>VWZV01004010.1:1162991-1323813 GCA_013397155.1 Irena cyanogastra
TTTTTTTTTTTTTTTTTTTTTTTTTTTTTTTGGTGAAAACTTCACGACGGGCCCCAGTTCCGCTCCGCGTGTGTCCGGCGGGAGGAGCCGGGCGGTGCCAGCGCCGGCTCCCGGGGCCGGGCGCTCCTCCTCCGGCGGGCGGGGCGCCGGCAGCGGGAGGGGCCGGCAGCGGGAACAGAGCCGGGAGCGGGGCCATGGCCGGGCCTGAGGCCGCGGGTGCTGCTGCCGCCGCTGAGGGGAGCGAAGCCGGGAATGGCGGCCGCGATGGCTACGACGGAAAGTGCGTGTTCTGCAGGATCGCCCGCCGGGAGGAGCCGGGCACGGCGCTGCTCCCCTGCGAGGTGGGTGAGGCGCCCGCCCTCCTTCCCCGCTCCCTCACGGGCTGGCCCTGGGGTCGCGGCGGCTCTGAGGGCCCGCAGCCCCTGCCTGGACAGAGCGGGGAAACATCGCTCGCAGGAAAGCACCGTGCCTTCCGTAAATGCCGGCCCAGCAGCCGGAAGCCTCAAAGCTGGCGCTGAGGAAGCCTGGCTGCGGAAGGTCAGCAGCGGACGCGCACCGTGCCTGGATCCTGCCTCCAAAAACCCTTAGCTTTTGTTGCTACTCGCGTCAGCTGTGACATTTGGTATCGCATTAACATAGGGAATATGGACATTGTTACCTACTCTGTGCCAGTATCCTCGTCCTAATCAATTTTAAAACGTTTGCATCCTTTTTTAGGATGAAGACCTTGTTTGCTTTAGAGATATAAAACCTGGTGCCCCGCACCACTACCTGGTGGTGCCCGTGAAGCACATGGGAAACTGCAAAACACTGAAGACAGAGCACATACCTCTAGGTAAGGCTGCAAGTGTGTGCTTAACCTAAAGGAAAATCGTTTTTCACAGCCTGAAATAGGGGGTTGTCAAGTAAATTACAGCTTTGAACACCATTTGTAAACACGGAAATAGCTGATGTGAGTGTAGTTAGGGACTTACCCTTTCTGGGAACTTCTATGTGCTGGTCTAGAATGGCACTTTTTTTTGTGCCGTTCTGGAAAAACATTGCAGTTTGCACAGAGTATAGATGCTTCTGCACTTTGTTGGAAGTACAGCTTTATTTTTAAAGCATTTATGTGCTGCTTCATTGCATTTTCTTAGATATGCATATGCAATTCTAAAAGCTTAAAGAAGAATTTTATAGCATGTATACTTTCAGATAAGTGGTGCATTATTTGTCAGGAAAAAAGAGAGTGACAGATGAAAAATGGAAATGGTGTTTCAATTAACTTTAAAAAAATTTTGAAGAAATAAATTTCCGAAATGTTGAAGCCATTATTTATTGTTGCTAGCCAACAATAATTTTTTTTCCCTTAAGAAGACATTGCCTGGAATTTGTTTCACAAGGTATGGCTAGCTAAGTGTGTTGAGTAACAGAAGAAGCTGCAGCCATGACGAAATTCCACCTTAGGGAAATTTACAGGCAATGCAAGCAAAGACTTATAGTTGCATTTTGCAAATCTTGCATCACTGTATTTCTCTTGTAAACATACGATGGTTTTCTCCAGAAAAAAAAACCTTCTGTATGTGTTTGGCTTTAAAGCAATTCCTCTGACTTCTGCCTTGAATTTTTGTATTTGGGTTACTGTATTGTTCAGTGATAATGGAACTGTGTCCTAGTGGTAAGAAATACTGACAATTTTATATTAATTTAAATTTATGTACCGTCTCTGAAATGTACTCCAGGCTTCACAGGTTCTGGAGATCAAAGTCCTGTAGCTGTGTAGAGATACAACACTGGAATTAATGTAAAGTCCTCATTCTGACCAATCAGTACTTGTTGGGTTTTTTAATAAGGGTGTGGTGATAGCATGGCTTTGGCCAAAGTTCTTACAGTAATATCACACTGGAAAGCATTGCAGGTGTGGAAGTTGGTATCAGTGGGAGTTTTCAAGTAAATCATTGCACACACTCTCTTGATTGTCTTTTCTTTGACTAGGAGTAGTTACAGTGTTAATATTTTGAAAACCCATGTCTGTGATTTCAATGTAGATTAGTCTGTTGAAGTTAATATTCTGAAGAATACCTTTTTTAAATGAAATTTATTTGTGTTTTAATAGTGAAGAGAATGATGGAAGTGGGAAAAGCTGTTCTCCAGAAGAATAATTTTAGTGACTTGAATGATGTAAGGTATGTAATAGAAACCTTCCATCTTTCTATTGAGTATGTTTTTTAGTTTTCAGAATGTTATTTTAGAGATGGTGGCAGAACCTGCACTGTGATTTATGGAAGAAATCAGGTCTACATTTCACTTATTTTCAGTTACAATCTCCTGGCATTGAATATAAACTTTCTTTTTTTTCTGATAAAGTTTGGCACAAATTGGGTTCCAGCTCTGAGATCCTTTCTTGAACACATCTTGGAGTGGGGAGGGCACTTCAAACAACTTACCAAAGAGGCTGCTCTTTCATTATGTGCTGCAAATATGCTCTAAATCCTAGATGCCAGAAGAGAGGTAAACTTTGGCCTATTGAAGCAGCACATCACATTGTGTTTGTCATACCAGAATTCACTGGATTTTGATGCTGCACCCTTCATTTTAAGGCCTTTGATAGCTGAAATAAAGTGTAACATAATTTGAGCACTGCAGAAAAATAGGGAGCCGGCTCTTCATGATTAGAATTGATAGTTGGCTTTCTAGCTGAAAACTAGATATGATACATTTAAGATACTTTTTCTTTTAACTCCTTCTTTTAAAAATGTGTCTAAATACAGAGATGTGAAGGAGCAGATTAATGAACTTTGGAAGAGCTTTTTGTGTTATAATGAAAGGGCATGTTTTTGTTCTTGATTCTATTTACATCAAAAATGCAATGAGTTGTTAGCTCTGTGGGTCATGTTAAATAACCTGCGATGTTCCATTTCTTCCTGAATTAACATCACCACTATCTTGTACTTCTTTTCCTTTTCTGAAGAATGGGTTTTCACTGGCCACCATTCTGCTCGATAGCCCACTTGCATCTTCACGTCCTGGCCCCAGCCAGTCAGCTGGGGTTCTTATCCAGGATCTACTACAGAGTCAATTCCTACTGGTTTATCACGGTAAGTGTAATGCAAGTGAGCTTTGCTGCAGGTCTTTACTTGGGAGCTGAAAATGCCATGTCTTTCTCACCTTTTAACTGTGTCCAAAAATTCTCTGAACAATTATTTTTGTTGTTACTTTAATTCTCAGTTATGTATATTTTGCATTAACTGAGAAAAAAATAAAGGTAAAAACCTTAATGTTTATGCTTATTAAGGGGAATGGAGTGCTAATAACTAACAGCAAACAGTACAATAGTTCTGGATCTTGCCCGAAGCTCAGGCTCTGTGATGTGCTTCTGTGGACACTTTGTAAATATTTGGGTTTTAATATAAAAGGCTGTATTCAAAAGTGATGGACTGTTTTGCACACAACCTGGTTAATCCTGTGTAGATGAAAACATCCACCAAATGACTGCATTTATCACTTGATGTGGTTTTTCTCATCTTGTCATCTTTAGACTAAACCTAGTGCCTGCTTTACAAAAACATTGTTGGTACTGATTTATGTCAGTGGGGATTAGCAATGAGACTGAACTGACACTGACTAAAGTACTTTGAAAATCTCTCTCTCTAGAGATCTAAACCTCACTCTCACTGCTTTGATACAGCAAAGCACCTGTCCTTGCAAGGTAGCTGCAGCATCCTGGAATATACATTGCACATCCCCAAATTAAAGTTGCTGAAAAAAGTCTGTCTCAGCTAAAGAATATAGACAGCTTCTTACTTAAAGAGAAGAAACACAGCTTCTTTACAGTGGGACCTTGCTGAAGTTCACTCCTAGTTCAAAAAAAGCAGTTCAAAAAAAGCAAAACAAAACGCTGTGTTATTGAGCATCTTACAAATATTTGTCCCTCAAATATATACAGCCATGTAGTTTTACTATTTATTATCTTGGATTAGTTCAGGCAGATCTGTACTAAGTCTGGTTATCCAGTGTGGATGCACTGTGTGTGGTACTTGTTTAAGAATGCAAAACAGGATTCAGATAATAAAATTTTCAGTCGCTGCATGCTTTATGTAGGTTTATTTATAAATAAACTGCAGTAACTACTGAAGTCCTCTTGAGTTGCTCCTACCTGAAGTATCTGATTGCATTTTTACCATCTGCATTTAAAAAATTCGAGCTTTTCAGCTTAATATAGTTCCTTTGGAGATCTTTATAAAGCCTCAAGCACTAGATCAAATTAAAAGATGAATTCAGTAGGACTGGCAAAACCAGCAAAGGCTGACAGTAAACCGATCTGTTTCAGAAGTACTCCTGTTAGCCTCCACGTGCCCAATCTGGCCTGCTTATTGGCAGACTTCCTCCTGCCCTGAGCCTTCCTGTGGGGTCTGTGAGCTGGTGCTGTTACATGTACGAAGTACAGCTGTCCCAGTTCTGCCCATGGTGCATAAATAGCCATGTATGATGACAAAGTATGTGTTGGTGCAGTGACGTGACCAAAGGACGAGGTAAAGTTTGTGACAGGAGCCGCACACTTGAACGCCCTCTGTCCCTCAGCAGCATTTGTGGCTGCTGGTGCAGCTGGGTGGGTGGTGAGAGGTCACAACACACTGTTCTGGAGTGGCTCACAGAGAATCCCAGGTCTCACCATTGGGTTGTTCTGAGCACTGCCGTCTTCTAAGGTCTCTGAAGTCACAGTGCTTTAACAGATCTGCTGTTTATTTCCCAAAACCTCCTCTGACTTGCATGTTTCCTCTTCTGATCACCTCATGAGTGTTTGGTGGAAAGTGTGAGTTCTGCTGTTGAAAGGAATTGTTGTATTCTGCTTCTCTTGTACACTTAATCTGTAAAAGTGAAAAGCAAATTCTCTGTTAGTGTCACTACTTTTAAAATAGGATTTTCAGTAAACTGAATGCCCACAGTGTAGTTATTGTATTGCTTTCTCTCTTTCATAGGCTGAACAACTGATCGAGAGACTGCAAACTGAAAATACTGCCAGCTGAAAGCTTGTGTTGTCAGCCAGTTTAGTCTTTGAGCTCTGATTTAAGGTTGCACAGTTTGATGTTGCCAATAATATCCCAGGATAAAAAAAGCTTTAGTTCCTTATGAGGAAATACACACAGAATTTGTAGCTGCTAACCAAATTCTTCCATTTGGATATGTCAGTCTGTATACTTCCCGGGCAACAGCATGATGTATTTTAGTTATAATTTTATATTTGTGTAGATACATACATAACACACACACACACGCACACAGGCAGAGAACTTTTCCTATTAAAAGGCAAAGTGTAGCAGCAGAATGTATTGCAACCAAGGCAACGAGTTACAACTAACAGCATACGAATGGTACAAAAGGGAGCATTTGTTGCAGAATCAAGCTTTCATTTTCAGGATGCTGTGTTCTGGGATTGCAGGTAACATTTCAAACATTTGTTCCAATCTACATTTGTATGACATGTTACCTATGCCTAGTGATGAGTAGGTACATTGCTGAAAGTTCAGTACTGACTTCCTGGTGCTAAACCACTTCAATGTTACCTGACTTGTTTGCATCACAGTGGCACATTAAATGTGAATACAATATGTGCCCAAAATGTGATAATGCTGTATAACATAGAATATAGTTTATATGTAAATAGACCTAAAGATTTTTTCCTTATTACGTGCACAATGTTTGAAATCAGTTACTGTATGTTTACAAAGAATGTGAAGAGTTCAAAGGAATGGATTTAATATACTGCTCTTCTACGTGGCAGTAGATAGAAAAGTCCAGACTTTCTGATCTTATTTTCACTGCATGTCCCTTGCAGATTACTAATGCCTTGGCCAAACTTGGATTCTAAATGAAGTCATAAGAGAAGCCGATCTGAAATGCAGTGTGTGTGTGTGTGGCAGGCTTACATAAGAGCAATGTGATTTGACTTTGGAATAGCAGGGACTCAGCCCAAAATTGGAACATGCCAAGTTGCTTAAGGAACCTGCTGAACATTTGCCTTTGCTGCATGACTCTAACCAGGAATGCTAGCACTTGTTTTTCAGTACCATAATGAGGCAGACTGTTTGGCAAGTTGAAACTCCAGAACATATGGAGTGGATTTTCTTTGTTCACAGAGCTTGCCTTGGTGCCGAACTAACCAAGTGCCCTCTCCTGATGCATTCAGATGCAGCTGAGGTGAGAACTTCTGTTGCACCTGCAAGCTTCCCTGAACATAATATTCTTTGTTTTCCATGGATCCAGCACCTGTTGCCTTAGTGATACAATGTGTTGTAATATTCTTACTGTACTTCAGAGAGTCTGCACCCTTCTGAAGAACTGCATTTTCTACCTGGCAGAGTTTACACTTCTCTGAAAGATCTTCTTCCTAATGTCTTATTATTATTAGTGGGCACTTGCATGTCATTTGCAGCCCTTTAGGGTTTTAATTTGTTACGTTTGGTAGGAAAAGTGTGACTTAAAGCCACTGAACTTTGTGCAATAGATGAAGAGGTTTGAGCTGGCTCATAACTTAGTGAAATATCTGAACATTAAGGACTTTTGAGAGTCTATACTGTGTATGTGTTCTGATCTGTAATTAATTTATGTAACTGTACTGAACTGTGACATGTAATGTAATATTTAAAATATCAACATGAACTGTTGTCAAAAAGGATTAATAAATGCTGATCTTGGGATGATTTTCCAGTGCAATGGAATAGTTGACTGTGAGGGCTGACCCTAGATAACCCTTTGCTCACTCTTCATCCCTTGACCCAGTGGGGTGGGAGAACAGAAAGAAGAAAATGAAAAAACTCATGGGTTGAGATAGTTTAATATGTGACAGAAAGAGAGAAAAAAGCAAAGGTACTCACTCATGACCTCCCACAGGCCAGCCAGTAGCAATGGCCCCCACACCCCCCAGAAATAGCCCTCCTTTAAGCTTTTATTCCAGATACTAAATGTCATGGAATATCCCTGCTGGCCAGTCTGTGTCAGGTGTGCAGTGTGCTCTTTCCAAGCTTTTTGCCCACTGTGGAGGTCAGAGCAGGAGAAAGAAGGCCCTGACATTGTCCACACACTGCTGAGCAATCACCAGAACTGCTGTGTTACCAACACTTCCAGTCACACCAAAAACCTGGGATGCTCTGAAGGAAGTTACCTCCATCCCAGCCAGATTCTGGATGTTGCCAAATGCATGTGAAAGCACAATGGCCAACTTTTATGTCTTAACTTTGGAGAACAGCCCCACTAATGACAAGACTGGAAAGGTAAAAATCTGGGTGTAATGTCACTTCCAGAGTTTTGCTGATGAGAAAAAATGGGGAGATCCCATGTTGCCTGACAGCAACAGACAGGCCTCAAAACAGCTGAAACAGCAAAGCATTAAGCAGAGGTACACTAATTACTGAGAGGAATGCTCAGCCTCTCGTTAGTGTTTTTCAGCACAGAACTGTAGCCTGTTTTCCTTCTGCATTGACAAGCATTCTTGGACTCTGAAGATAATTTTTTTAATTAGGTGAAGAAATACTTTCTGAAAAGCCTAACCTAATACTTTCAATATGTTTCTGAATTACTGGCTAGTCCCTGGAAGAGACAGTGGGCAGATCCTATTAACTTTGTCACTGTCTTCTACAGAAGCTTTTAGTAATTTTAAAACTTCAGAAATCATCTGTGTAGCTTTCTAAGGAGCAAAGATCAATAAGGAGCATGAATTCAACAGCTCTTACTCTCCAAGAGCCTGGAGAAGCAAAGGAAAGTTGTTTAGCCACTGCTGCTGGCTCTGTTCTTTGATCCAGTATTAGCAGTCTTGAGAAAAGCTGCTTTTTTGACCTCATGTTTAGGAATGACAAAGCTTTATTTGTACTGTTTTGCTCAATTGCTTTACATAAACTCCCAACCTAACCCAAACCCAGAGAATAATGCTTTTATGCTGAAAGGATGAAACAGATACACATAAAATGCTGTTAAAAATAAAAGGAAATTGTGCTTAAATTGGTAATAATTCCTCAGACTGTTCCAAAGTCTTTTTAAGTGTGAGTTGTAAATAAAAGTAGGAGAATGGGAGGAAACCAGTGAAAACTGTATTTGAAATTTGAGAAACTTGTAAACAATAAAATGCTGCATAAAAACTCTTGTCAAACTGATGTGCAACATTTATTGGAATGGTGACAGTGCCTTTAGTGTTTGACAAAAAATATGATACATATATGACAAAAGATATGATATATAGTCCAAAACAGATGGCAGAGTTTACAGACTTCAAGTGGAAGGAAAGGAAAGACCACTGAGGTAATCTGTCACAAAGTGAAGTTTAGGAGAGATTTAAACAGCTGAAAAATTCTTAGAAGGGCAAGAACACCTTTTAAAAAGGTTGGGTTTTACTTTCTACTCCAAATAATCTGTAATACTAAAACTCCTCACATGCTACAATTTTCGCAAAAATAATTTAATAAATTCTGTTCCATTTACTCTTTAACGGGAGCCTGCTGAAAAAAAGAAGTTCCATGTTGAAAAGTTTAAATTCCTATTTGACCTGTAGATGTTAATCTAATCACAGATGAAGCATAATTTTGTCAAACTTGTAGCTAAACTGAGTCATGTGCATTAGATAGGATGCATTCATGACTAAACAGGCTTCAGGAGTAATTTTTTATTCTAGAGTATACCAGTGGGCAAGCTGACCAGTTCCATTATCTGTCTTTTAGTCTTTTTTTGAAATACTGGCTATTGCTGGAAGCACAAGGCCAGATTTTTCAACCTGTATGCTGAGCCAGTTTGACAGCTCGGTGTTTTTAATCATTGCATGGGCACACAGAAAGATTTCAGGTACGTTTTCCAGAATGCTCATCTAAAGCTGGCAAGTTGGAAACATGGCTCTGTAACTGTTCAAAAAAAATCCCACTATAAATAATAGTTTTGTTATATAGTAATCCTTGTTTCTATTAAAAATATAATAATAGAGCAAGCTTTTTTTAGTTGCTTACAAAGTAGGTAAGACCATGTCATTAAGGGTTTGCTCTGCTTCTGTTTTGATCAGAGGTGTACTTAAAGTGCTTGTAGATGTGCTCAAGCATCTACCACTTACATGGCAGTGACAGCCTAGACTGCTGATATCTAACTATTTGAGCCTGCCTTAATTAAAATGTAGTAAATTTATGTGAGCTGGACTTGCATCTTACGTTGCTCAGGCTACATACTACCTCACACGTGTGTCTTGCAATGAATTATTTGTACTATGTCCAGCAATTTATTATTCTTCCTGGTAGTGCTAATCCCATTAGTCAGCTGGTGACACTTGAAGTGTCTGATGCTGCTTCCTGCAACTTACAAACTAACAGTACAGCAGAACTGAGTGGATTTCAGAATTGTTAGAATTAAATAAAACTCATTCCATATCTGCACTATAAAAAGGTCAATTTGTGTTGAAATCTGAATGCATGTAAAGACTTCCTCTAACAGGAGCTGAATTACCCTGAGGTGTGCTCATGTCATTTAGCAAGAAATGCTTTTGCAAAAAGAAAAAAGCATTTTAAATACATTAAGACCACAAGCTACATGACTTCTTTTTCAGCTGCAAGACAGATTTCTTTAGAAAGAAGCAGTAGGTTTGAGACCTAATGGAGCACACCAACAGTGCCTGGTGCAGCACATATTCCCCCTTTTCCAACGTGGTAAAATTATGTAGTGATTAAAATCCATTCTCTACCTGCATCTGACTTCCCCAGATATACTTACTTCAGCACGTTAATTTATTCCTTTTTGTTTTCACTTTTCATTGTCCTTTCACCAGAAAAAAAAAAAGGAGCCAGGATAAGAATGAAATCCTCAGCCAAAGACTTAGTTTGGTGCAAATTCCCATTGGATGAAAACATCAAAACAAAACCCCATTATTTTAGGCTTTTTGAAACAGAAGTTCTTTTATATAAATAGCATAACCACATCAGTTTATCAAGTTCCTAATTTATATTAAATTTTAATATCCTTTTGATGCAAGAACAGTATCTTTAAAGACCCATCAAAGAGTGTAGTTAACACCACACAGAAGCTTCTATTTGCACTGCTAAAAAACCAGAACTTCAGATTTCTAATTATACAGCTTTATTGGTGGGAACTATTATAAATACAGCTGCTGATTATTTTTCATAGCACTATTACAACTATTTTATATAACCAATCCTGCATTTTTCTTTCTGAAGAGCTCACAACTGTGCTCTGAAAGCAGGTAAATGAGGCATGGGACTGTGCTGCTATACTTTCTTTTATGCATTTGGCACTACCATATCTCTGTTCTCCTCTTGTAAAAAAAAAAAAAAACCATTGCTACATTTTGGTGAAAGAAGAGCCTATTTTTTTCCTTATGAATGCACACATGCCCCAATACAGAGTTTCTGTTGACTTTTGCATCTTTACATTGTGGCACCCTACCTTCTATGAAGGGGTGTAGCTGAATTCGCTGAAAAGGCTGCAGAGCTGTGTGGACTTCTGAAGCATCAGAAGAACAGAAAAGGTAAAAATTGTGTGAGATAGAAAACAAAAAGAACACGAGACACAGAAGGCTTGGAGAAGATACGATTGCAAGATAGACTATTAAATACCAGAACCAGTGCAGCTGTCCAAAATCCAAGCAAGATGCAACTAATTTAGGAACCATCAAGTAGCCTTGCTGTGGTATTTTTGTAAGTTTGGGAATTTCTATCTACTTCGTTAAAATAACTTCCATTTAGTCAGTTTAACCATGTGAGATTGAACCTAAACTTTTGCTATATACCAGGCTCTTTGTTTGAAGAAGTATATGAATTCCCACAAGAGTTTTCAATTCCACGTTTTACAAATCTCATTCTCCTACACAGTATTTCACAACCTGCAGGAATCAGTGTCATAGGATAGCAAGATAGTAATTTATACTTTCAGTAACCTAAAAGCAGTAGGCCAGCACACTTATTATTCATATACGTGCTAGTAGATGATAATAAGGACAATCCAATGTCAGCATTATGGAATAGCTCATAATCTGCAATTTCTGTCCAAATAGCTACCATTTTTACAAAAATATCCTCTCCTGCTTGTGTCCCAGTAGGTAGCTGAGTTGAAATTCTGTAACCAAAACCTGCAAAGATGGTATCTAGATAATGTTTTTCCAAATGGAACGATGCAGCAAAGTTCATTCCAGGACAAAGCCTTATTGTAGTAAAGTGATGACCACATCATCATCTTTTCCTTGCCAAAGCATTTCACCTTCAAAATGAACCAGACCATGTTTTCTGGCTCTTAACAAGATTCCCACTACTTTATTGGAAATAGTCACATATGTTTCAAACAGCTGCCCGAATGTCACACTCACGTGTCCATCTTCTCCCACCTCTCCAGTTCTTCTGATAATCAAGCACAGCTCTTCTACTTCCTTCCCCACGTGTGAGTGAGCATCTTTTCCTCTCTGCTCTGTCCGAGACCCTTCAGGGGGTCTCCCATAGGCAGGATCTCCTCTGTGAGTATGCGCAGGTTTAGCCGCAAGCCTGTCGTCACTGCTGAACGGATTCTTCCTCTGATACTCAATGTGATCCTCTGCCCAGGTCTGCCAGCTTTTCCTCAGGTCACCTACTGCACTGGTAGGTTTAGCACCTTGCCCTTTATCTCCTTCCATTTCTGAAAATGCTTTGTGGCACTTAAGCAGGAAACGAATCAGTGACTAGCTGTAATTGTGGTTCCTGTGTGCACTGTCAGCTGTGAAGGAAAAACAACAAATCAGCCTGGTATTTTTTGGAAGAGTTTTACCCGAATGAGAGGCAAGGCTGGTGAAAAAGACAAAAATATCTGAAGGTTCTAAGTCCACTCAAAATTCTATAACAATGAAGAAAATAAAAGTGCTTCAGGTGAAATTCAGAAATAATTTAGGAGCACCGGCACTAAATTATGCTTACAAGATTACGCGGTGCTCTACCTATCCCGCAGTTAGTTACCGAGCAAACCCCGCAGCCTCCGTGCAACCCTTAGTGCAGTACTCACTCCTCTTGCACTGACGCCTTTTCAAGAACTTTATCCTGGTACCCGGCAGCCCCGCTGACTTCCCAAACAATCCGATGCAGCTGAGCTGCGGAGAGAGCGAACCATTCCCGAGCGGCAGCAGCGGCACGCCAACCCGAGCACAGGGCTGGGAAGCCGCTCTCCTGCCTGAGCGCTGATTAAAGGTGGACAAGTTCACGCCGTGCCGACAAGTTTCCCTCAGACTGTGGAAGTTATTACGCACAGCAAATATAATCTGGAGCCGAAACGCCAATACATGGTGGGAGCAGGGGGATTTTCCTCATCAGGCACTGCAAGGGGAAGTAAAAATCTAGTTAGCGAGCGCGTCTCTGTCCGCAACACCCTATTTAGTGAAGAAGACAAAGGCAAATAGATAGTTCTCCCTTAAAAGGCTGCGCTGCACGGCCATGTCTGCCGGCTGCAGCCGCGAGCGGGCAGAGCTGCAAGTGCCTCACCGCTCCCGGTACGGCCTGCCCACCACCTGTGGCACTCCATGCGCTTGGAATATGGACTGTCTGTGCAGGACGTGGTTATTCGCGTGAATTAGAGACAGACTTTTATATCCCTACAGAGATCTGAATGCGCTATAGCCACGTCTTTGCTGGGTCATATCGTTCACCTGTTGAAATACGCAAGCCGAGGTTTCCAGGTAGCACATAAGTAGAGCTGATTCTTCTACCGATATTTGAAGATAAAACACAGGATTAGTGCTGGATTTTCGACGGGGAAATGGACAGAAATGCAAATTCTGAACAGTTTGACAGCTGAATTACAGATTGGGTATTTCTGTATTTTGAAACACTCGTTTTAAAAGTAAGTTTTCATGGGCATTTGCCCACATACATATTTTTGTGCTCTTGCACATGAACCCATGAGCAGGGACAGGATTCCTTCAATTCCCCAGCAGAACCTCCAGGTCAGTCAAAAAACGCTTGTGTTGCCTCTGGTCTAGAAGAATGCAGGAGGTGAGCATAGAGTGGCAGCATGAGCCCCAGAGAAGGGAATTGGGAATAATAAGCAACAGCACACATGAAATAATGGCTTTTCATTCATGGTCACTTACTTTTAAATTGAAACTCGTGATTGTTATATTTTTTTGTGAGAGGAAGGTGGTTAATTCTAGCTTCCTGGATAACTTTCAAGCTAAGTAATTACACTTTGTGTATATAAAATTCCCCTGAAGGCTATAAAGTGTAAGTTTTCTTCCTCTCCCTCCCTAGAAGAGTTAAGAGTTATGTAATGTTTTTAAGATGACTCCCCACATCCACACTAACAAACTGATTGATTCTCTTCAGTGGCCTTACAGGAATGTACGTTCTGTTTCCAAACACAGCATCTGAAAAGCATTTTGTTTTTACGTGAGAATCGAATACTCTGTAAATCTTTCTTAGTAATGTACATTCACTTTCAAACTAAGTAGACCAATATGTGTACACTGCTAGAGATGATGCAAGAATCCTCAAGTCAAAGGCAAGAAAAAAAACCAGGGTTTTTGTTAGTCTTCTGTAGGAAACAGTATAAGTGAAAAACAGGTATTCACCTTATGAGAACAGATAGGCAATGCCTCGAAGGTAAAGCAGTGCAGATAAAGTAAGCAAAAACCAGTTTCAAAGAGATTAAGCTTAAAAATAATACCAACAACCCCTTCTAAGGAGTTTCTAAAATGGTAACAATACAGCTAAAAAATTTAAACTGCGACAGATTGGAAAAATAAAAGCAGACTTATTCCACAAAAGCTCTCTCAGCAATTCCAAGATTTTGTAAGCAATCTCAGGCTCACAGGGTTTGTCAGCAGTTCAGCAATGTGTTTATTGCTGGGTCTCAGCACTCAACTACTGAGGTGAACAAGCCGGACCCACATCTACCTCTTTTCTTTCTCTTCTAGGAATGCTCACGTTTAGGTGCCAGGTCGCTTTAGATTGCTTTCTAGTCAATCATCAGGGCTAAAGCTTCACAGTAAACTCACTTTTGATTACTGCAGGAAGGGAAAACTGGAGAAGCTGCAGGATGAGATTATGGAGATGCATTAAGAAGGTGTACCATGCAGTGCTCACAGGTCATGAGCAAAATCTTAGCCATCTCGGGAAAACCCCCAAAAAACTGGAAAAAAAAAAAAAAACAAAACGGAAAACAATAGCATCAGCACATAAAACACAGAACATTAGTCAGTGCTGAGCTGGCCTGGTCCTAATAAACAACTTACCAAAATCTGGATAAATCGAACTTCAGATCAACACAACAGGGAGATCAGTGAGTACGGGATTACAATTATCAAGACTAGATAGTAAAATAAAACATAATCCGCAAGACAGCCCCCTTTTTGTCCCTCTGCCGGACCATCACACTTCTCTCCCTTTCCTGGGAATGCATTTCTCTACCTGCTGCGACACCCACGCCGCCGGCGCTGACCTCCTTCCCACGGAAAAAAGAATGCGACTCCTTTGGCATCTGTTAATTTTTAATGTTATTTAAAATTAAATATAATCCAGATTAAATATAATCCGGATCCTTAAATGTGGCCGGGAGAGGCCGCAGCACGCCCCTGACAGTGAAACACCCCTGAGCGAGCGTGTCCCCAGTGTCCCCGGAGTTATTTATAAACCATACGCAGGCACTGCTGCACTGACGCGTGGCGTGAGTGACAAAGCACAGCCAAAACACAACTACAAGGAGGACGAGAAGGAGATTAAATGAGCAGTCATTCCCGAAGAGCTCCCGCAGGCCCGAGTCCCGCGGCAGGGGCCGTGGGGGTCTCTCCGCCACACGCCCCTTCCCGGGCTCCTCCTGCCGCTCCCGCCCTTCCCTGCCGGCGGCGCATGCGGGAGGCGGGGGATGGCTGGACATGGCGGCTCCGGCGCTCCGGCGCTATTTGCTGCTGCTGGCGCAGGAGCACCTCGAGTTCCGCCTGCCGGTGAGCGCTGCGCGGGGCTGGGACCGGGGCCGGGACTGCGACTGCAGCCGGGGCAGGGATCGGAGCTGGGCCGGGGCAGGCGCTGCCTTCCCTTCCCCTCTCCTCCGGGCGCTCCCGGACAGCGCGGCCCCGAGTGTGCTGTGGGAACCGGAACCCGGGCGGGGTCCCCTCTCTGCGGGAGAGCTGGGGGCTCGGAGCGCCGGGCGCCTCTTCCCTGGCCGCTCCCCGAGTCCTGTGGGAAAGGATCCCCAGGCATGGGGCTCCCTCTTCCCTCTCCTGCCCCAGGCTCATGGGGAGCCTCCGCGTGGTGGCTTTAAGGCAGCACTTTCTTTGCCGCTCGTTTTTCCAGAGCCTCTGGCGCTAGGAGAGGTTGCCAGCAGAGTACCCGGGGCTCTGTGTGAGAAGCGGAAGCTGCGGTTACAGAAATGCTTTCAAGTTTCTGGCTTTGTTGACTTTTAAAGTCTGTTTAAGTTGTACGTCAGCTCCCGCCAGCGTGCCCTGGGTGCAGGAATGGCTGGTGCTGCCCTGGGAACACGCCAGGGCCTCTCTCGATGGACTGCCCGGGGAGCTGGTGGAGTCACTGTCACTGCAAGTGTTCAAGGAAAGAATGAATGTGGCGCTCAGTGCCATGGTCTGTTTCACAGGGTTGATGTTCACTCGTCTTTTGGACAGTTACATGTTACAAAATGCTTAATGTGTCTTGAATTTTTTATTTTTCTGGTTTTCATTAATCTGCTCTTTCCTATTTGCTTTGTGGGACTGGAACCTGAGTTCCATTTATGATCAACCTGATTTTTCTTTAGGCAAGGTCATCGGATGAAGTAAAAAGAAGATGATACATACATATGTAGCACAGAAAGCTTTTCTTTTTATCACAAAGGTTTTGGTGACACTTGGCTGATATAGCTGCTGTAGGAAGCAGAGCCATTTCTCTTTTGTTTTGGTGACTGTTCAGCTTGTTTGGTTTTGTGATAAGCTATGCTAGGAACATAATTTGTCAAAACCTTAATGGAACAAGATAGGACAGATTTTTTTTTTTAGCCAGGTTATCTGCTGATCCTGGCCCTGAGTCAGTGTTACTAGTGAAACATCACTTTTATGTGAAGTTGTCAGAAAAATATTTTAGGAAGAGAGTGGATGGTATTGTAAGAGGAATATTGTTGTGAGAGTGTATGATTGAATAATAAAGATTCTGATGAAGGAGAATATGTGAAATGATGGGGTTTGATTACTGAAATTTTTCTGACATTTACCACTGAATTTTGAGAAAGCTGCTTTTATAGCAGGGAGGTTTTAATTTTCAGTTAGTGAACAGTACATACAATCTGAATTTACTTGTGAACTTCTGCCCTATCCACCATCTGCATTAGAATTTGTGTCATGTTGCTTCTTCTCTTTTCTCTTTTTTCCCTTTTCCTTTTCTTCTTTGTAAGATACTAAAGCCTGACCTTTATATTTTCACTTTAGGAAATAACATCATTGCTCTCCCTTTGTGGTGGACAATTCAGTGGAGAACAGGAAATTCGTGTAAATGTAAGTGAGGACCAGATATTTTACTTGAGTGTGTGTATGGTATGCAAGTATGTACTTGACAGTATTTTTGTTAATTGTAGGCAGCTGAATAAATATTGAAGTTTCTTAGGAAAATCGGGAATCTTCCCAAAACTGAGGATTTCCTAATTTCAGTAAAGACTCAGAACTGAAAAAAAGATCCACAAAATGCGCCTCAGGTTGTCTTCATTTACCAGCATGAAAAGAAGCAGTGCCATCTGCTGGGAGCCTCTCCTTGCTTTTTAGAATAGCTAAACCCTGAAAACACTCAGCAGCAGTTTGGAATTGGTGTTTGCCTCTAAAGCAGTGAGACAGAGGAGGAGTACAGTTAGGAAACCATATGATTCTGGTCTCAGTGCTTGGCCAGAGAATGTTATTGGGATCTAGTTACTGCTTGTGTGTAACGAGGTGTTTCCAGTCTTTAGTGGATGAATAATCAAGTGAAGTGCAAACAATACTTTACCAAGTCAGTTATGTTGGAAAAATTAAATGCATAACAGAATTTCTCAGACATTCAAGCTGAGTAAAGAGTTTTGGCTCGGATTAATTATTTTATCCCCACATTCTCTGTATGATTAAAGGTAACAGATGTATTTTTTATTATTTTTTTAAAACTTCAGTATGCATGTTCTGTTTTTGTAGAACAGAATTGTGTAGTTGTGTAATTCATGTGACATCCTCCAGCTGGGTATTTGCGTCATTTACCTTCTCTTGATTGCAGTCTCCCTTTTGGATTCTCAATATTCCTTCAGAAGAGATGGCAAGGGGACTAATGAAGCGGACAGTATGTGCAAAGTAAGAGATGAAAAATCTTGTAAATAATAACATAAGCAGTGGAATTTTGTTCTGTTATGGCAACATATAAATTTTGTATGGAGTCATAAAATAAAGAGTCTCTGATTCCCTCTGGAACTGAGAAGGTGTTACTGGAGCCTGTAGGACTCCTGTAGGACTGATTTTGTAGCATGCCTGTCTGTCCTTTTACTAGTGTATGATCAATTCAGGGTCTCAAAATGGTTCTCTTCACTCCAGAGACAGCACTTGTAGTGTCACTCATGTTTTATGTGCTTTATGTAATGTTGAATTAATGGCTTTTTCTAAAATGTATATGTGGAATTGAAAGATAAAACCAGTGATATGTGAAAACTGACAATCATGGAAGGGAAAGGTTGAGTCACCTTCCCTCAGTGCTGGCATCTGAGCCTTCAGACCTGTCTGCTGCAGCAGAGGTCCCTTCTAGGGAATTCAAGAGCACAAGAATATGCTGGAGAGTGATTGTTCCAGCTTGTCCTTTTTAGAGGTGTCTGAATAACATGCATGGTGTGTGAGAGAGGCCTTGAAGTATGGTTCAGGATGAGAAGCGTAGGTGTGTTATGTCCCTCTGACCATAATAAATTTGTGGTATCTCTTCTGTGTTCTTCAGAGCTTGGTCTGCTCTGCAGAGTGTTGCACAGTCCCTGTTGAGTGCTTGTTGTCTCAGGTATTCCTTTTTACCTACAATGACTTGGGCTCTCCACTCTTGCCTAAAGAATGGAGCACTGTGCTTCAAAAAGCAGCTGCAGGCAATTTGGGGAGTAAAATGTGACAAAACAGCTTGCAGATGTTCTGCACACCATGCACTCTCAGCTAATGTATGCTAATTCTATATACAAAGCATAACTAGCCCGTGGCTTATTTTTCTGTCCTGCTGCTGGTTGTGGGGAGATGTTAGTTTTAGAGTAAGATTCCTGGAGTACCTCCATTGCACTGCTAATCAATACTAAAAGCTCTGAAGCTTTTGGTACATGTTACCAAACAAAGAAAAGCATCAGCGAAATATCAGCCTATGATTAAAAATGGTTGTTACGAACAAAAATTAAAACATTTGTCTAGAATTTAATGCCACACTTTAATACTCCATGAAGTAAAGCCTAAATACATTGGCAAGGTAGGTTAAAAGAATTAAGTATCTGTAAGGCATTTTCCCTGCTCTGTGTGACTGCACTCTCAAAAACTTTGTAATTTCAGGTCTATATTTGAACTGTGGGGCCATGGAAAATCTGAAGGGGAGCTGTATGCATCTTTGAAGAACTATCCAACAGACAAGATGGTATACATATAAAGAATCTGGATACTATGATTCCATAAGCCCACTGAGTAGCACTGCATCTGTACTAATTAAAGTGTCTTTGTCTTTTTTTTTTCAGCTTCCATATCTACAGTCAGACTCTACTTACAAAGTACATATTCATACATTTAATAAAACACTGACCCAAGCACAGAAAATAAAAAAGATTGATGTAAGTAGATGGTTAAGAAATCTTTGTTTAGTTTAATCTATTCATGTTGTTCTTATCCCATGCTATCAGTGTATTTAAGTTTCTCCAAGATCTTAAGGAAATTTATGGCTTATGTCTTATCAGGTCTAAATGAGACTTTTGTGTCTCAATTAATATTCTCTCAAAATTCACGATTATTTTTTCCCCCCCTATATACCAGCTGTTTAAGGCATATACAATGCCAAACAAGTATCACTGCTGATTTCAGCCCAGTGTGCTGGGGAAGCTGAAGCTTACTGCTGAAATCTATAAGATTCAAATGGCAAGAGTTTTGGTTTTTTTTGGAAAATCTATTACTTGATCTCCTTATTAGGCTTTTATTGTTGCAGAATGTGGAACAAGTGACTTCAGCTGCAAGCTGTGGGTTGTGTGCTGATCTGTTCTGTCATCTCGTTCTTATCTGTGCTTGTGCTTTCCTGCTAACTATATCAGTATTTAATTTAGAAAATTTTTCCAAATTACTGTTTATTTCTGCTCTTCCACATTCTATTTTGGCACCATTTTATTCCATTTACTTCATTTACAGAGACTGAAATTATCTGTGTAAGTCATAGCTATTTTTCCCTGTTTGTTCAGTTTTTGTGTACATGAAATAATGCAAAGTATGTAAACTGCTGTAGCTGCACATCACTGAAATTTCACATCCCATTGTTCATCATCCGTGTTGTTTCTATAACTTGAAAATTGCATAATTAATATACACAGTTAATTTCCTCTGAAGTTGAGTTCTGTTCAGTTAATAAGTGTAATGGTTCCTAATTTCTAATCCTTAATCATTTGAGCTGTTTTTGTTTAGAAGAAAGGCATTTCAAAAAACCAGTGAAAATTGAACTTTTTAATACCAATGTACCATTTCACACAAGTGAAATTGTGGGTTTTTTGATGATTTTTTTATTTGTTTGGTTTTAGTTTTTTCTTTTTCTCCGGGGGAAGGTACCTATTTTTAAAAAAATTGATCTTGTTTATTTTTGATTCTGTTTTTCTTTATTGTATAGGCCCTTGAATTTCTACCATTCAAAGGAAAAGTAAATTTAAAGAATCCAGAACACATATTTTGGATTTTGGAAGATTATGGAATGAACCCAAACGATGTTCCAGAAGAGCCCATTCATCTGTATTTTGGTAGATGGGTGCGTTTGCTTCAGTTCTTACAAGCTTGTATTTTCAGGAGAGTGCACTTCAGTTTAAATGTAAAAAGTGTTTTGACTTTTAACAGAAGCAGAAAATACCATTTTCTGAATTTGTCATTGCATAATACTCTGAAGCAAGTCTTGGGAGTCCTTACTGTTACTAGGAAAAAGTGGCTTTAATGAGCGGTTTAGAGGTGGAAAAAAATGAAGTTGTATCTGGAAACACACCTTTGTCTTGCCATCCACTGAGAGAACTCAGCACAGCAGTGAGGCTGCACAGCTGGGGTGGTGTGTTACCTTTTTTTGGACCTAGCTGCAGCTGAAAGCATCTGTTTCAAACACATAGGAAGATGTACAGAGCTGTAGATGGCTTGTGGCTCTGCTGAGTGGCATCAGCCTCACTGGAGCATTCTGTAAGTGCTTCAAGTGATCCTGGCAGTCACCTCCCTGGAAGGGTGCAGACTGATCCCTGAGGCTTTGGACATCAGTGAGTCCAGCCCAGAGGCAGGTACCTGCCCAAGGGAACACCAACAGTGCGGAAGGAACCAAGTACAAAAAATGTCTGGAGTCTGTCTCTGGTCTTCACTACAAATGTTCTTGCCTGCTGGCTGTATGCACTCTAAACCTGCTGCATTATTAGGATATCCTGAGGAAATTTGATCTGGTCTTTTATGTTTTTGTGGGGGAAAAGTGGCTCCTCAGAGGATATCTCCCAGAATGACACTAGCCACTGATGGGAATATGTGCTTGCAATGTCCTGGGTCAAGGGCAGGTGGAAGCAGGGAGAACCACTGCAGAGGTTGTGTAGCTATAGTCAATGGCTTGTGTTATAGGGAAGTAACACAGAGATTGAAGTGATCTGTTAGGGCCTGTGAATATTCTCCATGCCTATGATTGATGTGCAATCACCCTGGGTTGTGGCAATGCTGCAAAACATTGCAGCTGTTGTGCCATCTGTGCTGAATTCCTGAGATGTTTAAAAATGAGTAAACCAACCTGAAAAAACAGGCAGGTGTATTTTGTTAACCCAGTAAGACTGATGCTGAACAGAGGTGGGGGGATAGTGTTGGATAGTGTTTGAATGTGTTTTGTTTAGGGTTGCTTTGGTCTTCTCCAACGTACTTTGGAAGTCTGATGTAAAAATGCTAGCATTTGGTCTTTGTTTGCTTTTCCCTCAAATTCTCATCTGTCAATGCTACCCTAAATTTAGATTTTGAGTGGGACAGAAATGCCAGTGAGGAAAGAAATTCTGTGTGACCTTAAGCATCCATGTGTGTGCACGGATGTGTTAACATGCATTTCTAATCCTCGTATTTTTGAAATCCTTTTAACTCTGAATTGCCAGGAATTGTTTTTCTGATGCTTAGAATACTAGCAAAGTTACTGTAATTGTAATTTCTTAGAAAGAATTTTCTCTCTAAAATGTTTGTACATTTTTAACCTCTGTCTTGAAGAATTTACCTAGGTGTTGAACCAAGATATCTGTTGCTTGGAAAGAAGTCTGTCATATTTTCAAACGTCAGAAAGTAAGGTGATGTGTTACAAAGTGAAGTTACCTGGTTTTGGATGGTGTCACTAAAGCAAGTCTGTTAGCGTGTCTGTTTATATCTTGTATCCAGCATCTGACAGCAGTTTTAAATGTTTCAACAGATTGCAGATGGCCAAAGAGAACTCATCGAATCCTACAGTGTAAAGAAGAGGCACTTTATTGGAAATACGAGCATGGATGCCTGCCTCTCTTTCATCATGGCAAACCATGGGAGAGTAAAACCCAATGACATTGTATATGATCCATTTGTTGGAACAGGTATATATATATATTTTTTTTTTTTTAGTTGGTGGGAAGAATTGGAAGATTATGTTAGTGCTTGCACTGCTCTTTTACCTGATGTCATGCCTTCTGGTGCTCAGTGGATATTTGAGATTATGCCAAAGGCAAAATGGTGTTTATAAAATTAATGTTTTGTTAACCCGAAAGGGATTTTGGGGGGAGGAGACCAAATTCCGAAGATGTAAACAGTTTATTTTGTGCTTTTAAAAGGTCTGTCTTCACTGTTGTGTTTTATGCCATTGGCCTAAACGCCAATCCATGTGTGTCACGGGCCTCTTGAAATCAAAGTGACAAAGAATTGGAATTTGGCTGAGCACTTGCTGCAGTCCTCTTAGGATATTGCAAAGGGCAGCATTTTAGAGCTGGCTCTTTAGGGGGGTGCTGAGGGCACTTCTAGTCATACAACACAACATAGCAATAGTGAGGTCATGGCAGCATTCTGTGAGGAACTTTGTTGTGCCATTACAGCCTGTCTTCAGGATAATATTGCTCACACAAGGTACCCTTCCCCAGCTGAGCTTTTCTTATGTTAGCCAGGAGGGGGAGCTTTTATTCCACATATTGCTGTGCATGGCATAAAAGTACTTTTTGCCTCAGGGAAACCTCAGCTGTACGTGAAATAGCTGATCTATTGTGTCAGCTTGTGCCATATAATTTTAGCAGAGCATATTGTGTTAAGCTACCTATAGTAGTTTCTTCAAAAATGTAGCAAAGGCTGTGTTTCTGACCTAGAATCCTAGAATCGAATCGTAGAGTATCCTGAGTTGGAAAGAACCCATAAGGAGCATCAGAGCATCACCCCAAGAGTCACACCATGTGCCTGAGAGCATTGTCCAAATGTTTCTTGAACTCTGTCAGACTGTGACCACTTCCCTTAGGAGCCTGTTCCAGTGCCCAACCGTCTCTGGGTATTATTTTTTTAATATCCAATCTAAAACTTCCCAGACGCAGCTTCAGGCCATTCCCTCAGGTCCTGTCACTGGGCACCACAGAGAAGAGATCAGTGCCTGCTCCTCTTTTCCTAGCGAGGAAGCTGTAAACTGTACTGTGGTCTCCCCTCAGTCTCCTCTTCTCCAGGCTGAACAGACACAATGACCTCAGCTGCTCCCCATATGGCTTCCCCTCAAAGCCCTTCACCATCTTTGTTGCCCTCCTTTGGACACTCTCTAATAGTTTAGTACCTTTCTCACATTGTGGCACCCAAAACTGCCCCCAGCACTCGAGGTGAGGCCACCTCAGTGCAGAGCAGAGGGGACAATCCCCTCCCTTGCCCAGCTGGCCATGCTGTGTCCGATGCCCCCCAGGACACGCTTGGCCCTCCTGACTGCCAGGGCACTGCTGGCTCACGCTCAACTTGCTAAGCTTTAATCAAGGTGACCACATGTGAAATGCATAGATTTAAAAATACTTACATTAATGGGAAGATGAAGAAAAATCTCTGCAGAGAAGTTAGGGAGAGAGAAGACTATACTAGTAGAGTCACTAGTAGGATAAATTCTTAGTAGTATATGTCTTCTCTGTGCCATAGAAAAAGAGCATGGATATGATATTTTCAGAAACTGAAGGGTTTAGTGAACTCTGCTTTTGCCTTAAATTTTCTTCATATAGGACCTGACTTTTTTTTTCATAATAATATCTTACGAAATTTTCACCTCTTTCTTGTGCTTGTCCTTTGAAAGGTTCAGGAAATTCCTCTACTCTCTTAGCAGTTGGTTTCATTTTGGCATCTATGGCTTTTTGTCTTATTATAAAACCTGCTAACTTTAATCACAAAATAAAGTCTCTGAGAGCATTCTTTCTCTTGGGAGTGAAATTGAAGAAAAATAAAAAGGAAGGGTAAAGACAGAAGAAGAAAAATCACATAAAAATGATGAAGCTATAGAAATTCAAGATAGATGTTGTGTTTCAGTTCAAAAGGTAACATACACAAAATTCTCCCCAAATTGCCTAGTAGTTTGAATTACAATTTTAATTTTTTTTATTAGACATTTGTAATATAAAGGGTAGAGATTAAAAGGGACATTGGAGATACTAGGTGGCATGTCCTTTGTCAGTAGAGTGTATTTATGACTAAATAACAGTGGCTTTTGCACTTAGTTCTTTTGAGTAAACCCCAGGAATTTCAGTTGTCTGTCGAGGATCTTCGGAAGATTTTCAGGCTTGTTAGTACAACAGTGCTCTGTCACTGGGGTCTCTGGGAAGTGGTTTGGAGTTGAGAGTGATGCAGTCATTTTGAGCTGATGGGTTTGGAAAAATACACATTCAGGATCTGAGGAGCATTTTGAAAAACTGCGGTTCAGATTTCTTTATTGGTGCAGCTTTGTAACCTGGCTGTGTTTCTGCCTGTTTTCTTGCACTGAAAAAGTGAATAGTACCAAACCAGAATGGCCTTGCAAAATGGTTCTTGCTAGTTGCAAACAAACTGGTTTTTGCTGCATAAGCCAAATCGTAAGTCTCTCACATTAGCGTAAGAATGGACACTTGGCATTTCCTTGGAATATAAAGTGTTCTTTGACCTTGTGTGTTCTCGAGGCTTTTAGAAGACTTGATTCCCCTTTTTATTGTTGAGCAGAATTGGAATGGCCAAGATTGTGTTTTTAACTTCCATCCATGTTTAGATATTCTTTCCTCAATATTGAGCAAAAGAAAGCCTGGAAGCTTCTAGAAGAATAAATTAAGTCTTTTACCTGAATATTTTGTGCTTTCTCCTAGACAGTCAGTTCAGGTTATCTCAGTAATCTTGTTGATTGTTCTTTTGGAAGATAATTGTGATACTCCATAGTTGTAAATGACAGGATGTTTTTCTTTGGCATCCTGGAGGACCAGACCTCATCTGTGCTGAAGAGGTGGAGGAATAGTGTGATAGAAAGGCATGAAGCTCTGTGCCATCATCATTCTGCTACAAGTCACCAGGGACAGAGTGATTCCCTGATTAACCCTCTGTCTGTTTCATATACTGATCAAAGGGCTGGCCATGTGAGAGTATGTAAGTACTTGTGCACCTCCTGTGTGAACACAATTGAACTAGTACAAGCTTAGATTTATTAAAAGCTGTAAATTCATTATTTCCAAGCTTCTTTTTTTTTTTTTGCCTGTGATTAAAAATACTCTTAGATGGGCAAAGGACTCTTTTCTTACTTTTTTTGTAGGACTGGGTGGTATGCCATACTTGGGGTCAGGGCTAGCTAAATTTGTCTTGACCCTCTGGATGTACTGCCCATCTGTTCTGAGGGATTGCAGCCAAGAAGGGAAATGGGTGATTCCTTTGGGGTGAGTAACCTTGTTTTTCCCTGATCCATTTCACAAGAAAAAGCAGAGGAATATTGAAAGTTTTTTGTTCTTGCTCACCTTTGGTTTTGGTAGGGTTTGTTACCATATGGTGCAGAAGTTTTCTGGTGCACGCAGGGCACATTAGGGATTTGCTGGTGCTCAGTGGGTGGCTCAGGACAGTGCAGCCGCCTGAGATGCTTCTTTCCATGCTCCTGGTGAACAGGAGAACTGGTGTCACCCCCACAGCCAGCTTGTGCATTGTCAGCCCTTCATCCTGCAGCAGTCATCCCCGTTATTTAGCAGGACTGTTTACATCAGTGGGGTTCACAGCCTTGTTCTCAGTTGCTGTTCTGTTCTAAACCATTCTGGTAGCCACAGATCTCTTATTAATAAACTTGACCACACAGTATCTGTTCATCTCCTGCTGTCTGTCCATTGTTTTGTTTGGAAGCTGTTAAAGAGTTAATGTCATTTATTCTTTTCTGTGGAGTGTTCAGCTGTTGTCAATTTCAAGGGGAAATCACACTTTTTTTTCCTTTAATGAGGAAGGCATGTCACAATAGCAGTAATTTAAAAAACTGGTTTTATTACAAAATAAGTACATTGGTAAAACTACTGACAAAGTAGGCAGCCTACTCACAGACAAATGCATTTGTATGTAGTTTTCACACTTGAAAAAGATTACAAGAACTTTTTTGATATTTATGTTTGCATTGGATATATTTACATTTGTAAGGCTCTTTACCATTGTTTTTTACCACGTGGGAATAGCCACCTTAGAGAAGTTTGATTTTTAGACACTGTTAAAGAAACTAGCTTTGAGAACAGACACAGTAGAACTGGTGTTTGTTTGGTGATGATTTTTCCAGTCGTTTGATAACAGTTTGAGATTCTGCTCCTTGCAAAGTAGAATCAAAAGTTTTTCTTCATGTGATGGTTAAAGGATCTTACTGCTTAAAATACAGAAAGCCATTAACAAAACTCCTGAACAATCTCCAGAGAAGAGAAGTGACATAGGGCAAAGCAAGATAAGGAAAATCACGTAGAGCAGACAAAGGACTTAGTGTTATTATGTCGGATTATAATTACATAGTGATTCTAACTAGTTGATAGTTCTACTTCGTTTTTTTCGTGTTTGTTTTGGGTGTTTTCTTTTCCTTGGGTCTAGTGTGCTGCTGCTGTAGGCTCCTGAAGTTCCTGAGGAAAAAATCCTAACACAGGTGACATTTATGACAGAAGTTTATACTTTGCCTCTTTTCTCCCCTGTGTAGGTGGCCTCCTAATCTCCTCAGCACATTTTGGGGCATATGTGTGTGGTACTGATATAGATTACAACACAATCCATGGATTAGGTATGTTACATATTTCCAAGCCACTGAAGTCTTACCCTCTGTAATTTAAGAAGACTGATGGTAGCAGATGATACTTAGTGGACTTTAAAGCAGCATTAATCTTCACAGGATTTATTTGGTCATGCTTAGTTTTATTCAATTATACAATTTACATGTGTGCTAGTTAAGGTATTATCTTATTTCTAAGCAGGAAATATTTTTGAAAAAGAGTAATGATGACCAAAATGAAGTTCCAAAGAATAATTACCACAGTTGTGTGCTCTTTTAACCTATGATGTGGGAAGCTCTTCAAAGCCTAACCCAGGAACCCTAATCTCATTCTTACTTCTCTGCAAATATGCGAATTATATTTGACCTAGTGGACAGGGTTGCAACTGGTGGATGGAGAGAACATCTTGCAAACCAGTGTTTTTGTAAATGTGTTCTTTGACACCCTATGCAGATGGTGCAGCAGAACTTGTCTCATGTATTTTCGTTTTTCCTTACTACTTGTGAAGTTTATTGCAAGTACTTTTGACAGGTTTTTTTGGTGACATTTGATTATTTCCCTTTAATTTAAATGGTAGAATGTATGAAAGCTTTTCTTATATAATAGTTTTTTGTTGAGTATGCTTTTTTTTTTCCCTTTCCATTCCCCTTCCCCTCCCAGGCAAGGCAAGCAGAAAGAACCAGAAATGGAGAGGGCCAGATGAAAATATCAGAGCTAATCTCCGACAGTATGGTTTAGAGAAATACTACCTCGATGCACTCGTTGCTGATTTTTCAAGGCCAATATGGAGGAAAGGGATGTTGTTTGATGCAATCATTACAGACCGTAAGTTTGTTACTGCCTTTTGTTGCCCAGTAACAGTGACTGAAACATTATTGCCTATGTAAGTGGTTAAATGTCTGGATGAGTGCTCAGGTCTGCAGTTTCCATGTTTCCAAAGATGATTGCTGGGAGCAGCACTATGGAAATTGGATCTGCATTTGACGTCTCTGCATTTATTTTAAGGATAGTTATTAGTATCTGTAACAAAGCTGACAGTGACACTTTCTTCCATGGAGAGACTATTATGTTCACCAGCAGAAATCAATATGCCTGAAAACCATCCTTTGAAGAAGTCTCCTTCAGTAAAAGAAAAACATGACTGATGCAAAGGGACTTCTTATCGGAATGGTCTGTATTGCTGTTGGCAGCACATTGGAGTCTGCCATGCATCTCTCACAGGCTTCGGGAGACTTGTGTTAAGTGCTTAATGTAATGCTTCCAAAGAGAAATTTTAATGTGTTTCCAATACACTTAGCTACTGTAAGCAGGAGCAGTTTGAAAGGATCTGCTGTTTTAGAAGCCTATTTACTAAACACCATTTGTCTTGTATGAGAGGGAAAAGAAACCAAGGGGATAAATGAAGACCTTGATACAGCAATTTCTGATCTCAAGTGCTGGCTTTTACAAAGACACACTCTTATTAATTAGGAATAGGAAGTGTGACTTTTCTTTGTGGGTTGCTTGCTAATTTTTATTTCGCCTGTTCGGCAACAAGACAGTGTAGAATATTAATATGGACTTAGAACTGAGTGTGAAATCATTTTTAAAGTTTCTGCAGTGGTTACATTGGTGCTTCTGTGATGCTGAAACAAGTGTCAGAAACTCATATTTTTTGAACATGAAGTCAGTATGTTATGCTATTAGAAATGTGCAAAAAACGTATGAGAAAAATCCTTCTCTGGTTCTTATGTGTGAGAATTACCATTTGTGTAATGTGCTTACAAGAAATTCTGATATGCTTAATTTCATTTTGAAAAAGGTTAGTTAAGTGCTATAGGGGACATATTTGTATCTGTCAAACAAAAAAGGATGGGATTATTTATCACATGTTGGAAAGCTAAGGAATATCTTTTAAGAAACAACACAGCATTGTCCTTTGTCATGTAGCTAACGTGTAGGCTGCTAGAAGCTCTTACAGCTGAAGGGATTTCCTTGAAACAGTTTTGAAATAGCTTTTTAGAGCAAGAAAATTTCAACAGATTTTGAAGAAATTTCCCTTACTGACTTTTACTTTGTAAAAGCTTTCCATTTTTTTAACCTTGTATAAGCCACAGTTTATGCACTGTTGTGTATGTACAGTGTAATTGTATGTTTTTTGGACAAAGGGTGAAGTTCTCATCTCTGCATTTTGCTTTCACTTTGTCTAGCACCATACGGTATCAGAGAAGCTCCTCGGAGAATGGGATCACAAAAGGAAATAGTTAAATCAGTTGAAAGAAGGTAGGGAAACTGTCTTGTCTGTTACAGAATATGAATGTTTTAATGGAAACCCAGTTGCAGTTTTAGAATATTTATTACTTCTTTATTGGCTGTCAGATTAAAAAATGGTAGCAATTATAATTAAAGGAGAAAAACACTTTTTGTTCTGTTTGCAAAACCACTATGTCACTTCGTGAAACCTTCTTGGTTTTGTTTTCCCTCATCCTTTGTGTGTATTCAGATTTTGAATCTTATTTCTCACCTCTTTGAGCCACCATTAGCATGTATTTCCAGAAAAGTTCTCTTTTGGAGGTCTCTTTTGGACCAAAGACCTCTTTGGTCCCTGCAGGCTGTGAAATCACTCTAAAATGAAATACCTGTAATTTTACTTTCAACTTTTTTCTTTTGCATTTTCCACTGCTCCTTTCTTTTCAGAG
Organism: Irena cyanogastra; assembly: GCA_013397155.1. Taxonomy (NCBI): domain Eukaryota; kingdom Metazoa; phylum Chordata; class Aves; order Passeriformes; family Irenidae; genus Irena; species Irena cyanogastra. The sequence continues at coordinate 1,192,025 of VWZV01004010.1, forward strand.
GTATTGCATGGCTTCTCTACTGCCTGGCCTTCCTTGCCTTCTGACTTTAATTCCTTTAAAAAGATGCTGTGCAAAATAACTATTGCCAATATACCTGTGGTTCTTTGGACTCATTTTTGGTACACGTGGAAGTCAAAGAGACAGTTAGGGGAGAACTTGAGAAGTTGTATTCCTCGTAGTAGAAGTTGTACCTCTGGATTGTTTTAGGTAGCTTTGCAAAGCTCAGAAAGTGCTTTTGTAGCTTAGTGTATTGGTTTTTTTTAAAATTACTATTATTAAAAATTTAGGTCTTACTCGTGGTCTTGTGTTTGCTTACACTTGTACATTTTTTGTTCAGCACAGAAAATCACTTCTTCGTTTCATCCAGTTACCATCTAAGTGACATCTTTTTTGACCTCTTGAAGTTTGGGGCAGAATATCTGGTGATGGGAGGAAGATTGGTTTACTGGCTGCCCATATACAGGCCTGAGTATGTACTGTTGATTTCTGCTGTGTTGTGTGTCAGAATGGATGCTGCATTCTCACTGTACTTTCCTTTAGGACATGGTACAGCTGGAGCTTCCATAGTACCAGCACTTAAGAGTAATGCCCAGACTTTGTATTTAAAAACTTTGTGTGAGGGAAACCACATTTTGTAACAGAGCTTTTGAATGGAGAAAATTCCTGACTGTTACCAAACAGAAAATGCATATCTTTGTAAATGCACGTCCAGTGGGTTGAGGTTTAAGCTTCAACAGTTAGACTTTCAAAGTGCAGATAGATTTCTAAGACAGTAGAAGGAAGACTGGTATTAATACATGTTTCTGCAAGAGTAGTTGATAGAGGTGTGTAAAAATCATCCTTGGTTCTTTGGGGTTTGGCACTACTGATTTAGCTTTCTTCTGAGAAATAAAAAGCGGCCAAGAGATGGCAGTGAGGGGCAGGACACATCCGAGTGCAGCCCTGTTAGGGACGAGAGAGGCCAGCAGAGACTGCAGGATCCTGTCTGCTCAGAAGTGCAGCCTGGGATCAGAACTGAGTGTTCAGTAAGGGAAAACAGCTGTTTGCATGCCTTCTTTCAGCATCTCTTAGATTAGGTTTGAGGGGGTTTTTTGTTTTGTTTTTGTAAAGATTTTTTACTGTAAAGTGAGGAGTCGATGTACAGTAGGTGTTTCAAGGTGTCTTCCAGATACAGATGTACTCTGAAGGTAGTTTCTACAGTATCACATATTTCTATGTACAGTCAAATTATACTGTTATATAAAGTGGTGGTTGTCCCTGGTTTCACCATGGAAATGGCTTGTGATAGTCCTATGTATCTCATGCTGTTTTGAAAATTTGGAAGTCAAAAAGAGCCATTCCTGTTATGTGCTTCTGTAACAGAAGAGTGCACTCAGCAGTTTGCATTTTTTTTGTAAATGATAAAATTGGTACTGTAGGCCTTTTTTCTCATAAGGCAATTCACAGACAAAACGATGAATGCCATTCATAATATTATAGCTAATTTTCATGTCAATAAAATCTCTTTGGAATTACCGAATTTATTTTGTTCATCAAGATACCAGTGTTTTTCTTTCTGCTCATTGAACTTTGGTAAAAGCATTCTTCCTCACTACAGCAGTGTAAAGTGTTTCACTTCAGATAACTTGAGAACTGCATATTTGGGATCAACTTTAGTTACTGTTTTGGGGAGGTCTAGTGGAGTTGACTTTTAAAAAGTGAATTTGTACATCATACTTGAAATACTAAAGTTGCTAGAATTAGCATAGGATAGTAGGATAGTGACTTTTTTTGGGCTGTGAGAATGAACATGGGGCATAGAAGCAATTAAGTGGGGAGAAGAGAAGATAGTTTCTACTAACATGTTGCACTATCAAATATCCTTTGGCAACACCTGCCTTGAGTTTCGTTTTTTGAGATCTTTGCGTGTTACCTTAAATTAAAGCCGAAACTATTGGATTGGATGTCTGTTAAAATCATTGCTTCTGTATTTCTCACTTGACGTATTTCTGAGTTTTACCTGAAAGAATGTAGAAATACATTCATTAATGCTAACAGAAAAGGCTTTTTAACAAAGTGATAGTGATCTCTCCCTCTTCAAGATAGCATCTCACTCCAGAGTTTACTCTTTCAATCAGACATTGAAATCATTGTTGAGTCCAAATTCTTCTAATTCCATTAAAGTCAGCCTTATGGAGAGAAACTTCTAAAATGTTGTGGCAGAGTGCCTACCTTTGTAAAAGAAACACAGTTTGGTGGTACTGGATGTATCAAAAGTCTCGTGTAATAGAAAAAGCAGTTGAGAATTAATTTCATTCTCCTTTGCCAAAAGCATGTTCTGACTTCACCTGCCGAAGCAGATACTTGTTTCTACAGGAGAAGTGACTGAAAAGTAGTTTCATGGTCTGGTAATTGTGGAGTAAAGCAGAGAGGCAGTACTGTTTGGATTTTTTCTTATTTGCAGATCTGTATTTGGGATTGAGTTACTTGTTTAACAGCTCTCTGTTATCTTAAGAAATACCAAGTTTTCCACCAGCACCTAGATAGATCCTATTTTAATCCAGACCAACACCTTTACTTTCATTCAGAAAACCCACTTCTTTACAGGAAAAATGTAAAGCTCCTCCTTTGTACATTTTAAATTCAAGTCATAGGTATTAAGTTGTTCCATTCTGTGTTTCAATGTCTGACTTCTGTTAACTCCCAAACATTGGAGAATCATAGGAGCAGGTGTTTTGTACAAAATCATACCTAACAATACCAGAACCCATTTTCTGTGTTATCTTTTAGTAACTATTACATGAAAGCTTATTACAAAATCTAGGAATAAATGACTAATCTATGTTTCAACGTATAGGAAGGATATCTCATCTCATATTTATCATGCTAGCTAGGTTAATACTTCTTGTTGCTCCAGTCCCATGCAAAGCTCTTAAATCTTTAAATTTCTCTTTCGGCATTTGGAGAAATAGAAGGATTGAAAGCAATTTAGAGAAAGCACTTTCTTATAAAAACTAGTATGCTTATGAGGTGGGGCATTTAAAACACTATAACTCTTGCTTCTATAGATAGTAGCAACATTGGCTTATATTTAAATCCTGTCTAATGTTAAATGATGGTGGATTTTTTTTTCTTTTGCCATTAGAAAAAGTAATTATAATGAGATAAATTTGTAATACCAAATTTTGAAGTTCAGGAATGTTACTGTCTAATAAGAGCTTAATAAGATTTATTATGAAGTGCAGTGATCGCTTTTTAGGGAGCCAGACTCAAGTCTCTTATTCCTGCAAATTCATATATGTTCACTGTGGAAAGTATTTTTAAAATCACAGCTCTAAGTGAGTAAGTAATTATTCCTGGTTGGCTGAGATTCTTTGTACTTGAAATTATAGAGGCAGTCCCGTGTGTACATACATTAACATCATTTAAATACGTGCAGAAAATGGTGGGAGTGTCTCTTTACTGTGAGGTTTTAGTTTATTCTACACACTGCATGTCAAGATCATTGGAATATATGATGTCAGAACTCTGGAGCAGCAGTATCTGAATTTATATAATCAGATTAAACTTCATAATAACTTTCAACTGTGAACCTTTTTGTGAAGAGTCTGTAGGAATTTTGTTTCAGATGCAGGTCTTCCACTTCATGAACCTACAGCACTAAGAATGATTGATTGATTATTTCTTCCAGATACACAGAGGAGATCATTCCCCGCCATCCGTGCCTGAAACTTATTAGCAACTGCGAGCAGCTGCTTTCCAGCCACACATCGAGGCGCCTCATAACCATGGAAAAGGTGAAAGAATTCAAGGTAAGTTTGAATTCTTGATCGTATTGTGTAAAATAGTAGCTGTTGCGTTCGTGACGAGTTCGTGCTATTCGGCATTTGATCCTTGTTTCTGTCACGCTTGGGTTTTTATGATCAGAGTTAGAGCTTTTGTAAAATTGAGCAGTGATTTAAAGGACTGTTCTGGTTTTGGTTTCTTCCTTTTTATTCTCAGTTTTTGGTAAACTCTTCATCCTGAAAAAGTCCCTTGATAGTGTGAAAAAGATCTTTGAACTTACAGCTACTTGTAAATCCCATCCACAGAGGCTTTGCCTTAATGCCCAAGTTTCCATTGATTTCAAAGTGTGTCTCAATGCCCAAGTAAATACTAAATATCTTTGTGGGTCTTGCAGTACAGGTAGACCTTATTTAATTCTGTTACTTCATCTTTAGAGTGGTACATTTAGCTTTTGGAAAAATATTGAAGTTGCGACAAGTACAACAAAGCATACTGGGTTTTTTTTCTGTTTTTGTTTTGTGACAACACTAAGTGCCTCTCTTGAGGCATTGGGACCAGGGAATATTGCATTCAGGTCTCCTTTCCATTCTTGCTACTTCTCTAACTTAATACTGTTAAACAAAATGCTAAACACATGTGAGGCAAATCCTTAATGAAAATGCACTCAGTGAGCAAGTGTTTTTAGAACATTCCTCGTCAGCTGGAAGAGCTGTTTCAGATGGCAGGAGATGCAGTCAGGCTGCTGTGTCTGTGTGATGCTTGTACTAATGACACAGCAGGGGTTCAGTGCTGCCTTCATAATGCTGGTGGTGACTGCAGTTCTCAAGCAACACCTGAACTTTTATAAACACTCTGTGTGGAGTTCAGCCTCGGAGCTGCCAACTTAACCAGTAGCAAACCAGGAAGGTAGATGATAAAAGTTTTTGACATGTGCATCTCAGGGTGTTCAGGGAGGTTTTTGACAGCAGTTTTATTGCTATCAGTGCTGTAGGGTAACATATTCTAACCCAAAAAATATATCAGCCCTTCTGCAAACAGACTTGCGTCATTTGTTACTCTCCTCTTGTGCATCACCTGTTGTTCAGTTCATGGTTTGACAGGTTCATGTCTGGAAATGCTTAGCTCTGAGCACCTGAAACTAGTTGGCAGGCTTTCTGCTTAGATAAGACTGTGCAAGTGCTTATATTCAGTATTCCAGATGTCTGTTAGATAATTTAAAGATACCAGAACCCATGTGTGGTTTCTGATAATGCAAAACTTGTCTAGAGAGCAAAATGCGTGTCGAATCCTTAGCTGCTGCCTGCTTGGTTTAGGACCTTATTTCAGTGTCTTAAGATTTCCCCACCCCAGCATCCCTTACCTGGAACATATTTTTTCCCCTATTAATATCCTGAGCAACCTTTGAATTGGATACTTCTGACTCACCAGATATGACCATAAAAATTCAGTAATTATGCTTTTGTCTGCTTTTGTTTTTCTAAGTGAAAGAGAGAATTTTTATGGATATGCCTAGCATTTATGTTTCCAGACAGTTCCTGTCTGCATTACTAAACTGGTTTTTAATAGGTCTTCAGTTTCTTTTTAATTCAGCTTAGTGCAGCCTTTGAAAATGGGTGAGAAATGTTACAAATCATGTTAGTTATTATGCAGTTCTTTGGTTTCCCCAGTGTTTGCCACCAATAAGGAATTGCAGATTTCACAGTAAATTTTGATTTCACTATTAACACTTTAAATAACTCTTAACTGGGGATGAATTCAGTTAGTTGCTGAAGTTGGTGGTGCAATTTGATTGGAATTCTTTGTAATAAAAAGGAGACCAAAGTGAAGGCAAAACGTGAGTATGTCTAGGTGAAGTATCTATCATAAGAAATCATAGGCATGAAGATCATGTGTTGTATTAAAAACCTCACAATCCTGGTATATAACTCACTGTCTTGTAAGCATCCAGTCTATTCTTTTTAAGTTTACAGTGAAATTGTGCCACCTGGAAAAGGTTGAACTGAACTCAGTGTTGATACGAATATGCTCTTCCAGCATGTGCACAATATGAGCAGAAGAGTTTTTGGTTTTTTTAATTACCGTTTCAGACAGCTTTTGCCACTGTTCCTCACAGCATTCACCCCAAAATGCACACTCCCCTCCTGTCTCCCCCACAGCACATCTCCACACTGTCCACCTAAAATGCAGGGTGGGTGGGGCAGGGGCAGCTGCAGCCTCAGCCTAGAGCCCTATGGTTCTCCTTCCCTGTGAGGCATCCCACTTTTTTGATGCCAAGAGAGATGCCTAGAAATTATTTAGTAAGATGCAGCAGAAGACTTGACTGAAGGACAAACTCTGAGTATATGATTGTCCAGGAAGGGACTATGAGGCACCAGGCACACAAACCCAGCCTGCTGAATGGGTCAAGCATTTCCATGTCATATGGTCACTCCAGAGTTGTTACAGGGGTAGAATTTTTCCTACTGAATTTAACAGTGTCTGTTCCTGGGGATATGACCCTGCTGTCTCTGGTTTGGTAACTGCTCCTTTTTGTTTATAGCTGTATAACATTAGTACAAGTGATTTCTATAGCTACTGTCCAGCACCAGATGTAGAGTAGTAGGAAGCAGTGATAAAGCTAGGAAGACTTTTTTTTTTAAATTAAACTAAATGTGGGTAATTACCTTGAAGCTGAACTGGGGCATGCTAGATGAATAAAATCTTTAGAATGTCACTTAATACTTGCCAAGATTTAAAGAAAAGTAAAATATTCTTGTTATCATTCAGCATTTCCTTCTCTTCCTCCTCTTCATTATCTGAGATCTCTAAAACCTATTCTAATGTTGTCTTTAGAACAAATAAATTGTTAAGGCTTTTTTAAAAGTTATTTTCTCTGTAGAGTTAAATGAAGCCTATCCCTGGTGTTCAGATTGTACCCATTCAGCTCCTTGAAACAAAATACTGTAAGTTAGAATTTGTTTGCAAATCCTTAGTCTCTGAAATCCAAGTATTTTGGTTACTTTGATCAGTGCTCACGCTGCTTTTAAAATTCCTAATTCCTTTGACTAGTAAATCTCAACAGTGACTGATATCTCTAGGTAGTTCAGGATTTTTCTTGTTTTCTTTTCCCCCTTTTAAGGAGCAGTTTCCATTGTTGTTGGTGTTTGGATTTTGTTTGTGTTGGGGTTTTTCTTGTTGTTGTTTTTTGTGTTTTTTTTTTTTTTTTAAGCAATTGCCATCTTTATTAGACAGTCCTGCCTAATAAAGAGGTGAGAGGTAGGGAATGGAACCTCTTAGACTGGAATTATTGTGGCCAGGAACTTCCTTTGTAATGTCTCCTATGAAATCCATGCCTGACTGCAGATTTCTCATTTAGCAAGCAGTGTTTGCAGAGCTCCTGATGAGGCCTGGATTTTCAAGATGAGATTCTGCTGTGGAGTGGTGCACCAAGCCTTTTGCCATCTGTTGCATGCAGATGCCCCTGTTACACCTGTGTTTTACTTGTAGTTTGTTCTTCTACACAGCGTATCCTCTCTTCACCCTAACCAGCTTAGAGGTAGAGGGTGGTTTCCTTCTTCATCTCTTCTCCCCAAATCAACGTTTTGTTTCCTATGAAATCAAGATGAATGCTGTACACATGCGTGACCTCTTAGAGGTTGTGGGGATTAATTTTTATCTTAAAGTATCTCTGATACTTTATCATTATCCTTCAGGGTCAAATGTCCCGTCCATTTTTTCAAAATAAAGGAACGACGTAGCATTTTTGTTAAAACATCCCAATGATATAAAAATATATCTTTATGTCAAAGAAGGATTTCTGACTTGGAGTGTCAAGAGAAGAAAAAGGGCTGTTTTCCAAAGAGTGGCAGGAGACATGGGTACAGGCTGGCTGTGAGAGGAGTTTGTCTTAAATCCTTCTTGTTTCCTGTCTGTCTATAGCAATTTTGTAATTTTCCGTTTTTTCACAAACATGTTAAAAGCCTCTTGTTTGTCAGCTCGAGAATAGTCATGGAGACAGCAGTCTCTCACAGGTCACCAAAGACAATAGATAATACTGTGCCCTGCACTGGGTTTCCTGAAGTAATTTTCTTGTGCTATTTTCCAACAGTGCAGTATTTAAATAGAACTACTGCTACTGGTGTACATGCTTTACATAATAGATATTGACATGGCACTGAACATTTGCCAAGTTAATTTAAACTGGTGCCACATTCCTGATGTTTGCTTTCGTAGCAGGTGAGACCTACTTCCAAGTAATACCTCACTGTGTCCAGAAGAGGGCCCTTCTGCATGCACACAAGCATCTGGCTTTGTTGAAAGCCTTTTCTTTCACTCCTTTAGAACGCTGGTTACAATATCCCAGTCTAGGAGAGGTGTTGATCTTGGTAGGTGAAAACCTGGAAAAGCTACAAAAGAGCTGAAGGGAGAGATTGTCCACTAGGATTCTGTTCATCCTTGCATTGTAATACTTTTGTAATACGAAAATATTGACTAAAATCTACTTCCATGTTCCTATTAATGCTAAAACGTTCCACAGTAACTTTGTCTTCAAATATGAACAAATAGCTAAACGTTTTAAGGTAATGAACTGATGTCTATGTTACTGCATTGGCTAAAAAAATCTGAGAAGAAACACGTGGTGGAATAGAGGCTTGGTTCTGTTGTGTGCTTGTTTTTATTTTCTCCTTGCGCCATTCAGTTGTTCTGTGTGAGGCTGCTTGTCACTGTTCCTTCCTGCTTTTGAGCATAATGATAAACTGACGTCACCCAGAAGCATAAAACTGTTTTTAGAAGTTGCCATCAGTTTTCTTTAACACTCAGATTAAGGTTTGATGTAATGTTTATCTTACAGCATTGCTAATGTTAGCTGACAAGTATCTTAATTGTATAAAGCCACAGTACATGATGAACTAAACCTTTGTATATACAGTGGGCCAATTTTCTAAACTGTGTTTTTGGCTGGTGTCAAATAGGTATTATGTGTAGGGATTTACTGTGTCAACTTTAACTTTCAGAAATACGTGAATGCTGCACAGAAAAAAAAGAATTATCTGAATGTGTTTCAGTAACTGTAGGAACTCATTTTAGCCATTTATGTTCCTCTTCTGTTTATACCTGCCTTCCACAGACCTCTGACTGAATTCTCCTGAAAATATTTTTTCTGGAAAGGTACCTGTGTGGGGCATGGTACCTGTGCTCATTTGGTCATGTAACAGTGCGATTCTGGTGATGTCAGCTGAGATATTTTCAGTGACTTAAGTGTGTTCCACTGAATTGTGAAACAAAAACCTAACTACCTCACCCTTGCACGTAATGGTTTGAAAAAGTCTGGAGGCAGAGTGGTGGCAATACCTGCTGAACACACTGCTCTCAAGTCTAATGTTTGTCTTTTGATGCCATGCAGGATCAAGATGAGAACTCTTACTTGTTGGATGGTCAGTATTTGCCGTACAGGGGACACAATTCTTTCCGTGAGAAGTATTTCAGTGGTGTGACAAAGAGGATTGCCAAGGAAGAAAAGGAGAATCAGAAGTAAAATATTATATAAACAGCTTAAAAAATGAGAAAAGAATGAAGACCATGTTTCTTTGTAGGGACATCTGGATATGAACATTCATTTGGATGCTTCAGAAAAATAAATACTGCTTTTAATTTTAAAACAAGATGAAACCCACAACCCAGGTTGGGAGCAGTTCTTTTTAATTAGCTTTGTTTATAGCAGATTTTATTGTACAAGTTTTTTGAGTCTTACTTAATTTATATTTGTACTTTCAAGTACTAATGATGATTGACTAAAACCATTATTATTGTTCTTTCACCATTAACGTTTACAAGAAAGTAGTAGTGTTATTTGGCTTCTTAAACTGTGAACATCTGGCTGTTTTAAAGACACGTGGCGGTGATCAAGGATTGCTGATCAAGAAGATCATTTTCATTTGTTTTGGTTTTTTTTTGTAAATGGTGTACAATAAACCAAGGTTGGTGTGAGGTTTTTTTAATTCTTGCATGCAATAATTGCTCATATTAATTCCACTTGCTCCGGCTGAGGTCACAAGTGTTTAAAATAAACAACAAATGCAAAGAAACAACTGGGCTCATGCACACCCCACAAAAAGAAAAGCCTCTGTGACCTGACAAACTCTGGAGAGCTTATTAAACCCTGTGAAGCCTGTCCACATCTGAAGCTCATCTGTACCTTGGATTTCCTTTTGCATTCCTAAACCTTGACTCTTGGTAACGCCAACTGTCTTCAATTTTTAGTTCAGAAATCAATAGTTAAACCAGTAACAACAACAGCATAAAATCAGTAATGGTTCCCTAATGGTATTAAGCCTAATCAAATCTTTGAAACCAAAGCTGTGTTTGTTAAAGGGCAGACTTTGCTGAATCCACACCACGTCCATCATGGAAATACCTCATTTGAAAACCACTAAGCCCATTGAGTCAGGATGTTAATGGCTCTTCTCATTTTGGTGGTCAAATATGGTCACATATTCTTCTTGATCTGCGTTCACCAAGCTGGGCCTTGTTGAATGCCTCTGCGCTCCAGCCAGAGGAACCTTGCTTCTCAGTTTGCTGCAGGTCACTGACTGTGGTCATGTTAATGTCTTCGTAGATCATAATTTTTAAGTGCCTCTCTGAGGAAGGCACAGGTCATTGTGTGTATCTCATGGAGTTCATTAATTGAATTTGCTCTTCTGGGTATTGTGGTCCTCAGCTGCAGCAGGAAAGCTTACAAACCAATGACAACTTAGCCTAGCCTTCTGGCTCTAATTGGTGGTATGTTAAAAAGTTCTCAAATAGTGATTTATTTTCTGTGTTTCCATTATAAATCACTTTGTTTTGACACTTTTGATGCCAGCCATATAATAGTCATTCTGGACTCAACTTGGAGTGAGATCAAAGCTCAGAACATTTTCAAAAGCAGAATTTGAATTGATCATTTTCAAATACTACATCAAAAACTTACTGCTTCTGAAAACCTGTCTGCATTTCAGCATTTCAATTTAGCATTCATCTTTTATTACTTAACAAATTAATTTCCATTCTTCATAGGCAAGGATTTTTTCTAGATGTATTTATTATGCACTTATAACTCCATTTTCATGAAAGTTACCTTACACATGATCTAAGTGGTTGCACAAGAGGTAAGATAGTGGCAAATCTGGCTCTGCCTGTTCAATGAAAATGGTTTAGTTTATTTATCCTTTGCCTGGTCCAACTTCTAGTCCCTTCAGCAATGATGGTGTGGCCTTTCTTTAGCAGTCCATACATACCAGCTCTGCCATTACTGAAGGATACCATTTTGTACAGAAACTGTCAGTATATTTGGGGTACTGCATCAACACTGGCTAATCAGAAATTATTTAGAATTGAAATCAGATGTTCAGTCTCTGCTGATCCCTGACTTTTAAGCTGTCATTTGGAAATGTTCCTCATCTTTAAATTTATCCTTGCTTAGTGTGTGCATGTTCCAGCCTGATGTGCGTGCAGACTTCCAGAGCAGAGGCATTTATAGATCTAGAGCTGTGACACAGTCCTGGCACTCTCCCTAGCACAGGGCTGCTGGGCAGCTGAGTTATCCTTTCGGCCGGGTTTGGCCATCGGTGGCCGCGGCTTCTGGCGCTTCCTTTCGCTCTGGTTCCATTCAGTCTCTTTCCATGAGGTTCCAGTTTCCTGTCCCTGGCGGGGAGCGTCAGTTCATGAGCCCGCGCTGAACTCCTGCTATTGTCATTCTCTCCTTTGGGGTGGTTTGTGCCATTTTCCAGTTTTTAAAAATAAATGTTATTTTTGGAGTGCTTTGTTGTGCTGCGGCAAATTGGATGGAGGGAGGAGCTGAAAATGGCTGCGAGGTCATACGGGCAGAAGCTGTCTCTTGCTGTAGAGAGCAATTTGTTGAGGCAACAAAGGGAAAGAGACCCCTCTTTTTACAGGATCTCTTCACCTGGTGGTGGTGTTCTGGCTGCAAGCCTACCACATATCTGTGGGAAGAGGAAAGGGAAAAGTAGAGGAAATGGATTTTCTGTGCATTTACTGTATACCTTACCTGCCATCTGTCCCTAATACTTTTTATAATTAGTGGCCAGTTTGACTGAGTTTAACAGAATGTCAAGGTTTGATGATGTCTTACAGATAATGGAGCTAAACTTTTATTGAAATAGGCAGAGGGAATGAAGAAGAAGACAATCTCTTCCAAGGAAAATGCTGTAATATGAGTTCAGCTCTCATTAAACATTAGAGAACCCACATGGAAACAAGACCTGGACAAAAGCTCTAACCAGGTTTTTTCTTTCTGCTACTACAACCAGTGCTGGCATTGTTGCTTCTTGATCTTCTCATTAAAACAAAGAGACACAAGTAAAAGCATACAAAAAAGCTTTTTTAGTAGGAACATGAGGGTCTTGGCTGAACTTCCCACTTCTACTCAAGCTATGAAGCAAGCTCACAGAAACTCAGTAGTTTCTCATTATCACTGAGTCAAGCAGATGTGTCAGCTCAGTGAACTTCTCATGGATAGTGCAGGTCTCCCTGTAAACCATCCAGAGGAACTGGTGTCTGTTAATGGGATGATGTCTGGGTCCTTTCCAGTAGAGAGACCATGTTCCATCACTGGATGTGGGCTTTCCAGCAGCAGCTCTTGATGGCTGGTTTTGGTGGACCCTTTATTCCTCTCTGCCTGTTCTAGAGGCCTGGAAGGCTGTGGTGGAAGTCTTTAACAGATCAATGTCTCTTGCTATTAGACAGACACTCAGCATTGTGTCTTAGCAAGGTCATGGATGTTCATGTGCACCACAGCTGCCGGAAGGCAGTCAAATTTTTGTGAGTTCTCAGTCAAGGCTCACCTGTCCAAAATTTCTGAAAAAATGGTGCTAGGAAGATATACCATGGGCCTTCAGGCTGCTTTGATACTGGTTAAATGTAGAAATGTCATAGGGAGGAAATGCCTTAATAATTCTGAATCTTTGTTTTCCTGCTATCTCTGCTTTTTACGATTTCTTCTTAATGGTTTTTTCCAGTGTCTCCAGGACTATTCCACAGCTTCAAGGCCATCAGCAAAATAAGGTATCACAGAGTGGTGACCCTGGTGTCCTCTGGCCACAGGTTATCCAGAGACAAAATATCCAGTTAGAGCAGGGAAGAGGGATAGGGATGGTACACAGTGGTTGCAGGTTTCCGTGTTGGACAAGAAGAGCTCTGGGGTTAGTTGGCAGGAGGTTCAGCTGCTGGCTCAGCTCCCATCACCACCATGTTTCTCTTTTCTGACTCTCCACCCTTCATGGAAGCTGGGAAGAAAAATTTGATGTGTTCTTTCTTTGCTGTTTAGTTTGGTTTGCAGTTTAAACTGAGGTCCAGAGTTGAACAAGGCTGTCTTTTCAGTGTGGAAACTTCTTCCTAAATAAAATAGAGTTGTGGGTACCCAGGAGAATGAAGACATCTGTATCCCTCTCCACCTTTCTTTTTTGTTTGATATTTGCAAAAAAACCCCTGTTTCTTTAACCTTATTCTCTCCTGTAATTGATTTTGGTGATCATGTAATTTAAAAATGCAAAATATATCTTACCTGCCCCTATGCTACCCTTTTAATATATTTCTCTGATGTTCTCTTACTGGCTCAGTGGGCTGTAAAAATCCATGTTTATGTATGTATCCTCACAGCTGTTTTCATTATAGTTCTCTGTCCTCAATGCTGTTATTTTGTACACCTGTTATTTTGTATTTTGCATTTTGTACTGCCTCTCAACAGTTCCAGCTTTCCTGAGCCTGTGGGTGGGGAGGACACCACTCCCAACGAGATGAAAGCTCTCTGTTAGCTAAAACACCTCATCAGACCCAAGGTCCTGGACAATGGACATGCTGCCTGGCTGCACTAAGGGCACTGGACTTTGAGACAGGTTTGCCAAGTAAGATCTTTTTTAACTCTTGTAGGTTGCGTAAAGTGAGGTGGGCAGCTGAAAGGTGTAGTCCATTGACAGGAGGGAAATCTTAGTGTCTTTGCTGCTGCTCTTGGGATATGGGCTGACTGTGCACTCTAGGAGGTGCCGAGGAGGTGCTTCAGAGGCTGCTGAAAATCCACAGCAAACCAAGGCACAGGGGATTCCGCTGAATGTGTCAGGTTTGACAGGGAGTTCTTTGAATAGCAAAGTAGGATCAGGATATTTTGCTTAATTTAAAACTTCCCAAAAGTTTTTTTTTTTTTAAATTCTGTTTTTAGGTGCTGTAAAAAGATGATTTTTTACAATGACATGTTAATGATCATCTGAGATTCTAATCCAAATTTTGTTGCCTTACATAAAAGAGGTGAAAATAAAAAAATCTAAACATGTTCAAAACAACATAGTATCACTGTGGTAATTCTTTCTGAAAGGTAATCTTATTTGAAGTTTTTTTTCAATGCCACTTGATGTATAAATTCTGTTTTAAAATTTGTTCTTCATGGATTTGTTCTAATAAATATTTCATTAATGAAGTACCAAATAACAGGTTATGTTATTATATGTAATAGGATAAGTAGTTAATTATAATCAAATACACAACTCCTAGAAGTCTCATGTCCATAAGGAGATACCATTGGCAAAGTAGTCATAGTTAATTGCAATATTTCCTTCTCTGGAGTCTGTCCCAGAAGATGGGATGTCTCTGACTGCTGTCTAGGGATGGATGTTCAGTGCCATGATTGGACAGACCAGAGTGTCTTTGCTTTATCCTGAGACCAATATGAAAGGTTTCCACTAAACACTGAGAATTATGCTGTGTATTTTGGAGGCAAAACTAATCCTTGTTCTAGCTTTTCTTCTATTGATGTAGCACTAGGGGAAATGCAAGTGGGTAACTGCAGTACAGAATAAATTTAGTTACGAAAGTTCTTAACTAATAGCCAAGTTTCTTTAAATACTATGAGTTTTGGCTAGACATGAAACACAGCTATGTGGAGAAAATCCTTTGAGTAGCTGGATCTATTACAGAATCACAGAATGTGCTGAGTTGGAAGGGACCCATCAGGGTCATCAAGTGCACCTCTTGGCCCTGCACAGAACATCCCCAAGAAATCACACTGTTGTGCCTGAGAGGGTTGTCGAGATGCTTCTTGAGCTCTGTCAGGCTTGGTGCTATGACCACTTCCCTGGGGAGCCTGTTCCAGTGCCCAGCTACCCTCTGGGGGAAGAACCTTTTCCTGATATCCAACCTAAAGCTCCCCCACTTCCCCTTCATGCCTTTTCCTCGAGTCCTGTCACAGGTCACCAGAGTGAAGAGATCGGTACCTGCCCCTCTGCTTCCCCTCACAAGGATGTTGAAGACCACAATGAGGTCTCCCCTCAGTCATTTCCAGCCTGAAAAGACCCAAGTGACCTCAGCTGCTCCTCAAGCTTCCCTTCCAGACCCTTCACCTTCTTCATGGCCCTCCTTTGGACACTCTTTAATAGCTTAGTGTCTTTGTTACATTGTGGCACCCCAAACTGCGCACAGGATTCAAGGTGAGGCTGCCCCAGTTCAAGCAGAGAGGACAATCCCCTCCCTTGCCTGGCTGGCCATGCTGTGCCTGATGCACCCTGGGACAGGCTTGGCCATCCTGGCTGCCAGGGCACTGCTGGCTCATGCCCAACTCTCTTTTGACCAGGACCCCCAGATCCCTTTCCACAACACTGCTTTCCAGCATCTCATTTCCCAGCCTTGATTCCCCAGTCTAGCTCCTCTGAGGCAGTCTTCTCCACTGAGTTGTTCATGGTTGTCTTCTTTGTGTGAATGCATGTGATGGGTGGAGCAATGCCTCTGTAGTCACAATTCATGCCTTTATAAATCAGGTTTGTTTGGAGGCAGTTGGCTTAAAGCTTTGAGATCTGAGATTTGGAGTGCTGGGCAGGTGCAATGGTTTTCTTGCAGTAACAGCTGTGACAGAGACTAGGATAACCAGAATCATGAGCAGCACCATAGGACATAGGCTTCTGTCCTCAAGGGACCTTTTATGTCTCATTAATAAACAGACCCATAGCAATTTAGAAGCATTTTGGGAAGTTCCTACTCTCTCTTCAAAATGCATATGTGGCAAAGAGTACTTGTGTGCCCTTGCTCGAACCTCATTCCTTCACATAACACTCCTTGGATAAATGAAATTACATAAGAAAAGGAACTGGTTTGCTTAAGCAATGTAGGTACCTGGTTTGTGATTGTAGGTACCCGGTCTGTGATACTTGGAAATGGGGCTGTGATCCAGCCTCAACCTCAATGGCCTTCAGCTGGGGAAAACAGGTGAAGAGCATAGACTGTAATGAAGAGCACACAGGTGCAGTGCATGAACTATAAGGGGTAAAAAGGCTGGGTTTGAGAAGCAGGGGGGACAGACGCTAGCAGAGGCTTGCAGCTGGCAGAGGCTCTGATGTCCTTCTGTCTGAGCAGACAGCCTGAAGCCTTCTGACAAGGTAGGGTGCTACTCTAGATTACTGTGTGTCATGGCTGTCTTAAATACGAGCTATGTCATGGAGTGTGCTGCAACATAAGCAGTACTTATCAAAGTTGGCATTTGCAAAATGTCATGTTTTAGTCTCCATGGCTTGGAACAGGAACTGTCACAGAAGTGTGTGTGCACCTCTGGTCCTGTCCTTGCTGAGGAGCTGGTCCCAGGCATTGTGGATGTGCTGGTGCTCACTGGGTGAGCACACACAAGCCCCAGCCACCACCTGCACTTGTGCTGCCTCCCCATTCTGGAGCTCCTTCTGACAAGCTGCGGGCTGAACTCGTTAAACTGCTGCTGTTTGCTATGAGGAATGACCTGCCAAAAATCTGCATAGCCCTGTGCCACTGGGCCTGGGGAGCCAGCCCTCCCTGCTCACCCCTAGCCACCCTGCCTCTTTACAAAGCAAAAAAATTAATTCTATAATAATTATAGAATGGCATTTTTAGCCTTATGTAAAAATGTCAAGGAAGATAAAGATAAGGATTATTTCTTAATTAAATAGGGATTTTATTTTGGTTTTTTTTTTTTACTCTAAAACCAAACCAAAACAAGTTTCTGCCAAGAGCTGTTATAGCCCACCCCCTTCCTATTTTTTTAAATTGTGTTTTTATATGCCTGGCAGAATTAATGATGAAAATCTTTCCAGCTGTGACTTTGCCAGAATCCCTTTCTGAAGCTCCTACTAATTTGGATTAAAACTGGATGGATGAAAGCCTCAAACAGCAAATCCTGGCAGTAGATTTGCTGAGGCCCCACAGCATACACTTCTCCAACTGCTCTTATCTTTTGAGGAAAAAAAAAAGTAAACATAATTTTGTGATTACACAGTTGTTAGTATTCTCCCTGCCTTTCACCTCCCTGGGCTGGGACACAGGGTCCCACCATCTCAGCAGCCTGCTGGGGCTCCCTTTTGTGGGACAGACCCCTGGCTTTTGCAGGGCAAGGTTTTAATTGCAGAATGGTGGAGTTTTTAAACACTATCTAGTACCAGCTACACTAAATGTTAACAGCCAGCCTGGATTTTAGGGAGAGTTTCCGCCCTGGGATGTAACAATTCAGGATGGAAACTGGGGGTGTGCAAGCCTCTCGTTGCAAGGATGTGAAGCCACCAAGCTTCCTGAGTCCCGGCTGCTGGGTGTTCACCTCACTTGCTTAATTCTAGCAGCGTTGGCGCCGTGTTGTCTTACTGTCCAGGCTTCCTGGAGCCAGCAGCTGCAAGCTTTCCTACTGCCACAGACAATTAAATTAATTTCTTTAAATTGGACAAATCGATCTCTGGCAAGTGGCCCACGTTCCTGCTCCTCTTCCCGCTCGCCAGGAGAGTCTTCTGGAAACTTGTGAGCTTACTAAGCCATCACTCTGAGTTCCTCCCTTCATGGCCGTGCTGAGGCCAAGAAAAGGCAGTGCTCTGGACATGGGCAGTGCTCTGGACATGGGCAGTGCTGTGGGATGCTGACAGCCTCTTCCCATGGCCTTGCCACAGGCTGCCCTCTTCACCAGCACAGCCCTTCCAGGTGTGAGGCTGCAGCTCACAAAGGCACCTGAAAGCTACTTGTGAGCACGTTGTCTTAGATCCCAGTGCTTCCTGGAGGGGACAGCAGGAGCTCCTTGCTGCAGATGCTCCAAGCACCTTGCTGGCCTGCCTGGAGCCCCTCCTGCACGGAGAAGGAACATGAATATTACCAGTTATATTGATGGCATGGAACAATATAGGAACTTTCCCCACTTGCAATTTCTGGCAAATCTGAAGATTGTGAAGGAGGTGGCCACTTCTACAGCATTGTGGGAGATGGTGTAGGCACAGCAGCATCTCCTGTCTCCAGGCTGTGCCTGCTGGCATGGAAACACATGCAGCCCCTCCATTCTTCTGTGGGAGACCTACCCTTTCCTCTAATTTCCAGTGGGCCAAGGGCTTTGTTTTTATGGGGTGTGCTCCTTGTCCCCATTACCTGCTGTTTTGCTCCATCACTGTTCAGCAAGTAGGAGCTTGAGAGGCTGTCTCCAGCTGCTTTGGGCTTTTTGTTCCTTCTCAGGATGCCTCGAGGTAGGCATGAGTGTAGTCTCAAGGCACCTAGTCTTTCATGTCAGTGCCAAATCTCAAGCAGTTGTGCTAGTCTCCTTGTAGTCAGTGGACAGGGCACTTCCCCATCTGCTCTTCTGGAGGTCTTGCATGTGCACAACTCAGACTTGCTCATTTAGGAGCTACTGTAGTTGGTAATGTCTGTTTTTTTACTGAACTTTGTTTACAGTGGGGCCAGTTAATTCACCTTCATTTCATACATGCGTATAAGCCCCTGCTTCTGTTATGCTGGATGAGAATGTTTATGAAATAGTTTTGTCCTCTTCATTTTCATCTAGTTTGTCTATCCAAAAATGAACCAGTTTGGTTTTGATATATGAGAAAAAACAGTAATTCAAGAAACACCCAGGAGAACAAACACCCAAAGATCAAAATCTTTGCTCTCTTAGCAGTCACAGAATTTATTTCCTTTTGTCCTTTTATCCATCTTATCAGGTTTGTGGCTCATGATTTCTGTGAGTTGCTGCCTACTTCTTTTATCGTGGGTTATCTAAATATTTGTGCAGCTAATTTTATTTCCCCTTTCACTAGATTGTTACTTTATATGTATGATGCTTTGGGGAGCGGATGGGTAAGATATGAATCCTGCTTGGGAGTACTGGATTGCACTTCGTGAAAGGTTCTGCAGATGAGTTATTGCTCCACAGCAAGTCCTCAGCCTGTGGTTTCACAAGCATGGATGCTAATGTGACAGTGCAGTGCTGCTGAAAGGAGTGGGGTTTGTGCCTTTTCCCTATTCCCCGGTCCTGGGTTTTCTCACCCTCTGCTCAGCAGAGTTACCCAGACTTACACTGACCGCAGTTCTCACTGGAGCACTTCTTGTGCCAGTTCAGCATACTAAGCCAGCATAAAACTGGCTCTTTTGCTGAAACAGATTGTCCCAAGGGAATGAATTTCCACCTTCAGAGGTGAGCTCTTGGGTCAGCTTGTTGTAGTCATGAAGCTGTGGTCTCTGTCACATCACTCCTAGACCTCAGGCTGACTGTGGAGGCTGTGAAGCTCTTTGCTAATTGCTGAAGGACCTCCTGGCAGAAGGAAAGCAGATGATGGTCTTTTGTGTGATAGAGACCATGGCTTCATGACCACCACAAGCTGATCCAACAGCTCACCTCAGAAGAAGGAAATTCAGACCATGCCTTTGAGAAAAGGGATGATACACTAAAGTGAGAAGGGTTGCCTTTGGGTGTTGTTTATTCACTTGAGACTTAATGCTTTATTACATTTTTCCCTTAACTGAAGGGCTATGTCGTGGGTGCTGGAAGCTTGCTTTCCTTCTTGAGATCCAGGGGCAAGGTGTGCCAGAGTTAACACAGAGGAACCATGAGGATCAGTATGGGATTTACCACCTTGGAGGGGCATAAAGAGATTTGCAGCCCTGCAGCATTTGCAGTCTCTCTTCAGATTTTGGAGGGTTTTAAGGCGTGGAGAAGTCCAACCACAGTATGTGCCACTGAGCAAAAATTTCTTTTTATATGCGTGTGATTGTGGATATTTATTTATTCAGTGCTCTCTTTTAAAATACCTCCTAATTAGTACTTCTCTTTTCCTTTCAAAATCTCTCCAAGCTGATTTGGCCTGTAATAGTTTCCAACACTGTGAAAGTGGCCCTTTTGGAACACAGTATGTTTCTGTTTTGGTCTTTGGCCTATTTGGAATTGCATCTCAGTGGCTACTGATTTTTATTGAGAAATCAGTCCTTTCCTCTCAGTCTGTCGGCTGAGGGCTGTCCTGGGATTCCTTTCATTTGGATGCTGCAATGTATTAACCCAAGCATTTCAAGAGCATGCCTGGGTAGCTGGTGTGAGGATGTGCTGGGCTGTTGATTTTTTTCTCTCTGTGGTTTGTTGACACAGCCCTTGTCTGTGTGGGTAAGGTCTGAGTAGCAGGACATAAGCCAGACTGAAGATGTGAGATCACTGACTGCTTAATCCCACCCTGAACAACATGAGGGAGTGGCAGGGTTGTGTAGCAGGTTAAGTCAGTTACCCAGCAAACAGCAGCACACATAGGAGTTTTGGGAGGTGTTTGGGCTGAGGTGCCACGTGGGGATATTTTTACCACATATGCTGAGATGATGAAGTGGTAAAAGAGTGACAGAGCAGCAGCTGTGACTGCAGCGGGTAACCCAGAGTTTATATCCTGCCTGAAGCAAGAAGGTGGTTTCTGTGTGAAATGCAGGAACACATTCATCTCTGGGCTAGGGAACATCTTCCTGTGTGGAACATCTGCCTTCAGGAAGGCAGGGTTAAGACTCTTTGCTGTGGCCCTCCCTTCTGCAAATTATATGGGAACCCAGAACTCCTTATCCTGCAATGTTTCCAAATACAGAGTTTGCAAAGTTACTTTATGTATTTGTGTAAGCCAGAAGTTCTCAGGCTCTCAAGATAAGGAAAAAAAACCTTGATTTGTTCAAGCAGGTCTAGAGGAAGCCACAAAGATGATCAGAGGGCTGGAGCACCTCCCATAGGATGACAAACTGAGAGTTGAGATTGTTCAGCATGGAGAAGAGGAGGCTCCAGAGACACCTTCTGGCAACCTTACAGGACCTAAAGGGGAGCTGCAGTAAAGAGGGATTATTTATCAGGCAGTGTAGTGATAGGACAAGGGGTAACAGTTTTAAACTGAAAGAAGGTGGGTTTAGATTAGATATTAAGGATATCCATCTCTTCCCTGCAAGGTTGCTGAGGCACTGGAACAGCTTTCCCAGAGAAGCTGTGGGTGCCCCATCCCTGGAAGTGTTGAAGGCTGGATTGGATGCAACATGAGCTCTGAGCAACCTGGTCTAGTGGAAGGTGTCCCTGCCTATGGCAGGCGAGTTGGAATGAGATGATCTTTAAGGCCTCTATGTTTGTATGGTTTTGTAATTTGAGTGCCTTGCATTCTTGAATGCATTTGTCCTCAGAAGATCCATTTGAAATAGACATAATTCCCATTTTAGAAATGTGACTTGCCCAAGGCCATACATGATGTCATAGCAGAGCGGGAAAATGAACATCTCCCAAGTCTCAGGCTAGCTCCCAAACCACTCCACCAGCTTTTCTTCTAGGGCTGACACAACCAGCTCACAAAGCTGTACATCCACTGGGATTTTTTTCTATGCTAGGAGATCAGGGAAGCAAAATGTTCTGGATCTGTAAACCTCAATCTGGATCTATCCAACATAGGTTGTTGTAGCATTTAATATTTTAGTACTTGTAGGCACTATTTACATTAATTTGCTTTCTAACTGGAAAGAACCAATGATCCATAGGTCTGTACTAAAAATACTTGAAAGAAAGAATGATTTTAAAATAAATGGACAAATTCATGGTGAAATATAAAGTAATTGTCCTCAATATGTTGAATGTTCTCTTGAACAAAACTTCCTGGTACCATGAGAAACAATGCAAGTGAATTTGTCAATTACGATTAAATTTTTCTGGACAAATAGTACTTCAAGTAAAACTTCAAAGGTTGTAATCTGCACAATTAGTTTCATTCACTTCTTTCTCAGTTGTAAGAAGGCTACTCTTTATTTTATACTAAACAGATCAAGACCTAGGAAACTGAGAAAATCAATCTTTTATTGTAGCAGTTATCTTCAAATCTTGTCTGAAAGATTTCTTCCACAAAAGCCCCATCTGTGTTAGGATTTCCAAAGTAAAAAATGAATGTCTGTGATTGCTAACATCAAGAAAGACTAATTTGTCCATGGAGTATTGCTACTCAGTGAGCACTGATGGTGCTGGGACTAAAACACACTCATAGATTTTCATTAAAACTGGAATTGTTGCTTATCCTCCACATCTAAACCTAGTGTCTGCCTTACTTAAATCAGCGTTGAGCTGAGATACTCAGTATGAGAAACACAAGAATAACATCTAATTTTTAAAAAAGCTTTCTGCTATTAATGGCAAATCTTCATGGGAGTCATATGAGAGCGGAGATGTCATTTAAAACTTACTGTTCTTCCATGTCACCTTCAGGCACATTTTGCCAGGTCTGAAATCTATAGCAGTGTTGACACTATTCTCTCACTCCGGAGAGAATAGACCATTCAATCCTCCTCCATCACTCAGCAGAGCTGTGACAAGGTGAAGAGAAAAACATCACAACATTTCAGAGAAGCTGTCTTAGCCTTCTTCACAGGATGCAACACATCAGCGCAAAGAAGAGGACAGCGTGCTGAGGTACCTCCAGCACATGCCTAGAAGATTATTTTCAAAGTTTAATGTTTGTTCTTCTAGAAATGAATTCCCATTGTATGATGATGGATATTTTCAGTCTTAAAGGTAAGAAACCAGACTATCAGATTACTGGCTACCAGATATGGATAACTGATCATGTTGGCTGTTCCAGCAGCCTGTGATTTTATGTCTGTGCTTAATTCTGCCTTTCTAGCCTTCACCGCTACAGATGGATACTGGGCTGCTGTTCCTAAATGAAGTTGGAATAATAGACTCTAGAGATGGAAAAATACCTAATGGTCTATTTCTCTATAGCTGCCAAACAGACTTTATTAAAAAAAACACAGGCAAATATCTTCCATGGCAATATTTTACCATGAAATATTACACCCTCTTTATAGTCTGGGTGGAGAAAAGGAGACTTAACAGCTCCTTGGCTTAAGGTTTTGACAGTCTGTAAGCTTGGTACCCAAGAGTCTTCTGGTACCATTCACCTTTTGCTTTGCAGATTTGGAGCACCTGGGAAATCAGACAGGGCAGTTTGTAATGTCCAACTAATCTGCTGTGCTAGTACAAAAGTTCTGAAAAAGGAGGTACAGAACATTTGTTGAATTGCAAACTTGAAGCACCCAGTCACACAAGTTGCTTTATTTATAACAAAGCACAAGGACTGGAACTTTGCAGGAGTCCCTGCTGCAGCTGTAGGATGAGTTTGCAGCTACAATGGCCAGGGTGTGCTTCACTTGGACTCACAGCTGCTCTAAGTGGGGCAAAGGGGGTGTCTTTCTTCAAAATGATCCCCATCTGCTGACTGTCCTGTTGCACACATAACTGCACTGTAGTTTTGAGTTTCCTCAGAACTCAATATGTGACTCTACAAACCAGGAGTTTCAGCATTCAAAGACATGCATGTTTGTGTGTTTTTGCAAATCTGGACTCTACAGAAGTAACTAAAATACCTCATTTAGGTTATTGAACCTGTAATGGAAAAAATGCCCTGCAGAGACTGTAATGGTTTAATTTGGATTCAATTGCTTGTACTCTTTTAGGCTTTTAAAGAAAAATATCAAAGAATGGACTGTAAAGCCAGATGTATATCTCCAGAGACTTAAATAGTCCAGTTTCCAGTGACATGCTTTAATTCTACTCCCACTTAGTAATCTGACATTGAAGCAAGTTCTTTGGATAAGAAAGGACAACTCTAAAATTGCTCTTCTTACACTGAGTTGGAAACAATGAGCTCTCACAAAATATGTAATCTCGTTAATTATGAGTGTATCTGCATTAATGTCTTGGAGGTGAGCCAGAGGAAGACTTCAGTCTGTGCAGTTTTGCACATGCTTAGGTGCTTAGCCAGGTTTAGGAATTACTATAGGTACAGAATTACTGATGACCAAGCTTTTCCACTCCTTTCCCCATTCCTTCTCCACTCCTTTCCCATATTGTTACTTAGATTTCAGTTAGTTCAGGAGCTCTCTGTTACATTAATGTTTGCCTGAAAAAAATACCTAACCACACCAAAACCCAGCCCCGAAAAGCCCCACACCAAAGTCTGGGTTTTGGTTTCTGAGTATCTTTGTTTCGGACAGCCCTTGTGACAAGGGGGTCCTGCAGCAGATGGCTTTGAAGCAATATACCCGCAGCCACTGTCAGAGCTCCTCTGAGCACTGCCCAGATGGGCAGTCAAAGGGAAGGGGGATCTGTACCCAGCTGCCTCAGGCCACCACAGATCCTCATTCTCCTAAAGTCCCCTTCTCCCTCTGCAGTAGGATGTCAGCTGCTTTATTTTGTGCTGTCGATATCTCTTCTGTCAAAGCAGGACATTGAGCCTTGTAGTGCAGGGCTTAGAAGGACCAAAACGTGCCATGTCCTTGTCTCTAAAGGTGTCTGCTTCATGTCAATAAAACCACTCACCCTTTAGCAGGTGCAGAGCAGCTGGTCTCTTGGGCTGGCCACTGGTGACCCAAGTTCTGGTGGTTACAGTTCTGGGAACACACTGTGCTTATCCAGTCCAGTACAATGGTTAGGGCCTCTCTGTATAATGTGCAACACAGCGATGGGGTGGGGTAGGGGTTTAAACTCAAAGGAAATAGTGTCTCTTTATATGAATTTGAAGGGAGTTTGAAATGCCAAGGTCTCATTCTGGTTTCTTTGTGGGTTCACTTTCCTCTTTACTATTCATTGCTTATGACAGAATGAAGTTTATTGAAACCTTTCATTTTACTAACTCCTGCCCCAGAAGCAGAAACTCGGGATGAGGTAGGATCTATGCCAGCCTCAGTTTCTTTTCTCCAACAGTTGTCATCTGATTATTAATAGCCTTGAAATGCATGCAATAAGATATATATTGGAGAAACAGATACAAAGTATGGTTTCTACTAATGAAACCATATAATAATAATAATGATAAATTTATATATATTTATTATGGAGACCATGATCTTTCCTGTTATCATTGGTTTAAAATATGACTAATTGTTTGGAGAGATCAGCAGTTTAGTTGGATGGCTGGCTAAATACTGTAAGTTGTTTAAGAGTGAAGTAGTTGATTCTGATGATAAAATATGCTCAAATATTATTACAGTTGTGTGTTTGCATGAAAACCAAGGGGAAAGGTTCGGGGGTGTTTTTTGTTTCTTTTTTGGCTGAGTTCTTGGTTTTCTTGGCCAACAAAATTGTTCCATGTCAATCTGATTTGCAAAGAAATTGTTCAATAGAGACCTGTAACAGCTTACTAGAGCTGTTGGGGTATTTTTGAACTCAGTGATGTTTTGTTAGAGACAGAGGACAGAAATTGCTTTTATTCAAGGGTCTAACTAATAGAATGAACCTAAACTTGTTATTAATTCTACTTGCAAGAGAAGAAATTGGGAAACCACAAAATAGAAGGTCATTCATATACATTCAGCTCCATTTCTGTTGTAACAAGGATCTTGGGAGAGGTTGATCTGTCTGTTTTAAGGTTCTATTTTTCCGTTCTTAATATAACTTTGAAAATCATATGGCAGAGAACAGGGGAATTTGTAATCTTATATGTCTTTGAATATTTGGAATAAGGGTAGTATTTCTGAACCTTTCTTTACTGAAGAATGATATAGTCTTATAAATTCTATGAACCTTTCTGTTTCCCTCTCTTTATTTGATAAAATGGTCAGTAACAAGTTAGAAAATCTTTGGGAATCGAGTGAATCACTTTGCAAAATCCTAGCTTAATCTTGTAATCAGACAATTTGATCATATGTGTTGATAATAAAAATGTTTTTATGCCGGCCAACAGGTCAAGGCAACACATAAAAACTGGTGTCCTGGTGACTGGCTCCCACTGTTTCTCAAGCAGGTGGTGATGCTTCTCAGCAAACCCCCTTAGAAGCTGTGGGTTTGCTTGAAACAAGGTGTAATCAATTTACCAGCCACCTCCTGGTGTGGTAGAAACCCTGGTGCTCTGTGGACCTTCAACTGAGAAGCAGAGATGAAAGTGAGCAGAGCTCTGGCCTCTCACTTTTCTTGGTTTTCTCTCCTTCGTAAAGTTTCTGCTTTTGAGCTTCATCTGGACAAAGTGGGAATGCATTTGTGTTGCTTCTTTACCAGGAATTGGGAAGGAAGTCCATTGCTTCCCAAAGAAAGAGAGGAGAACAATTCTAGAGCAGGAGAACAATCTTCTTTCCTGTATTTTGCTTGGGAGGATGATGTGAGCCTTGGAAAAAGGATGAAGAATCTTGAAGGAGGGTATTGAAAAGCATTTAGCATGCTGTTGTCCTCAGGCCATGGGGCTGGCTGCAGAAATTGAAAAAATGCAGATTAACTTGTTCTACAAACCAAAGACTTCCAGGCTGCCTGTAGTAGAACTCCAAAGTGCTTTTTCAGCTGATGGCAGCAGTACCATTCACATAGCTCCTAGTGTAAACTAGAAATCAGAGTTTCTAGAGCTGTGTTCAGAGACTGTGTTAAGTCATCTTCCACAGACTTTATCCAGTCTTTAGCTGCCTCAATGAAATTATCTACTTTCTGTGACTCTTCCTATTGAAAAATGAAGTCTAAGTTGTTGCCTCTAGTGTGCTGTAGACCTAGAAGTAAAACTGGAGCTTTGAATGTGCATTTCTATCTATGTCCAGACAATAAGAAGAGCCAAGTCTTGCAAATGATGTTTACTGCTGTCTCAGTGTCTGAGTGGGGTTAAAAAGAAGGCATTACAGTAACCTACTATTTGGAATCTGGCACTCTGAGTATACTCATCATTTCTTAATCTGTCCCTGGGTCTGGTTATAATTTGCATCTTGAGCAATCATATTGCATCCTGCATTTGCATTTGTGTTTTCTTTTTCTATTGTTAAACCTGTTTTCATCTTACACATTTTCCATTCTTCTGTAGCCCATAGCCAGTGATAGATGACAAGGTTCAAATGCAGAAAGTCAATTAGATCATCCAGTGTCTATCTCTGCCAGCACAGGATTATTGTTTTTGTGGTCTATTTGCTATTGTTTTGTCCAGCCAATTGCTAAATAGGTCCTGTGTATTCAACAAAGTTTTGCCACCAATAATACCCCACATACCCTTAATTATAACAAGGGAGTAGTCTGGGGTGCTGTTGAGAGGTGGGAAGCGGTCTCCTATGGTCAGAAAAAATTGTCTATTTTTTGATTATTTTTACTCAGACTGGTTTGGGTACATCATTCTGAAGCACATTCCATTAACTGGTAAGTCAAACTCCAGCAGCAGCAGCACTGAGTCCTGCTTGTCTCAGTCCTTTCAGTCTAGAATACTCACTTAGTAGAAAACGAGGTGGGTATTGGCATTCATCCTCATTAACTCAAAGGTTGTTTTGTTTGTTTCGTGTTGCATGTTTACAGTTGTTCCGGGCAAAGAGGTTTGCAGTTTGCTTCCCCGGTTTCAAATTGCACTGGTTTGTCTAGCAGGGAAGCCTGTCTTAAGGAGCTAGATAAGACACTAATGAAAATTACTTGCCTGCAGAAGGAAGGGTTCACTGGCAGTCCCAGAGAGAGAAATCTGCTGGAACTGAGACTGGGAGTGATGCCATATTGAAAATGAGTTAGTGCACATTTAGCTTAAATTTAAAAAAATCCTTAATACAAGTAGAAAGCATGTATAATTCATGCCGGTTTCAAAATGTTGGTTTTTTGTTTGGTTTTTTTTTCATGAGATTAGACTTTCAAGATTATTCTTAATTGGACAATAAGAAGTATATTTTAATTATTTAAAGCAGGTTTCTCTAGTGCCTGAAGGTCTGCATACCAACCAAAATCAGTGGAGAGGTTGCCTGCAAGCAATATACAGCTGTCATAATTATAATATTACCTAAATAGATTCTGCTCATGCAGAAGGATTTTACTCTTAGCTGCATAAAATCACATACATATTCATAGTTGCTTCTTGGATCTATCAGCTGGTTTCACATGAGTATTACTTTTGTACACTTAATAAGTGGACATGAAAGAGAAGGTCAATTTCTGACAGTGTTCTAATACAAAAGAAATATACAGCTGCGCTTTTCTTCCCTGGGAGAGCAGACTCTTCATTCACAAGGTAGCAAACATAAGGGAATAGAACAAGAATCTGTCAGTTTTCCATGCCTCCATGCCTAACACAGGGATGAGAAAATCCTGACAAAGAGCTGGCTAGGAAACTTCCTCATTAAGCTTTTACAAAGTTTATCTAGATCTGCACATTTCCTGTGGGTAGCACAGGCAGCTGTGGGATGGGTGTGTTAGTGTCAGATGGGTGGATGTCTCAGGGCACCTAGCTCCTGATTCCTAGGCACACTTGAAAGGCCATGCTGTCCACCTCAGCTTCTGTCTGCTGTCACGCTTATGGCAGCTGTAGCTGGTCTTTCCAGAGCCCCACTTATCTCTGAGTTTTTGCAGAGCGAGCTCTCAAAGGGAGCAACACCTTCCCCCAGCACAGCTGTTTGCTGGCCTGTACTCTTATCCTCAGACTGGGCTCTGCTCCTCTGTGCACAGCTGCTGGCGACAGAGAGCTGGGGGTGAGCCTGCTTTGATGAGAGGGCTTCTGCAGCACTGGGCACCAAATCCTTGCTGCAGAGCAGGCAGCGTGGGGGTTTGAAGCAGGTTTTTCTCCTCTGTTAAGAGTGACCTAGCTGCTGAGACACTGGATGCAATGGGAGGTTAAGAAAAAAGCAAAATATCTTTCTGTGACAAAGACTTAACTGGGCTTGAGCTCTTTCCCTTCAGGAGGAGATTTGGGCTGAGAAGAGAGATATTTTTGCTGTCTGTGACTGTGGTCCCGTTCTGTTCTTCTGTGGTTTCTCCAGGGCAGTGTGAATAACTTCATGCTCAGTGTGCTGGTTTCTAGGAATACTCTTCTAAGGCACCTAATTCTCCCTGGGATTTGTATCTTGACTGTCTAATTCTTGGCTGAGGAGTCTGCTAGGCAACAGGAAATCTGCAAATTAAAACATTGCAACATCTAAGTCCCTGGCTGTACCCCAGCTTTGCTGGAGGACCAGTTTTCATCTGTTTGCCTATGAAAAAATATACTCAGATGTATATCATTTCTCTTGCATCATTTAAATGATTCCTCATGTTTCCCACTGGCTATTATTTTTATTACCCACATGCAGCCACTTTGCTGCTTATTTTGTTCATTGTAATGCAGCCAGTAGCACTCTTGTTTCTTGATCCCCCAAAATGCGTGGTGAAGGTCCCACATTAGCAAAAGCTGGTTGAAGTTAAGTGGATGTAGCCCTCCAGCTTCTGCTATTTTGTGGTGAGAGCTGGACCAACTCATTTACTCAGTGCAGAGATGTCCATTCTGATTTACTGGGCTGGATGGCCTCTCCTGTTCCCTAGTCTTTTACTTTTCCTTATAAAGATGTTGGAAGGGACTGTGCTCTGAGTCACTTGTTGACAGCAATCAATATGATGCTAGTCATCTTCACATCTTCTCCCATTTACTGATCACTCCAGGGTCATCTCTTTATCAATCCAACAAATATTTCTTTTCCTTCACCCACAACATGAGTCCACAGCTCACTAAAAGCAACACTAACCTGATGTTAGAGGGAGCTTTGCTGCTAGCTGCATACCCTTTGAGAAGACAGAGTAATCCATGGTTCCATGGCCGGAGCCAATAAATTGCAACATTTATTCCTAGGGATACTTTTTAGTGTGGCCACAAGTGTGTGTGCCCTCTCCTATTATTTGATATCTCTGTCCTTTCATAACAGTATGATGCCCAGCACTAAACAAGATTTTCTTTCAGATGACATGTGGGCAGAAATATGAGAGTGAATCACTGATATTCTATCTTGTTTTCTGATGTTAACACCATAACCCACATTGCTCTGGGGATCTTTCATCAGCCTTCCACACCTGCATTTTAAAAATCTTACCCGAAAATCAGTGTTGATGTGCAGGATTTCTTGGCAATATACTGTTGAAACCCTGGAGTGGGGAGCAGAGCACCTCTGCCTGAAGGTGTTTGGTCATCTGCTACACACAGAATCAGTATTCCAAGACTGGCTGACTGCCTCACTTCTTACCTCTGATAGTAAAGTAAGGCTTGCTCTGAAGGACTGAGAAAGTATTTTATAGAATCACAGAATTGCTTGGGTTGAAAGGGACCCTAAATATCATCTAGTTCCATCCCTCCTGCCATGGGCAGGACACCTTTCACTAGACCAGGTTGTCAAAGCTTTATCCAGCCTGCCCTTAAACACTTTCAGGGATGGGGCATTCACAGCTTCTCTGGGCAACCTGTTCTGGTGTCTCACCACCTTGATGGTAAATAATTTCTTTCTCATATCAATCTAAACCTACCCTCTTTCAGTTCCAGCTCTGCCTGCTTACCCAGTCTGTAGGACACACAGTTTGAACACACACACCCCTTAACAGGGAGAACCAGGGCTGTTTAACCCATCTTGTGGGAGAAAAGGGGTTGGAAAATTCTGTGATTGTGGACTTCAGTCTCCCCAATGCAGCTGTCATCCTCAGGCTCAAGGATTTAATTATCACGTTCAGAGGAAGCAGTGGAAGAGGCAAGGCTGTCTCTCCAGGTTGCAAGAGCTCTCTGGTGACCATGGAGACGTAGTTCCCACTCTCCTGCTGTGTCAAATCTTTAGGATAAAGGCAGGAACCCACTTCTCCCTCTCCCTGTCACAAATACTTCTTTAGTGCGCATAATGCTTGAGAACATGTATGTGAGGGAAT
The DNA here is from genome assembly GCA_013397155.1 of Irena cyanogastra. Taxonomy (NCBI): domain Eukaryota; kingdom Metazoa; phylum Chordata; class Aves; order Passeriformes; family Irenidae; genus Irena; species Irena cyanogastra. Next base: position 1,222,650 of record VWZV01004010.1, read on the forward strand.
TCCCTACAGCATGGAGGGAACACCCTGTTTTGTTGAGGTTGGATGTGGGAAGGGAGGAGATGCTGAACTGAGAAGGTCAACATCTTGCAAGTGGAAGGTGAATCATATCTGTTTATGTTAAAAATGTATGCAGCCCATGCATACACAGTGTTACAGTCCAAAGCTGGACCTCTGGTCTAGGAGACAGATAAAAATTCTGGATTTGGAAGGACTTGTCCTGAGCCACAGGAATAAAAGCTTGTTTACAGCACACATGGTAAGGTTTACTGAGCATTGTCACTATTAATAGCATGAACCTGTGTAATAATTTACTCCTTTCTAGATGACAGTTCCCTGGCCCAGGCTGAGAGTCCTGGACTGTCATCAAGGACTCTGTTATGGATAACATCTTAACAGCATTGCTTCAGATGATTTCTGATTACAGCTCTCTCTTTGTTCCTTCCCAGTTTTCTTTTCCCAAGTCTGCTCATTCCCACTCTGCTTTCCTCTGTTCTTCTGGCTGTTCAGCTGCCAAATTTCTAGTCTGAGTGTGTTCTGCCCTGTAATGTAATCACTGCACCCAGGGCCAGCCATGAGATCCCAAAGAAAGGCAAATGTTGAGTTCCCACTTGGGTGGCACCACCAGCATCCCCAAGGGGAAAGGGAGACGCTGTCTCTCCAGGCCAATAGGTGAAAGTCTGTCCCTGTATTTGTGTGCCAGAGCTGCAGGCTCCTGGCTACTGTCACTGAGTGCTGAACCAACCAGGGGAGCTTTACAATGTACATTGGCAGACTGTCTGCTTCAGAAATTGTGTTAGATTTAAGGGTGTGGAAATTCCTTCATTATTGGAATTCCCCAAGCTTCAGCAGTCAGCAGATCTCATATGCTAATAATATTTGTGACAACAGGGAACCTATGTGGGGATTAAAATGAGGCTGGAGGTAGAATTAACCCAAATTCCTGGCTTTTGTCAGTTACAAATAATGCTGCACTATTGAAGTTTTCATCTTAAGGATTTTAAGAATCACAGTACTATAGCCAAAGGTGATGGGAGCAACCTTGCATTACCCTACAAATTCAGATGACTAAACTAGGAGGTCATGCTGCATAATTAGATTTAATCTTTTCACAGAGTGGTGTGTGAAGTGCATTAGGAGAAATGGTTTTATTTCAGATGCCATCTAAAGCAACTGATTTTAATAATTAGACAAATGCTGAGCCAAAGGCCTGGATTTTCTGTTTATCAGCAGTTTTTTGCTACTTCATATGCAAATTTGATCATATAATGAGTGTTGAGCCTTAGTTTGTCCTGGAGCATATGTGCAGAGCTGGCTGATCCCAAGGACAGGAACAGGATACGTGCCTCCAAAGGCATCAAGGGGATGCTTCATTTACTTTACATAAATCTCATCTTTAGCAACTTGAGGGAGAATGCTCAAATACTTAAATGAGCATTATTCTTGAACATGAAGTTTTAATGGTGCACCTTTTCAGTTTGTCGCCAAGCTGTATAAATTTATAGCAGATGAGAGTCTGTGCACAATGCATTAACTGCTTTGAAGTGAAAGCCTGTTCCATGAATGAGGAATCTACCCTCAGTTCACTAGACCCCAAAGAAGTCAACTCCCCAGCTAGAACTTTGGGGGAGAAAGTAATGATGAGCAGGGTGGATAAAAGTATTCCTACTGCAACTATCTGTATACATTTTAGGAGCAACAGCTTCATCTTCCATGTTAATTTTGCTTTCAGCTTTCTGTCAGTATAATGAGGAAAGAAAAGTCTGTTTTTAACTGTAGCATTAATTTTTTAGGCTAGATGTTAGTTGCATGTCAAAACTGAAATCTTTGTTGGTGGAAGTGACATATTCACTGGACGCATTTGAAAGGCTTAGAATTCGAAGCGATACCAAAATAGTTTAACTATGTATGAAGTCAAATATACTTTCAATAGCATGAAATGTGTAATAGAGCCACTTCTGGTTTGATTTCAAAACAGCCAGCTTTTGTTTTCTGTCTGAAACCGCACACTGTCGTAGTTGGGTGACTTCCTCACAGGGTAGGATGGAAAGGAGCCATGGAAGCATAAAAACCCCCTTGCAGTCTCCTGTGAAACAGCCAATAAAGGAAATCCAAGCATGGATGATCTTAGGTGCTTGTGGTGGGACACCTGTGGGGCCAGCCAGGACCCGGAGCAGGGATGCGTCCCTGGAAGTGCCTGTCTCTGAGTCACTGCAGCAGCTCAGCTGGGGCTAAATTGGAAACAGAAATACATTGTCATGTCACCCGGATGCTCTGCCTCCAGCCAAATGGTAGACGGAAAAAAATGCTACCAGATGTTCTTGTGTTATTAATATTGTTGTTATTGTTATTATAAATAATATTCCTTATTGGCTGGCGTTCAGTCCTAGCCCATCTGGAGCACACATGCTCAGGAGGAGAGCCCCAGCAGCTTGTGGGTCCCCCAGTTCCCTGCACACCTGTAAAAGAGGCTGGGCAGGCCCCCCTCCCTGTGCTGGAGGATGGAGGATGAGGATGGAGGGGCTGCCCTGTGACAGGGTTCTCCCTGCCCTGCTCCCCTCCCTCTGCTATCTTTGCTGGCATCCCGGCAAAGATGCCTTAGCCAGGCCTTTGTTCCACTTCCTTCTTTCCAGTGTGGGATTCTTTCCCCCACAGCTCTGTTTTGGGAGGTTTGTATCTATATGCAACTCTGGGTTTATATGATGAAGTCAAATTGTGCTGATGTTCCTCTCACTGGACACGTTGCAGTAGGAGGTGCCAGCCTGATATTCCCATGGTCTGCAGCACCTCTGGCCAAGGAGGGTAAGGCACCACTTCAGTGGAAAGTTCTCTGGCTATACCTTCCTATCTAATGTTAGACCAGAAACTCTTTAAAAATATTTCTAACCATTCCCACTCCATATTAACGAAAAAAAAAGACTGGCTCTGTAGGTGAATATGGAGAGTATGGCATCACTCCAGTGTGGGTTTCACCATAAACTTTGGCCTATTCTCTGTCTCAAGGGTGCAGCACCTACCAATCACTGTATAACATAAGCACCAAACTATTGCTGGAGTGAAAATTATCCCATTATACCCATTTAGGCCATCTGTCTAGGAATACAGGAATGAGAAAAAAATTACTGGATGAGGTGATGACAGTGGTTCATTAAAAAATAATAAAATGCTAGGATATTAGTAAGTGTGGCATACTAGTATTTGTAGATATGTAAGTTGAGGAAACAGAGATCCAGTATAAATAGATGGAACTTTATAAATGAACTTTTGTGGTCACACTAGTTGTGCAGTAAGACAGTGTGTTTTTAATTATTACATTGCAGTGACATACAGGATTGGTAAAGCACTTCCCAGGGATACATGAAGATGTTGTGTCTGTCACTAGATGTTTGCTGCCACCAAAAAGTGAAGTACAATCCTCTGAAGGTCACGTTTGCCTGAGAGGGCTGCACACACAGTACATGTCCCTACGTGTAGTTCTGTGCCCAGACAGCTGAGGGCCCAGTGCAGCTCTCAGTCCCCCACCATGGGTCACAATTGCCAGCTAGGGGACCACAGACCCACCTGTGGTCTTTGTACTCTTGGCTAGAAACAGGAGGAGTGCAGATTCTGGCAAAGGGCACTGCCGACAGTGGCTGGAGAGCTGCTTCCCAAAAGCAAACCGGGACCAGGGACACCCTGGCCAAAACAGCCAGCTGTGTTCTGGGTGAAATCTCAGCTGTTCTGCACACAGGAGCTAGCTAAAACCACCACAAAACCAGTCATCACATCTGGCTTCAATTGGTTGGAAGCAATTCCTCAGCCATGGCTTCAGTAATGATCATCAGTCTTTATCTCACTTAGAGCAAGGCCCATCCTGTGCAATGAGATGTCCACACAATCACATTTTCTGGAGGGCATCTCCTTTCCTGGCTGAAAGGTTTGCCCAGACAGAACAGAAGAGTTTTATGACACTGGCCAGGGGTTTTCTGTCCATGACTACATGGAGATGTTTGGGCTTCTGAAAATGCAAAAATTGTAGGGGAAGGGCTGGGGGCGTGCACAGCCTCTCCATGCACACCATGAACTTCCCAAGCAGGTCATGCAGGTGCTGCGGCCAGAAGCCCTCCTGGGAGCAGTGGAGGCCTCGCAGGTCTGTGACTGCAGATTTGACCTTCATTCCTCTACAGACCAACATGGTATTTCTTCTTTCCTTCCATGCCCCTCCTTTTCCTTTTGCACCCCTGGGGAACAGAATCAACCGAGGATATATTGGTGGAAGTGGCTTTTTCAGACACCTCGCATTCGCCCAGCATGCTGCTGGAAAACAAAACTGGTGCTAGTCTGAATCTGAAACGAAACAGCAGGAAACCTTTTCTCTATGAAATCAACAAGGCATTGCCACTGATGTGAATAAGTCACAGACTTCATGCTGGACACCTGAGAGACATCCTCTCATTCTATGGAAAAGAGAAAAGCAATTAGTCTAAATTGTGGCCAAATTAAAAGATAAGGGTGTTTTTCCTCTCTTTCTTTCCCCGCTGTTTTAGAACCCAGCAGTTTTCTGCCCAAAGTGGAAAATAAGGATTGTTTCTGTATTCAGCCTTGGGTTTTTTTTTTTTGTTTTTTTTTAAGACACTTATAAATCTTGCTAATTAGCTGTAGAAATCATAAAAGCTCAGCATAATGTTTTAATCATAAGCTCCTCAGGACACTGATGTTCGTGTTGTTCCCTGGATCCTCATTTCCATGTACAAATTACTGTGCCCATAACACTTTGGCAGCTCGTCACTCGTGCCAAGGATATTTCCAACAGAATTATTATTTCAGTAACTAAGCCACAAGCTTACACCTGCAAAAAATAAAAATAAGAGAATAGCAACATGCAGTGGAAAGTCCCTCCTCCTTGTACTGGAGGAATATTAAAGCTTTTTCAAAGTAATTAAACACAGGTTCCAATATAAAGCCTGGCTGACAGATCAGTGAAGCAATTTTCTCATTTCCAAGGAGCTAAAGAAAAGTTCCCCAGTCAGCAGCTGAGGAGAATAGGAATCCATAAGCAGCACACTTAGATACAAGTGCTAAAACTTTGGGAATTTCTGGGACAATACAACAGGTCCAAGGCATCATGGACACAACCGTGAAATCAAACCTCGCTTGAATTCTTTTCCCAATCACCATAAATGAGGTCAGCATCTGCTAAGACACTGGATAATAATAGCTTTCTTAATTATACATTTTGCCTGTAATTTATTCCAGATCAACTTTCCTAGTGGCAATGAAGCAGGGTATTTTCCAGTTCTTTTATATTCCTGTGATTAGTGAATAATGCCCTTGGTGTATGTGTATGCATCTAATTTTCACTTTTGACTTTAATGCAATTTAACATCATCAAAATAAATATTATTCTTCACTTTTCCAAATTTTGTTTCAGCGCTTCTAAAGTAAATATTTTGCTTAAGAATGTGGAAAGCCTGTGCCTGCTTACTGAAGCTCTCTCTGAGGGGGAGAAGGAGCCAATCCCTCTATCTCAGCAACTCAGGATTATCCAGCAGATAATGGTGCTTCTTTCAAGGTGGACAAGACTTTCCTAACCTGTGGCAGAGGAGCAGGGTGGATGTTCAGGGATACCTGCTTTAGCCACTCTATCGAATTTGCCTTAGATTTAGCCCAAATAGTAAAGGATGAAAGGATTAATAGGATAAAAGCTTTCCTTTTTTTTTTTGTTCCTTTACATGAATTGTGAAACTACACTCATCTTTGAACCACAAGACATAAGTCACATTCCTTTACTGTCTTCATGGTGACAATGTCAGTCAATTTTCTGAGCAGCTCAGAGCTCCTGTACTGGGCACAGCTGCAGAAAATTGAGCTGAGCCAAGCCTGACCTTTGGAATCCCCCACCTCTGCAGTGGCATGGCTGAGGTGTCACAGTCCTGTGGTGGCTATTTCTCACACCTAAGACTGTTTGCTGGCAGTGAACATCACGGTTGAGAAGAAAATCTTGGTTTGCCGCTGCAATGGAAATATGGAAATAATGGGAATATGGAAAGCACAAGGACGTGGTCTGCTCCGAGTGTGCGACTCCAGCCAATGTTGGAGGAGGCTTAGGTGAGTCATGAGAAGCTCTGTGACTGCTCCCTTGGTCAAACAAAAGCACCACTCAAGATAGATGAGTTACATTTGCTAAAAAAATTGGATGAAAAAGTCACTGATCATGAGTTTTTGGTTAAGTCTTATTTTCTGAGCTGTTTTCAAGCAAAAGTGAAAATTGAAAATTGGCAAACCTACAAGATCAATAGGGTTTGCTTCAATGACTCACCAATTAGCATGTCTGTGGCTTTTAGTAACATTGTATTCTTGCCAATCACACTGGTTTAAACTTTCCCTCATATATAAATTACACACCCAGATTCATGACTCTCCTCTCCTCTCCGAACCTCTATGAACCTCTCCTCTCCGAACCTCTCCTCTCCCCTCCCCCTCCTCCTCCTCCTTCTCCTCCTTTTCTCTTTTTTTTTCCTTTTCTTTACTTTTTTTTCTTCTCCTCCTCTCATCTGTTCTCATCTGCTCTTATCCCCTCTTGTCTCCTCTCCACTGAATTTTCTATCCAATATCTCCAGGGTAGTCTGTCTGTCCAGCAGGTGACAAGTGTATTTTGGGGACAGATGCCCTGCAGCACTGGTTGTATGAGTACTGAAACAGAGATTAAGGAGAAATCACCAATCTCCCTATGAGCTGTGTAACCAATATTTCTTATTTCAAGTTCAGTGGTCTGCAGGGAGTAAAGGGTCTTAATAAATGCATTTTTTAAGGATCAAGTGTGGTCAACACTACTCTTCTGTCTCTGAGTCTGACTGGCAGAGCAAGACTGTTACTGTTTTGGAGTTAGCCCTAGCTACTGTCATCCGTACCTCGTCCCCTTGTGGCTCCCGGGAGGCTGGGGAGGAAAAGGTGCAGAGAGCAGCTGGCCTCGCCACCTGGGTGGCTGGGCTGGGGCCGGCAGACTGGCCGTGCACAGATTAGCTTGCACAGAGTCTCAGATCGAGTATAAATTCCCAGACTGAGCTGAAACATCTGCAAGTAGCTGGGAGCTGCGTGCTCGAGAGGCCTGTCCCTGTTCCTGACTCCTTGTGTGTTCATCCGTTCCATTTGACTTCGCTGCCCAGGAGAACGAGCTGCGAGCGCGGGGTTCTCCAGGAAGCTCCCGCTGCTTTCACGCTGGCACACGAGGCACGCAGCTGCCTGACTCCGGCTTTGTGAGAGGGCATGCGGCCACCAAAGGGCAGTGCCCGTGCCCGGGGCCCCTGTGGCCCGGGAGCGCGGGGATGCGGCCCCGGCCGGGCGGCGGCGGCCGCGCTGCCTCACCGGGCGCTCGCCGGGGCGCGGCGCAGCCCCGCAGCTCGTTAAGGCGGGGAACCCGATCTTGTGTCGGAGCCCTCGTTCGGCCTGAAGCACGCCGCGTTTGTTGGCCTTACAGGCACGCTGCAAACCACATTATTCCTCACAGGCTTTCGCAGAGGTTATGAGCCTGGGGAGCATGTGGTTAAAAGGGAACTGTGGGCCATGTATCTACATGGGTTTATTTTATTCTTTTCCTCTCCTGCTGCAGCGCATTATTTTATTTGCTATAAAATTGCCTTTGGCAATGAGATGGACACTTTTCTGCGTGTGAGAAATCTAAAGAAATTAAAAGTCTTTGAGGGGCTTAAACACCATCTTGTGTTTAGTTAAGACGAAGCTTAACAACAACCCGGACTAAGATGAGTTTATACACAGGCACATAAAGCTCCAGGGTGGTCTTAGTGAGTCTGCTGAATCCGCCCTTCATCTGTAATGCTCCAGCCGTGTTTCCTGCCGTGAGTTTGCACAGGTGTCTGCATAACTTGGCTCACAGTGTACTTACTTCTTGTGATGAGACACCAGACTGAAAAAAATCACATTACACCAGCTTAGCCTGGGATCACTTTGCTGGACTGACAGTCAGGGGAAAACCTCTGGTGAATTGTGCACATCTGACACAAGAGTGGGGAGATCGTCAGGCTCTGGACCCCTCAGGACCATTTTTAGAGATGTGCTTTCCAGACCTGACCTGCCCTGAGCATGACATAAGAGAGCCCACACAGTGAGTCAGTGTTGGAACTGAATTCCTGGCGCTCAGTCCTCTGCTCACTCTGCTAAACCGCACTGAGATTAAACCAACAGAGGCTAAGAGGGAGCCTGGATATAAGGGAATTTAGCAGGGAACCTGCCTTGACTTATTAATGGAAACTTTTGAAAACAGGCAGCAGCAGTAATTTTATTATATTTTTTTCCCATGCTGAAACAATTTGTGTGCTGTAGAGTCATTCCCTGGAAAAACATTTCTTTAATTTATCTTCTTTAATTATCACTCATCTTTAGCAGCATCTGGTTCTGATATTTTATTAGAAAGTTTGCATGTTTAAACCAGGCCTGGGTGGTATTTCAATTTTTCTTGTTTCCATTTTCTACTGTGCTGGTACTTCCCGTGGTGGGAAGAGATTGGCTTTGCTTTATTTCACAAGGTATAATAAATCATACAGCCATTCTATTTAACATCATTATTACCATGTAAGCATGCTCAGAGACATATCCTGCAGATTATGTGGTGTATTTACTTGAGGTTAGAACGCCAAGCATTACAAACAGCAGACTGGATTCCTGTTGTGAAGAGATGCATGCTGCTTATGGCAAGATGTACTTTCTACCCAAGATCTTAGCATTTGACTGGTGGTGCTGAACAGCTTATGATGTCCAAAACAAAGACTGATTTTTGAGAGGATTCCTTAAAACTGAGCCCCTGTAATATTTCTCAAATTGTGCTTCCAAAGCATGATGTACCTGACATCCAGCTCCCTGCTGAGATTTTAAGCTGTAGCTTCTATGAGGGATTGTGGACAGAAGAAGAAAGATTGATGGTCTTGTGGGCCAGTTCTTCCTTTGTAAGTAGTGCTTTTTGAGACTGCTAAGGGACAAGGTGCTGCTCAGGCTATCTAAGATTCACAAACCTTTTGTTTCTGCTGCTGAATCTTTCTTCAGTTAAATGTCATTTTATTATCATATATGACCTTCTCTAAAGTAACTCATCAGTGTTGCTGGTGGATTGGTGAGAACTCATCTATCAAAGATTAATTCAACTGCAACAAGAAGGTACCTGTTTTTCAGAACAGGAGAAAAATGTCTTTAAGAGGATTGCAGATAGAAGATATATTGCAGATATGCATCACCACTTTATTTCAGAAAGGATTAAAATGAGATCATGATGTCAGGTATTAAAGGATAGTTTTAGACAGAAATAAAGAAGAGCAGACACCAGTTGAAGGTTTTCAGCACCTACCTTTATATTGCTTTTTTCCTTCCTGTGACATCTGCTTACTTAACATGTGGTGTATACTTAGTTTGTGGCCTGCCTGTTTTCCCCATCGTGCAATGTTTTCTTCTGGTTAGATGGAATTATGGTCTGTGTGGTAAGAGTAAATTAAATATGACCTAGCAGTCACTTGTCCTCATATACATAAGCCAGTGAGTCTTTGCTGTTGTCCAGCAAGGGCTCTGTCCTTTCTTACTGGTGCACAGTTATAATGCCCACAGGAGCCTTGATGAAATTTCATCTAAATTAGCAGTTTGGTTTTGGAAGAGAAGAACTGCTAGTCTTGAAAGGCAACATGGACAAGGCAGTGCTGTGCAGATACAGCTCACATGATCATGAGCAGGGCATGCATTAGTACTTCTTGTTACTGCCCTGGAACTGGAGGACAGGAGCTGAGCACATACTCTACTGCAATGAAATGAAAAATCACTAATATGCTGATTGGTTAAGTATCAATGTAGGTGGCTTAAACAAGCCTTGTTTATGTATTTGCAGTAGAGCAGAGGATACTAGGCCCTGGCAAAGAGCATTACCATTTTCAGCACCAACAGGCAGTGCTTTCTCCAGGTGGTAAGAGCTTGCCCCATCGTGTCTGTTCGAGCCCTCAGACAACAGGACTGCAGCACTTCTGCACCTCTGGTGTCTGATGGGCCACAAAGCCCACAAGAGCAAAAGACAGGTTGGCTCAGACATCAGGCACTGTCTGATGCTCTTGTTGGCATGAGACATAGGGTGGAGACAACTGCCAGTGTCTGAACTGTGGGACTCACACCCATAGTTTCAGCAGAGTTCAGCTAGAAACTGGGTCTTGGCCTCACCTTGGCCAGCTGGGGCACATTTCAAGGATCTGGGTCTCAACTTTCCTTGAGTTGCCAGGGATTGTAATACAGGGAGGAAAGGTTTCACCAAAAGCCATGTTTGGATGCCTGTGGACTTTCCCTCAAGGATAGTGTGACAAATCATGCCCACAAAATGTCAAAACCACTTTCTCAAAACTATGGTATTGTTTCCTTTTCCAAAAAGCATTTACAAAATGAGCAGTTCTTCCCCATCCTCCAAATTATCCACAGCTCTGCCCCTTTGGCAACTGAGGCAGGTCTCTGCTTCTGCAGACACTACAGCGAGTGCCTGCGTCTCGGTCTGGTGCCCCTGAACAGCTCCCCAAGATCTCCTTGGCTCTGAAAAGAGAGCCCTGCTGATGCAGCCAGAGTTCATTTGTGCTTCTCGCTTGTCAGACTTTTGGCTCTGTCTTTCCCAACCAGTTCAGTAGGCCCTGCAGGAAGCTGAACCAGACTCCTGGGAGCCCATGACTTTCCCATTGTCCTGTGTTAACTGCAGGGCTGGCTGAGTTCAAGCCATTTTTCTTCCTTTCTGGTTGTTTTCCTTACAGTCTGTTATTAAGCATAACCCAAATATTTGTGCAATAAACAGTTATTAGGCCAGTGCACACTGTTAAAATTATTGTGGGATAGCTCTGTGTCTGTCACACCATACACTACCCAACTAAATATGCAACAGGCTGCTCCTTGATGCACATGATCCCGGGACATCATCCTATGATGCAGCACAATGAACGTAGAGTGATGCCTGCCCTGACACCTGTGCTCTTCTGGACAGACTAAGCAAGCTATAGCTTCAGGGATGTCTCCTAAAAGCTTTTATTATGAAGACTTGAACTGAGGCCACGTGGCAATGCTAAGGTTTGGTCTTGGCTGGTTTTATCTTGTTTCACTGATTTCGGAACAACGCTGACCCAGCCCCAAGGTCAAGCATGAACAGGGAGCATCTCAGTTTAATCAAGGATATAGCACAAAAGTAGTGGGAGATTGTATTCATTTATCCAATGGACTGTATTAGGCAGATGGCATCAGAGGGTCATTGCAGTGTCTAAAGAGCATAACTGTGTTATCCAGGTACGGAGAAAAACACATCTTCAGACTCTTTGCTGGATCTTAACAGGTAACTGAAAAAAGAAAATGCACATGGAGACTAATGTGCTCTTCCATCTCTAGTTGAGTCCCATCCCTGCTCCCTTCTGGGAGGGTGGTCCATTTTTTGTGGAGGTAGTGTTATGGGGTGTGTGGAGACAGGAGGGCATTATGGAGAGAATAGCAATCCCATTCAGGCTGAAAACAACCTGGCCTCCGACCCAGAGGGGACAAGAACTGCTCCAAGACACTCCTTCTGTCCCAGCTACCCCATCCTGGGGAACAAGAGACTTCATCTTCCTAGGATATTAAAAAAAACAAGTATTTGCATGGATGAAGCCACTGAAATAGAAAGGAAAAACGCCTCCCTCAGAAAGGTAAAAAATCATCATGCAATTATCAAGCTGTATGTCTTTTTTTCTGTGCTATGTTCTTCATCTGTCATGGATGTAAACTTGGCCTTGTGGTTGAAATGGCAACAGCTGTAAACTTCAAAGAACAAATTCCTCCACACTTTTTAAATAAGCGTCCACCCTCATCAGCAGACAATCTGCATGGTTCAGCTGAGTTTCTAATTGTCCAGTACTTTCATGCACGAAGTACAAGCTATGGTTTCCCAGGCTTGTTTTAGGGCACAGCACTCACTCATTAGAGGGAAATTTTTCCATATTGCTGACTGTCAGGGTATGGAAGGAGTGAATATTTTGCTGGAAAGACCTGGGGTTATTCCCTAACAAATTGAGTGTGGTATCTGTGGTTTGGCATGAACATCAGCACTGATTCATCTCACTCTAGCCCAGAATCACCGTGAGCTATCTGACTGCTTCAGCCAACACATAGGAAGGCTAGTGCACTACTTTCAGGTATTTTTTCTCTTGTGTTCTATTGATTCATTCCCAGGAGTATCCTAGAACTGACCCTTAGTAAAGCACACAGTCCCCTCTTGCTCTGCTTTTCTTTTCAGCCATTTTCAGCCTTCCTACATTTGAAATTAGGTGGAGAAAGGAGTAAGTTAGGCCAGAGGTCCCTGGCTCACTTATTTGGCAAGCACCTGTATTTACTGTTGAACTTTCCCTCCCTTTCCTTTCCTTTTAATAATTTTCTGTCTTAAACCTAATTGACTGGGTGCTGCTGAATCCTGATTGTATTGCATTTGGGTCTTGGATCACACCTTCACAAAATTTGGGAAAATCCTTCTGTGCCCTGGGCTTGCAGAAACAGTAACAAACAAAAATAACTTTTGCATTAAATCGAAATGATCTGACTTTGTTGAGGCTGACTTCAGGATCATAATTCCTGATTTGTGTCTAATCAGTGCCATGGCCTGTGATTTTCCTGAATACACTGAAAAGCCATCAGAAGCCAGCTGCCAACCCATTGACATACTGAGATACTTGTTCTTGGTCAATAGCAGTGGATTTCTTTTCCAAAGGGGCCACTTCCCACTTCTTCCTTATCCTCGTCTGACTATTCTGGACAAAATAAAGGCACCAGCCTAAGCACCAGGCATCTGATCCCAACAAGCTGTACTTCTCTTTGTAACTGATAATAGAGATATAGCTTACTGCTTCAATAAAGCATCCTTGAAGATAATATGTAGGTGAGCTCAGGGAACCCAGCCATTTGGAAGGCTGGTTGTGCATTTTCAAGTAATTTCCTTACCTCACTATCCCTTAACGTATCTGTGGCTTGACCTTTATTAGAGATTTTTAAGAACAAATTCTACGTATACTCTCAGCTGTACTTAGCCTGCCTCATGGAATAAATGAGGCCCATGGAATAAATGGCTTCTTGAGATCCCTTCCAGCTTTGTTTCTGGGATGTTTATGACTCTCACTTTACTACAACACACTATGAAAAATATACATATGCTTTTACATATGCTGCCTGTGAGGCTGTTTGTTCAAGCTGGACCTCTCTCCAGGCAGGACACCTCCAGTCTATATTTGTGGAATGTCCTCCAACTGAAATTGCTTCTTTTATGCCTGCTGTACCATTGTCTTTTAGTCGTTCTGTCTCATTTTGGATGCCCTCTTATGCCTTTCAATATGCAAAATCAGCTTCTTATTTTCCTGGCTCTCCTTTTAGTAGCTGCAAGGTGTCTTGTAGGTCGGTTCGATAGTGCTGAACGAGAAAAAGGTAAAGCTTTTATGCAGGGCTCCTCCATTTCTCTGAATGTAACCACTTCTGGGCATCCAACTCTGCTATTTTAGGCACTAATAATGGGTGGGTTGTTCAAAAACCCTCTTTTTATTTTTATGGATCATTGGGAGACTGTACTGATGCAATAAGGCTGCACAATGGCACGAGTAATTGCCACGTCGATTGACCTGAGTTTCCTTGTGGGATCAAGTAAAAGTCTGGAGGGTTGCTTTGGATCTATTCTATGGATCAAGACAGAGATGTTGGGATTTTCTTTCCCAAGTTATGTCAAAGTCCTGGACAAATTCACAGAAGGTGTGTTAAAAAGGCCCGTTCAGGAATATCTGTTCCTAAGGAGAAACAGCTCCTGCCCAGGGGAGCTGGTTGATGTATTTCTGGGGACACACTCGGTCACTGTAGTATCAGTGGTGTCTCATTTACTGAAATGCTAGAATTATCTCCAAGACATGTAAAAATCTTAAATTTGTCTCTAAAACTTAGACAGCTGAGTGAATGGATCACAAAACTCTAGTTTTGAATACCTTAATTTTGTGGGAAGTTTTTTCATAGGGATGTTTCTGCTTATGTCAAATAATTTTTATTGCTATTTGGTAGGGAAGCCAGATACCACTGTCTGCATAAGAAAATGCTAATTTTTTGGCACACTGGGATGCCAAGTAGACATATTAATATATAGCTACATATATGCATTCTGGTATCAATAGTGGATGAAAATAATATAGATGTATTTACTGGAAAATCTCTGGATAATCAGAACAGTTTTACCTAAAAAAAAAAGGTTTAATTTTGCATTCTTGATCAATTAGAAATACAGCCCAAATGCTCTGAAAGAAAAAAAAGGACCAAATAAAACCCCAACTCTGTAAGAGCAGTGAATGATCAAGCTGCAGCCTGTATTTTTTTTCCTAAGGGAACACTGAAAGAGAGGTTAATGAATGTCTTCTCCAGGTCTGCTTCAGCCACAAATGCTGTGGGAGGCAGGGTAAGTTAGCTCCAGGCACACAGTCTCTGTTCCAATCAAGGGAGCAGCAAGGCCACTTTGCAGTCACCTCCCGGGCCATAAGTCAGGGCTCCCACCACATGGGATGGAGGGAACTAGTCTGTAGCTGGGTCTGCTCTCAACACAGCAGTGGGTGTAGCTGGCATGAATACCTGGGCAGAGGAGCTAAAAGGAACTCCTGGGTCCTGCCAGACAGACATGGGCAAAATGCCTGGCGCTTGTAAAGAGTTTTGGAACAGGGATAGATGACAGATAGCAAATTATGCATGCTTATTGCTTACAAATTACCTTTCCAAAGACACCCTTCCCTTCAGCCAGCTGTTCTGCCTCAGCACTCTTAGCTAGTAGATCTCCAAAGCTGCAATGCTAGTTTAAAATAATTTATTGAACAATCTTCCTCCTTGTTGCAGTCAATCGAATCTGCTGGGCTATAAAAGAAAGGGGTCGTTGAACTAAGATTATTTTCAACAATTCTTGTTTTATTTCATAATAAAACTCAATGAGAAAAAGACTTACCAGTCAAATATCTTCTCTGGCCTTTTCTGTCCATTGTTTGCTGTCAAAATGAAATGGTTTTGAGTGTTTTCTTTTCATTTGTATTACATGGGTTTAGGCAAGGGCTCAATATAATACCTATCAAAGGCAAGAGTCCTTTCATCTACAGATTTGGGTGAGCATTGAATCAGCCCCTAACTGCCCATGTCTGTATTTTACCATGGAAGCTGAAAGCTTAGACCCCTCACACAGGAAAAATAAATAGGGAAAATCCAAAGGATAGGCATGGGAAATCCACTTTAACAGCACCTTCACCCTTCTTGTATTTCTGAAAATCTGGAGCTCTGGGACAGCAAAAGATTTTGAGCGATGTAGGTACTCAGCAGTAAGTACTTTCACTGCTCCCACTTATCCTGGTGGGTGCCCCTATCCCTTTGTAAGACACCCTTGGTCCATGTATGGATAATGTATGGTGGAGAGGGAGGCAGATCTCAACCTGGCAAGTAGGATAATGTGCTCAGATTGCAGTATTGTCAGTCTGCTTGTCGTCTGATCATCCACATAGTTCTTTACATTTTCATATGCCTCATCTTCTTATAAATAAAATGGGAAAAATAACACCTTCAGAAACAACCACAGCCTACTATGGCAAGCATCTATCCATGCATACATGCATCCATCCATCCATCCATCCATCCATCCATCCATCCATCCATCCACCCCATTATCTTCTCTCTCTTACCACCCAGAAGCAGATTCCCAAAGCAGGGATTCTTGGTCACAGCATTGGTGATTTATGTGGGAATTTTTAAAAGGTGATTGAAGATTTTTTTTTTTATTAAGCCATTCCTTTTGCAATCAAAGATACATTAGGTTTCCTCCTCAGCTGTCATAGTTCACAGCCTGGCATATGAAGTTAAATCTTGTTCATCTTAGCGCCCTGGTCTGTGACCTGCAGCAGATCAGCACTCTGGCCCCTGGTCCCTGCTGCCTGATGACTGATGGCTCCTGGGAATAGCAGCCTCTCCAGCCACTGCCAAGGATTTGCCAAGGGCCATGAATCAGAATTCCAGAGCTAGGGGAAGCCAGTGGATGTGTCTGTACATCTGGCTGTGACTGCATGTCACGCCTGTGCACATGATTCACGCACAGCCTCTCTCTCTAGGTTATCTGTGTAGCACAATCCTCCCTCTGTATTTTGGAAATGTTTAACCTTCCCAGTGTGAGCATTTTATTCTTAATTAAAGACAATTGCTCTGAAGCATCATGGATGAATTTATTGCTAAAAATGCCCTCTCCAACTGTGCAATGCATTTATTTTAAAGTCTAATGGTCTTCCTTCCCTTCTCACTATGCAATCTTTGTTAGGGTCTTCCATGATTAATTTTGGAGCAGGAGCATGAAAGGGGCAGATCTCCAAGAATGGCATTGTCTACATTCACTCTCAGATTTTTTTTTTAATTTATTTCTTTGTTAAAAGATATTTCATTCAGAGAATCCCCACTGAGCTTTTTATTGCAGAAAATTAGGGATCATAAATCGTCTCTCAGAAAACTATAAATCCAGTACTATTGAAACATTCCATGGGCAGATCTTGGCTCTTTGATGAAATCACTCCTTTTTCTTGTATAATTTATGAGCTTTTTTTCAGCATGGGGGGATTTATGCTTTTAAATTGCTCACCAGGGTTTTATTGAATATAATTTGCTAGCAAATTTATATGAGCCAAATATATTGCATTTTATCCACAATTATGAGCAATAAAATTGATGGGGCTTTACTTTTCATTTTCTTCTGGCAAGCAGAGGAAACATGAGTTTATCCTGAACTTGGAGTGAGGTTTCTCAAGGATTCACATGTACAATTAAAAAAGAAAAGAGTGTAGTCAGCAAGGCAGAGGTGCCATTTTGGAAACTTTATTTGGTGTATGGGAGGGGGCAAGTTAAATTTCTCTTGCTCCAAAGGGACTGTAAAACACTGAGGAGCTGAGTTAAAACCACTGAAGCCTATGACACACATCAACTTTTGCAGAGTTTGAATCACACTGTTGGGAGACAAGGTGTGGATAATCTGTGTAAGAGCTGCGTGTCTTTCACAGTCCCCTTTGATCTCATTTTCCTGTGATATTCTGATTTTCATTTCATTCAGCCTGGTATATCCAAAGGCACAAACAAAACCTCCAGTAGAACTCTACCTTCCATGATTAATTTTATTTACTGTATCTGACTTGTGTTCATTCTGGTATGCCCATGTCCCTTGAGGACTTTTATGACTGACAGAAGAGAGGAATAAAATCCCACGTATCATTAATCTCTATAAGGCACAAGGAGCCACAAAAGCATTCCATGTCCTGCTTCTTAACAGGCTGTTATTTCCAAATACTGATTTCTCAGCATAAGACTTCTAAACCACAGGAACCTTCACAACACAGTAAGATGCAAATATTGCAGCTTGCTTCCAAGTCAGTGTGTGTGGGTGCACTGGGGTAAGCTTTTGGGGTTCACCACACTGCTAGGGTGACAGGGTATGGAACAGGAAAAAAACAATCAGGTCCAGGACTACACCTGGGCAAAACATCCCTCCATGCAGGGGCTTACACTGCTTTGTCCAGGACTACACCTGGGCAAAACATCCCTCCATGCAGGGGCTTACACTGCTTTGAGCTTTGTTCCATGGACTCTCACCTGGTTTGGACAGCTCTGCCTGCCTTTATGTCCATCTGTTCCTCTCTCTGTTGGCTTCATCCACTCTGAATCTTGTCCTTACAACATAGTCTTGTGGTCTGGGAAGTGAAATGTTTAATCCAGTTTAGCTGAACTGGGGCAAGCTGGTTTGTAGACAGACATTACCAAGGAGTAAGGAAAAAAGCTGAATTTAGCTGCTCTAAAAATGGAAATAAGATGGTGGGCATTTCAAAAGCAGGGGAGCACCAGTCCCTGGTCCACACCCTGTGGCTGTCCAGTGGACAGGGGACTGACCTCTTTCTGTCACCGCACTTCTCACAGGAGGGAAACCATCTTTTGTCCTGAGAGAAGTGTTCAGAGGAGAGGTCCTAGGGAGGACCCTTGTAACTTATCCCTCCTTTTTTGGCCTCCTGTTTCAGGTTTTACAGCAGCAGGGCTCATTTTGACACAGAGCAGGTACCTTGAGCTTTTCTTTGCACTGAAGGAAATTAAGGCTGCAAACTGAAGTGGGCAAATCAAAGGAAATGCAAAGCTTAAGACACACATAACTCTTTGAGCTATTTGTCCCACAAGAGCCCAAACTGCTGGTATGGCCAGTGCATTAACAGTGAATATCCTGTCTTGCTCATGCCCATTTTTTGCCATAGCTGTATTATTGTTATTATTATAACATTCTATGGGTTTTGGACTTAATGTACACAGGGTGACGATTGCTGGGGCCATAATAATGAAATATGACTTTCTTAATGAAATTTCAGTCCCAGCTCATTTCACTGCTGACATTGAGGTGACTGCAAATAAACACTTTCCAGAAGAGTCAGTTAAATGGCTGCATAAGCAATTTATCAAATACTGTAAAATTTAAATAAATAATAAAGAAGTATTCAAGTGTGCTATATTACTGCCTGTGGCTTTGTTCCCAATAACCTCACAACTCGTCTTTCTAATAGTTAGAGTCCCACTGACAGAAAACAAATCTCTCTCCAACTCGAAGAATTTTATCAGATTTATCTGAATGCCAGATCAATGTGTAGGAAACAAATGGAGTCAGCAACATGATTTAAATTAGAAGTCTAACAATTTACAGTCTCCACTGGTTTCTCATAAACCTTATTAACGTTTGGCATTGGGTACCAAGGAACTATAAATAACATTCCAAAAGAACATTTATATCTGCTTAGACTCTTGTTCTATGTCTTCAACACAGCTTAAATAATGTCAGTAATACCTTCATCATGAACAGGAAATGAAAAAGTTGCCCATACATGTTTTGTCTTTTAATCAAATATTATTTTCTCTTTAGAACTGCAGAGCTGGTGGAGTTTTTTTATTTATTTTATTTATTCAAAACTTATGTCTTCAATCTCCACTTGTTTTTCTAGGTCTCAGTAGGGTACAAGGTTCTCCCATCCAAATAGAGCAGAACAATTTCTTCACATCTTTCATGCAGTTCTTCCCTCCTACCCCCTCACCTCAGCTGCTGTTAAAGGCCAAGCTCACTCCTCAAAGATGTGGGCAGGGCAGCACCATGATGCCATGAGCTATCTCTGGGAACAGGCAGCACAAGGAAAGAGGGCACTATCTAAAAGAGGGTCTGATTGTAGCAGAGCAGGTATGAGAGAGATTTATAGACGGAGGCCCCAAAATGCTCGCTCTTTCTCTTTCCTNTTTTAGTTTTTTTTTTTCTCTTGTACAAAGATTTCATTTCCTTCCTCAGAAGATTGAACCCAGATTTTCTTTTCCATCTAATATATCCAAACACTCCTGTCCAAAATTCAGTTCTGTTCTGAAGTAGTCTGCTCCCAATCTGCTGTGTGGTCCTTGTTATTTTCATGGAATCATAGAATATCCTGAGTTGGAAGGGACCCACAAGGATCCTCAAACTCCATGCAGAGCACCATCCCCAAGAGTCACACCATGTGCCTGAGAGCACTGTCCAAACATGTCCTGAACTCTGTCAGGCTGGTGCTGTGACTGCTTCCCTGGGGAGCCTGTTCCAGTGTCCAACCACCCTCTGGGTGAGGAACCTTTTTGCTAATACCCAACCTAAACCTCCCCTGACACAAATCCAGGCCATTCCTTCGAGTCCTGTCACTGGGCACCACAGAGAAGAGATCGGTGCCTGCCCCTCCTCTCCCCCTCACGAGGAAGCTGTAACCTCAATGTGGTCTCCCCTCAGTCTCCTCCAGGCTGAACAGACCCAGTGACCTCAGCTGCTTCCCCTCAAGGCCCTTCACCATCTTTGTTGCTCTCCTTTGGATGCTCTCCAATAGTTTAGTACCTTTCTCACCTTGTGGCACCCAAAACTGCCCCAGCACTCGAGGTGAGGCCACCCCAGTGCAGAGCAGAGGGGACAATCCCCTCCCTTGCCTGGCTGATGATGCTGTGCCTTATTCCCTGCCACTTTTGGCCCTCCTGGCTGCCAGGGCACTGCTGGCTCATGTTCAGCTCTCTATTAACCAGGACCCCCAGGTCCCTTTCTGTGGGGCTGCCCTCCAACATCTCGTTCCCCAGTCTGTATGTACATTCAGGGTTGCCCCATGCCAGGTGCAGGATCTGGCACTTGCCTTTGTTAAATTTCCATTTGTCTCCCTGCAGGGCCTCTCTCCCTTCGAGGGACTCAACAGCTCCTTCCAATTCAGTATTGTTGTCAAATTGACTTGCTATCCCTTCCAGTCCTGCATCCAAGTCATTAGTGACTATGTTGAAGAGCACAGGGCCTAAGATGGAGCCCCTGAGTGGTGGGTGCGATGGGCCTCGGTGGCTGTAGCGGGGAGGATGGTGCCATTCATACTCTGCTGGGAGTGATGGCACCTTGACACAGCACAGGGAGCAAAGAAATGGGCTGCACAGCCAGGGCTTCATGGGCCCTGGTGCATCCACTCTCCTGGGACTGGTGCCAAGGGGTGCATGATGAGTGAACCCATGCGATGGGAGAGGAATTCTGCTAACGTCCTGCATACGGCATTTCCCTCCAGCGGCTCCGTGTAGGAGATCATGGAAGAGTTGCATCCTTGTAATTACCTTTAGCTTGTTTACAGCCATCCAAACTCCAGGTCACCTGGCCTGCTAGACTCTCATGGTGGCCTCGTGCCCTTCCCACAGCACTCGCAGTGCCCACAGCTAGAGCCTGCAGAGCCTCAGCCAGGCAGCTTTGAAGGGATGCTCTCTCCTTTCTATCCTGCTCATCAACCCCTGTCCATACATGTCTGCCTCCAGGCATCCACTACACCTCTTTCCACTCAGACTGTTACACCTCGGAAGCAATTCCTGAGGCTGCATCTCCACCCAGCCACCCACACTCTCCCTCTCAGCCCTGTGGGACAGGTGAGATCCTTTTCTACGCTAATAAGGAAGTCAGCACACAGTGGTGAAACTTCACTTGCAATTTTTGCTTTTAGCTTGGCTCCTAACAAGGTACTTACATTCAGAAGGGTCTTTGGAGCCAGAAAAAAAAAAAAAAAGGAAAAAGAAGTGCCTAAGGCAGAAAAGGAAAGAATAAAGACAAAAATTAAAAAGCCACAGAAATGCTAAAAGAAATATATCAAAGAGGTGGCAATTACATTTAGCTCCTCAGAATGATGTGACAGAAATATTTTACATTCAGTAGCGTAAGAATTGGTGGAAAATTAGTTCTAAGAATGTCTGGCCATGAAGCCAAATATCTCTTCACCTACAGAAGCCAGCTACAAGAAAAACAGAACCTTTAGCCTGACCGTCAAACAACAGTTAGTGCTGATTTATTGACACGATTTTCCAGAACATGGACAATGCTTATGAAGGCATTGAGAAGAGTGTGTAATAAATTATATTTTCTTTGAGCTTCACGGGATGTAAGCAGTTTTTCACTTCAAACAAGCTCTGCCAGGGTGTCCTTTTGTTAAGTCTATGAATTAAATTCAAACAGAACAACAGCTTTATTGTAGCATGTGATTTAGCAATAGACCTGAGGCTACTATTCAATAAAAAAGAGGAATAATTACACACTTTGTTATGAAAATTACATGAAAAGTTCCTTAGAAACCTCTCTGAAAATTAAGTTAAGTACATGGTAATTCAGTTTTTCCACTACCAAGTTATCTCCTTATTGTGACTATTTGAGGGAAACTGTAAGTTGCAAGGTTCCATAGTTCCTTCAGTTGAGGGAAGGAGAAATAGAGTTATTTTTTTATTTTTTATGCCTTATTTTTCCTTTTTTTCCAAGCATTGTGCTTATTGGTAGCAGCCATCTCTAAAAGTGCCTCCAAAGTCATTGTGCTACTCACAAAGCTGAGTTTAGGCTGCCAACATACATGTGAGATTTGTGTACGTTTTGATGCTCTTATGTTCCATTTTGCACAGGGATTTGGGAACCTATGAGCCCAAAAAACCACACAACCCCTGCAGCATAGCGAGTTACCATGTGCCCTCTAAGCTGCCTTACCTCCCTGTGTGCCTGTTTTCAGTCTGTGGCAGCTCTGAATTTACCTCATAGCACGAGAGGTTTAAATTAGGTCGAATTACATTGTGCTTGTGTGCACCCAGACACTTACTGCCATTCAGTTCATGCACAGCCCCTGGTAACTCCTGGCTGGACAAATTTGTGTGACCTGACCATGTGTTTGAGCTCTAAGCACTGCTCAAAATCACCAGGGCTTAGAAACTAAGGCACTTTGAAAATTGTGCTCAGAAACTGGCAATTGCCCATGTCTCCTTAACCCTGGAGTTAAGGAGAGCCTAACAATTCTAGGAACACAAGAGTAGACAGCCTGTAAAAAGACAATACGTGCCAAAGGAGCTGCTTGTCATGAGGTGGCCAGTGTGGCATTGGCCTTTATGCTGTGCTATATGATTGATTGTCCTCATATGAAGGTTCACTGCTTTAATTTTTTTGATATCTTCTTTATGGAAGAACTTTATAACTTGTGTGATGATGCAGATGAGGGGGATGAATTTCATTCTTCACAGGCCTACCAATAATCCCTGTCAAGGAGCAGCACCCAGCACAATGACTTGTAAGGAGACCTCAGCCCCAGAAACTTCTTCATAGCCCACCTGCTTGGATGACAATGCTGGAAAGAAAACAAAACATTCTTCATCTTAGCACTGCCAGGTGAGAACTGAGAGAAGTCCCTGGGGAGTGCCTGGGAGACCTGAGAGGAGTGAATGTTTCCATGTAGTTGGTCACCTGTAAAATTGCAAATTGTTTTCATGACACTTGTTTTCTAAATTGCTCTCATTCTGGACACTTCTCACTTTTCTGTAAGGAAGCTGGGGAGCCCTTTCATAACCCCACCATTTTATGCAGGCACAACAGAGCAACAATGGTTGAAAATAAGTGAATGCCTGTGATTCGTGCGAGTGAAGCCATCTGAAGCAATCGCCAGAATGTGACTTGATTCAGAGACAGCTTATGCTGGAAGAATTTTCTTTTGCAAATACAATCAGGGCTTATTAAACCCCTGCTGGCTCTATAAGATTTGGTAGCAGATCACAGATTTTAGCAATTCCCCACTGCCTTGCCATTGTGTTTGACTGGATATTGAGCTCCCAGCTGTCCACAAATCCTGTATGAGGGCTGCTTGGCACAAGTGGCAACAGTCAACCTGTACATTTGTGTAAGGATTCTTGCAGCTGGGCCTTGTTGGACTTGCAGTAAACACTTCAATCAATTGCCATTAGAAGTGGGCTGAAAAAAGACCCTTCAGGATTGCCAGCAAAGGAAGGCCTCCTTATGCTGTCTATATAGCACATGTACATCCTGATTCAACCTGACTTTAATTCTATATTGAAGTAATAGAGACTAAGTATGAGCTGATTCAAAGTGAACATCAAAGCTTTGTTTAGATTTTGCATAGTTGATTCCCAGCCTTTGTTGATGAAGCAGATTTATATTAGCATACTGCATTCTGAAATGAGGAAACTGATACAGACATTTAGAGCCAGTAACTTTTAGTTAAGTTGTTAGGTGAACTCTTCAGGAGAAAAAAAATATTTTCCTTTTTACAGCAATGTTAAGAGAAGGCCTACAGTGTCTCACACCAGCCAGAAGCTCAGCAGTCCTGCTCAGAGGCTGTTTTAAAAAATTGCTCCAGCTCAGCATCCAAAGCCACACAGGGAGCCAGTGAGAAGAGCCAGGTGAAAGCTGAAGAGTTTCTAATCACTGCTTGTGTTTTCCCACTTCTAACCCAAGCTTCTGGATTGAATATAAAGTGAGCTGTCAAGTAAATCATAGAATCATAGAATGGCTAGGTTGGAAAGGGGCTTTAAGATCACCAAGTCCAACTGTGTGTGGCACTCTCACCATATGCTAGAAACATCACACAGCTTTGTTGGCCATATAAAAATTGCTGCACATGGGAACAATAACTCTTTCTTGAAAACCAAATAACTATTCTAATCTAAATCAACCAGATCTTAGAAAGACAGAAAATCCACCCCTTTCAGGATATGGTCATTGTGCAAGTGTTAGGATATAACAGATTTAAAAACACCACAGCCTCTGGTATCTGCCCTTCTCAGAGCTATTGTTTTTAAGTGTGAGCTGTGAAACCTCTTCTGCCAAGATTTCAGCCCAGAGGAAATATCCCTCTCAGTGATGTAACCCTTTACAGGTCCTTAATTGAAAGCTAGTCCTCCTGGCTGGTGGAGTGACCAGTGCACAGCACATAATGAAGTATTGGTCAGATCTTTTCTTGCACATTTTCTCCTCCATTCTTCATTTTCAGAAATAAACTCAAGATAATTTGTAGAAAACTAGGCAATCACTGCTTTTTCAGAGGTGTAATGTAAAATATAAAGATAACTGTATGTCTTCAAATTCGGTTTCTAACTGCAAATTTATTTGAAAGCATAAAGACAGTTATGTCTAGGTAAATCTAATTTGCTGTTTATATTTAAGAGGCTTTTGAGCATGTTATTGTGCAAAAACCCCAGAAGCACAAAGGGCGGCAGCACATCGGAAAACCTAAGCACCTCATAGAGAAGTGACAGAGGCATGTATGAGGCAGGAATTTTCATTTTCATTTTCACACTACCTTCTGTGATGAGCATAATTAATTCCTGCCTAGGTCTGTCAAATGCAACAAAAATACGAGCCAACAAAAACACAAGCCAACAAAAACAACAAGCTTCCTCTGTCTTGCCAAAGTGTTTTCTGGTAGGATAGGGGTGCTGGGGGAGAGGGACAGAAAAGTCTGTGCTTTTCTGCAGCCCTCATTTGCATTTGGGTCATTCTGGGACCCGTTTGTGAAGAGCAACCATGTCCCTACTGACACCCCAAATGATCCCATCTTGGGCCACAGCCATTCCATGAGGCACTGGGATTTACATGGCTCCCTTCAAAAACAGCTGGCTCCCTGTGGGCTAGAATGAAGGAGCCTAGCTGGCTGTGGTTGGTATCCCATGGCTGAGCAGGCACCAGCCCTGACCAGAATCCCTCCTGGAAGAGAGGCATCTCTGGGTTCCTGCCCACGTGGGCTCACCCTTTCCCTCCACAGGGCAGGAGGAAGCCAGCCTGGACGACAGCCTGGAGGACAGCCAGCACGCAGCTCCAGAGGTGACCTGAGTGGAATGGAAAGGCAGCAGATGAATGTGCACACAGGTGGAGTGGCTGCAGTGTTTCCATTGCAGCCAGACAAAAAAAAAATCAGTGTTTATGATTTCAAATATTACAAATGCAAATGCGATAATCTATGTGGGGAAATATGAAGGAGAGAAAAGGGGGTTATGAGGTTATTTGGAAGAACACAGCAAAGTTAGAGAGGCGTGTGGATGTGCAGCCAAGATCTTCGAGTTCAGCCACTAGTGTGGTTATCATTAAATGTTGCAAACGGAAGCCAAAACAGAATCATGTGGCGGCAAAATTCAAATTTTAGAGATGGTTTGAGTTTGTTTTCTTGCTTGTTTGTTTGTTTGTTCAGCTAGCATTGCACTGCTTTATCCTTATTATACTGCCTGAATACTTTGGGTAGGTAGCAAGGCCTCAACAAAAAATCTTGCAGTCTGATCAAAGCCAACAAAGGGAAAAGGTCAAAGCAGAGGTTATAACACATGCAGTGCCAGGGAGCTCTGTCACATGTGCATGTGTGTGTATAAACACAGTCCCCTCTCCATGATGCACTGACAGCAGATGAGAGTCATGGAGTGCACTAGTCAGGAAGCAGCACCGTGCTGACAAATCTGCATGGTGGCAGTGAGATAAGCTGTGCAAAATGACCAGCTGCAAAACAGAACCTTCCCAGGCAGGCCTGGATACTCATCCCCATGCTGAGACCTGGATCGTGCAGCTATTTTTTACATACAGAAAAAATACTGGGAAATGCTTCAGATTTTTCTTCAACAGTAGCATAAAAAGTGACTGCAATAGCCCCACTGCTTGGCTGGTTGTGACTTTCCTTGCGTGGCTCCTACTTGGCTTTTCCTTGTGTGACTCCTACTGAAGTGCTCCTGGAGCCACAGCATATCTTGCCGGGCATGAGAGAGGGCTGTGCTTTCAAATATGAGATTCATGAAGTGCAAGACCAGCTGAAAGCATCATGATAATTTGTTCTGACGTTCCTCACCATGTGGGTTATGAGGTACCATGTATATATATGTATATGTGTGTGTGTGTGTATGTGTACATATACATATACATATATATATATATATATATACATATGTAAAAATCACCAAGTGCCAGTTCATGGAGCTTTAATTTATTTTATCTGATGAAAAAAATCATGCTAGATTTACTATTACTTATCTTTTCATCTTCACTGCTTACAATCTTCATTTGGCTCCAGTGGACTTGCCCTGCTCAAACCTATCTCTACATCCCTGTTAGGTCTCTGTGTGTAGCTGTACCTTCCGGCCCAAGGTCTCCTGCCTGCCCAGCACCAGGGGGAGTCCACTTAACCATGCTTCACGGCCAAGGCCAGCTAAGATTGTTCCCCAGTACAAGCAGCTGTATTTTGCCTCTGTAGTGTCATTGAACATAGTTGCTTGGGGAAACTCCAAGACTGGGAGCCTGCCTCTAGCTCCGCTTTGCCGTTTCCTTCCGAAAAATTTCTTTTCTTCTTCTCCTTTTCCTTCTCCCTGTCTCTGTTCAGTGCCCAGTCACTGGCAATACATCCTCCTTTGCTGCCTTGACTCTACTGCTTGGATGTATTAGTGCTCAGCTACCTGATTATTTTTAATTCCTTTCTTCATTCCATTGATTTTGCCATAACTGAATCCATCTGCTGCATGTGATCAAAGGGAGGATGGGAAGGCTGTTTTTCAAATGGCTTCTTTCCTCCTTGAAAGGGTGGTGTTTTACAGAACTCAGCATGAGAGTTTTGGTGCTGTCTAGAAATTTCCACAGAATATGTTCTATATCATTTCATTACCACTCAGCTATTTACTGGTTATTATTAACAAATTTGATTATGGAAGGTCAAATCATATGTGAAATATACAGTGTTTCCTTTTCCTTGTTCTTCTGAATAGCTCTTTGTGCCAGTCATGTACTGTGCTTCAAGCCAGCGACAGTCCCACAACTGCCAAAACCACAGCTGGAGCAGGAATCTCCCATATTTTCATCTTTCCATTTGGTGACAGTATCACAATGACTTCCTCATAACACATCTCACAGAAGGCTTATTAGTATTCTTTAAATGTGGATGCACTGAACAAAACTTCCTGCCTGATGGTCAAGCATAACCTTGAGGCCATATGAAAAAAAATCAAAGCTCTGTTTCCACAGTTTTTAACTGCCCTGAATGTTGAATTTGTGCATAACAGAGAGGAGTTCAACCCATACACTGGGGAGAAACTTTGTATTTTAAGTCACAGAAGGATCTAACACCTCAAATCTGCAGGTAGGACCAAAGAGTTGGCCATTGTGATTAATGACATCTCTGTTATGGCCTGTTCCTGTCTACCTGTGAAAGAGGTACAGATGTGCTGCCAGCCTTTTGCATCCTCCCATGCATGCAACAAACCTGCAGCTTTTTCTCACCTCGTGGTTTATGGTAGTGGACACAGCCAAGGACAGTGTAAAGGTGCATGAAGGTGGAGAATATTCAAGGATGATGCCAAAGCTAAGGGAACTTCTCCCAGGAAGTTAAGAGAGCGTTTTTCTTAAGTTAATACTTAAGAAAATTATCCAATATTGCTTTAGCCTTCTGGCTGACATTTTGATACAACATATATGATGGAATGAGCATTTTGACACAGTACAAAAGCATTGTTCAGAAATTTTCTATTACTGCCTGGAGTGTTAGTTTTTATGGTGCCATATACACGTACAGTATGGACAAGTTACAGTTGCCATGGGAATGTTAGTAATGAAATTCTTGAGTTCTCAATGTTTAAAAAGTCTCAAATGAGTTATAAAGAAGACTTGTTCGCATTTCATTTCCTTTGTGAAAGGCAGAAAAAACCTATGCCCACAACCCTTTTTCACAAAATTTGCCAAACTAAGAACCCTCCATCTCAAAGCTTTAACTTTTTTTTTTCTTTTTTTTCTTTTTCTTTTTTTTTTTTTTAATTTTCCTATCTGCAAAGAGAAGGACTCTCTGTTTATCCAGCTTTTTGTTTCTGTTTTCATTTTTTTTCTGAGTCTACTCAATACTGAGTCTGGAGTGCTACTGGAAGTCTGAAAGAAGCTGAGGTAGGAAATTGGAAAAAAATCCAAGTTTTAATTCATGCTTTGTAAGACAGTTATGCCAGAATATGTCAACATCAGATCTGGTTAAGGAATTACAATTACAAAGGACAATCTTCTCTCTCATAAGTATCAAAATTTTCTGGGGTTGTAGGGATGAATGCAGTGTGTGAAACAATTACAGAAGCTACAAAATAATCCTTGTTTTCTGTGTGAGGGGACACTCAACTCCTTAGAGAAAATTGCTGTCATTATAGTGCAACAATATAATGGTCAGGGGTCCATGTGAAGGGATTAAGATGGGCATTTGATATTAAGGATAGATATATATATATACACACACACATATATATAAGGATATAAGGAGAAAAAAGGGATATAGAAGAGTTGTGGTAAGAGATGGAGGGAAAAGGGTGTAGTCTAAAGTTAGTTGAGCAAGTGGAAAAAGTGAGGCGAAAGAAAAGACAAAAAAAAAGAAAAAATAATGCATAAACAAGAGGCACTGAAAGAATTCAGAAAATGGATAAGGCAAGCTACAATAAGTTTGTTCAATGTATTATATAGTCACTGTGACCAAGGATGAATAACATGACAACGAGCACATGTGCCTCCAGTCCACTTTGTCTTCCAGAGTGCTCCTTTATGGACTCCAGCATTTTGGAAACATGGATGTACTGAGGAGGTTGGTCAGGAAACTGGAGAGTAGATGTGTGTGCTGGCCCAGCTTTACCAGATAGTCTGTGTAATCATCATCCAGCTTCAGATTCTGGAGAAGAAGCAGTCATTTTTGGGAAATTAATATGCAGGACTTGAGTGGGAAAGAAGGGTTTGGATGTAGCAGTATAAGAAGAGGGATCTAGTGATCAGATGATAGGAAGAAGATGACAGAAATATTTTACCTTTCATTAATATAGTCTCATCTATTTACTTGTTAGGACCATACTGACATGTAAGTGTTGATTGTGGAACTGATTCGACATTGATTTAAGCAAAGGGAGTATCTTCAATGAACCCTGTATTGACATTTTTTCTGGTCCAAATAAAAGGAGTACCTAAATTTAACTGCTTGTGTCTGATTATTAATAAAATTGAAAATGTATATATTTATATAAAAAGTGCATTTATATAAATATATTATTTTTTAATTTGCTGAAAATAGAGCAATCAAAAAGAAGGGAAAGTATTTCTGGAGGACACAACTAGGATTATTTCTGAAAAATTCACAACTTGTTTTAAAGATGAACTTGCATTTGAGAAAAATCAGTACAGAGCTAGAGAAAGTAGAAGAGAGAATAATAAAAATTACTAAATTACTCTATGAATAGCAGTGTTTAAATTAATTGTTTCATAACATTCCAACACATGTCCTGTACTGGACAGTGCTAACATCTCAGTTCAGAGAATATGATATCTCAGTTTCAAATGCCCTCTGAATTCCTAAATCTCAAACGTTTTATAGCTCTAATTACTTCTATCCAAGTCGACTGACTTTGTGAATGGGGCCTACATGATTGGTTACAGCAGTGAAATTTGGCTCAGTGGAGCAGATCCTTGGCTCTCAAACTTCAGGGGCATGGTGACAGCTCTGCCAGTCAAGAGCCTGATTTGTAAAGTGCTGCTGGCTCAGACCCCTACAAAACACTCTGAGCTGTCAACGTTTTCTAAAGGTGCCAGCAGCTGTGTTAGCCTGATAACTTGCACAATTGCTTAGCATCTCAAAAAACTGAACCCTAAAAAAATAACTGATTGGATAATCCTTATTGTTGTTGTTGTGGTTTTTTGTTTGTTTGTTTGGGGTTTTTTTGGCTGTTTTCCTCTGTCTCCTGAAAAATCACAGGAAAATTTGCAACAGTGCTGTTAAAGCTGCTGCTAAAGCTGGAGATGGGGCATAACCAACTCCATCCCCACCCACCATAGTTAGTGATTCAGATGAAATGGAATGACATCCAAACCAACCCCAAGTTGTTTTTGTTTTTGCAGAACCAAAACCTGAGTGATGAGGTTTTGCAGCATTTAAACCCAAACCACTCCAGTTTGTCCATTATAGACATGAGACTAAACTCAAACCTTTTTATCTGGGCTTTCTATCCCCTCTGGACTTGGGTAAAAATGGAACCTAGATTTAAACCATCCCCAATTTGGGTTGTGCAAATCACAACCTGATTAATGTAGTTCTTCAAAACCAAAACCATAACATGGCCTTCTTGTTCTATCCCTAATTAAATTAAATGTTTTGTGTCCAGAGCATAATGGAGACTGAAATATACAGAAGAATGTTATCAGAATAAAACAACCTTCTATTTTATTCATTCCCAAAGGGTCTGATCCTGAAATCACAAAGCCCTCTCTCTGTCCTTGTGGGCACTGACGAGATACTTCTGCTTTGAAGAGGGCTGTTGCTGCTTTGTTTGAAAACAGTGAATTAAGCTTCATTGAATTCCAGAGAAATGTACCCTTTCTCACTTGTATTTTCTGGGTACTTTACTATTCCATATATTTGCAGATCATGAAATTTCTTCTTTTTCAGGAGAGGCTGAAGAAGAGCAGAAATGGCCGTGTCCCTGTCTTGATAAGAGAGCAGCTTTCATTACTGAACAATTTTTTTGGCTGTCTGACCTCATACAAGTCTTATACCAGAGGAAACAGGCCTCCCTGTATAGTACCTTCTGGCATTTCTGATAGACTCTACCATGCTGTTGACCTTCCTAAGAGAGTATCTCCTGGTGTAAAAGCAGCCACTGCACTTCTTAGGGCAGTCCTAAAC
This sequence comes from Irena cyanogastra, assembly GCA_013397155.1. Taxonomy (NCBI): domain Eukaryota; kingdom Metazoa; phylum Chordata; class Aves; order Passeriformes; family Irenidae; genus Irena; species Irena cyanogastra. The sequence goes on from VWZV01004010.1 coordinate 1,253,657, forward strand.
AAGCTCTTTAAGGATTCTCTGTCAAACTTTGCCCATTCTGGAATTTTGCTTGTGATGGATGTATGCTTTCTCTGCTTTGCCACTGTCTCTGTCTTCCCTTGCTGTCCCAAACAAGGCTCCAAGGGCAATGGTTTTTCTGCCTGTGGACTGCCTTGAAAAGGCCAGTAAATGGTAGGTAAGGAAAACAAGCCTGGAGGCAATAGGATGTAAGGCAGTACCATGTACTCTGCCTCCCCAGCCTAATATTTTAGGGGATCTACAAATAAAGACATGCCTGGAAATCACCATCAGAGTTCACAAAGAAGTCTCCTGGTGATCTAGGAAGGGATATATGTGCTGACAAGAGCTCCAGCCTGGATCCTGAAGGAGGCAGAGTGTCCCAGCTCCCCTGTCCAGGACCTGTCATTTTCCCAGTAGCTGTGCCAACAGACCAAGATTTTTTTTTTCCTAGATCTGTAAGAATGTTGTAGGTTAAATTTCAAAAAATACTTCACTTTATTTACTCAGCTGGAACCCATTTCCTGATAATTTCTTACAGGTAAATTGTAAGTCCTCTGTTAGTGTTTTGCTGTCACTGACGTTCTCTGCTGAATGTTTCCTTTTTTTTTTTTCCCATGTTTGCATTCCAGTAGGTAATTTAGAAGTAATAATCACAAAGCAGAACATTTTAAGAGCAGCATATGCAGATCAAAACTACTCTACCCTTTAAATACTGAAAACTGTAGACATAGCAGTAATAGTTTTTCTTGTGTCCTCCAAGTGCTAAGATGCTAAGCTTTGTACTCTTTTCTGTACAGCTACAAGCTACTCTGAGGAGAAACACTCATAGAACTGGAGCAAGCTGGACATTTAACTAGATAGCTGGCACAATTACAATTGTACCACAAGCAGCTTGGACTAATAAGTTGAATGAAACTCAAAGCCAAATGTGTTTTTTTGCCTTAAGGAATGACTTTTATCCAGTATATTCTCTTAAAAAGAAACAGGCTAAAAGCTAAAGACATAAATGCAATCCTGTAAGTTAAACAAGGAAACCTGTGCCAGTGGTGCCTCCTTACCCTGCCCAGGAGCCCCAGAGGAGGGGTTGTTGTGTGTTCATCATTTCTTTTCATCCAAAGTGCAGGGCAGGAGGGAGAGGGAGAGTTTTGTTTCATAAGAGCAAGAGAGGGATCTTCTTCCTTTCTCCTCTTCAAAGTCAGGAAGGAAATGACAATTGAGATGGGAGTAAGGAAACACAGGGAGGCCACGGCAGACAGTCAAACCTTCTCTTTGGCGTCATGGGCTCCCTCCAGAGAACCCCACAAATCAGTTATTAAAAAAAGTAAAACTCCCTTCTCCTGACTTGTATTTTCCTGTTGACCTAGAGCATCTCCCTCCTAGTCTTCATTTGGTACCAGCACCATATATGATCTTCAGCAGTCCCACCTGTTGGACAGTGTGCAGGGCTGGGGCAGAGCAGTAAATGTGCATGCCTTATGTCTGGGGCTCTGTCATACTGCACATCTGGGCAGGTTTAAACAAAGCCGGGGGCGGGAAGTGCCAGTATAACAAATCGTATGGGCCTTAAGAGCTCAGTTGAGAACCTGTACATATGTTTTCAATGCTAATTTGAAGCAAACCTTTTCAGATTCATGCTCTAGTGTCTTTTTGCAATGTCTAGAAATGATGTAACTCCAATGCCTTTCATCCTTAGGACCGTGCCATTACTTGACCTATCCTGCCCAGACTGTTAAAACAAAACTGTTTGCAACTCAGATGTTTTCCTGTCAGAGCAACTGTCCCTGTACAGCTTTTCATCAGGCTGCCACCACACATTTAGTCTGGTGTGAAGCCAGAGCCAGACCTAGAAGTCTATGGAGGGAAAAGAGCTCAAAGCCAATGAGATCCCTCATATGGCCATGGCATAAGTCCTCTGGAAGTGCTGGGCAGAGACAGGTGTGAATGTTTTGCTGCTTAAGCCCCCAGCAGGTCCCTGGGACTAGATCCTGCTGAGCATGGTAAGAACTGAGCCCCAGTGACAGACTCAGATGCATGCCTGGAAGGAAAAGTTGCTCCAGAGGTGTGTCTGCCTCCTGCCACCTCATGGCACCCAGTTACCATTTCTGTATGGGGAATAAGTTGGGCAAATGCTGAATCATGTAAAAATATTGCTGTTTCAAAACTTGCTTCTCTGGGGCAAAGGGAATGTAAAAATACTGGGAGATTTGTGGCTGCACTAAATCTGTAGGTTTGTTTTACAGCATACTATTTTTCCACTCCCATGTCCTCCACTTTTAAACAAGATCAGGCAAAGCTCCAAAGGAGACCCTCTGAATCTGACCTTCCAGCTCAGCTCCATGGTTGTCCCATAGCTTTCCTTCTGTTGCTCACCGGTATGACCAGAGAGAAACTGAAGGAAGCATCACAAGATTAGGGAAATGAGGAAGACCATGACTGTCCTGAAGGACACTGATGTGGCAGGTCAGAGAGAAAAAGTTTTAGGTGTTGACATTTTTAATGAGAGATATTAAAAAAAAAGTCAGAAAGAAAATGCTTGTGAGAAAATTCCCCTCCAAAGACAGTCTTGGTGGAAATATTTTCAAGAAGCCCAGTCTTCAGTTCTGCTTACTACATTTGATTGAGTTGCAGTGCACATCTCAGTTCTCAAAAGTTGTTAAAAGCTTTCCTTCTAAGAAGGGCTATCCTCCCTCCTCTTCATCTGCCATGAAAAACAGGTTTCCCACCATTAGAAGCAGAACCTTTGAGGCAGAACTGGCTTGAACTACAAAGTTAATAGCATGTCCATAAATAAGTGAATTATCCTCAGACATTTTGGTGGATCTCTTAAAATATTTACTTTTTAGGGGCAAGTTGGGTAATGGGTTTTCCTCAAACCCTAAAGTTTTAGTGGGCAACAAAGAATGCAGAATGGAAGCTGCTTACCAGATGTTCCACAGCCTGGAGAGATAAAAGGAGATTGTTTTTACAAGTATAAATGGTGACATAGTAGCCTGCATTGTGTAAAGTATGTATTTTTATTAAGTCGTTATGCAGTTGGACGAATAATTTTCCAGATTTCCCAGTCATAACCTGCCTTATCCCTGTTGAATATTTTGCCAGTTCTGACTGCTTCTTTTTCTTTACAATGTTGGCAAACTTGTTAGCGCTTGGTTGGCTTTTTTTCCCTCTGTTTTTTTAATAAAAAACCCTCTTTAATTTTATTGCTTTAATCATTTAAAATTACATCATCTGTTGAAACTTTAGATAAACGTAATAAAGCTAATCTCATTAATAGAGTGCAAAATACCTTAACACTCCAAAGTAATGAAAACAGCTTGGGGAAATGGCTTACTGCAGAAGACATACCCGAAGGCAACAGAGCATTCAGACCTAAACTCCTATAAATGAACTTGCCTTGGTTAGCAGTGCTGCACTGATTTATTAGATGCTGTAGATCTGGTCCGTAATTTGTAAGAGTCAAGCAATCAGAATAAATTAGGTGAAAGTCTTTTAAGCAGCAAAACAGCAAGAAGGTAAAGGTTTATTTTCCCAGAGGATTGACCACATTTTTAATTTTTCCTACAATGCTCATGAAGTCAAAAATTTTGAAGGCTTGTCTCTGTTTTCTGATCATAGTAAGAAAAGAAACCTGAGGAAGAAGAAATGTGCTGCCATCAAAAGCACATGGGAGCTCTCCACATGTTCCTGTCTCAAACAGGATTCTCCAGAAGTTTGTTATCTTTTGGAGTCTGCAGGATTAGTCTGGTTGTGCGTGCTTCTGTGTGTGCATTTAGTCTTTTGAAGAAAAAAAAAGAGAAAAATATTAAGCTAAAGATCTATTTTTCTCTCACTACCTCCCCCAGGCAATTTTTTTTACAGCCTTATATTATCAAGATGCATAAATTGCTCTATTTTCAAACAGATGCTTTTCAGAGTTTCAGGTGAATGTGGAAATCATTGCCTTTGTCCTGCAGAGTAAGGATGACAGGAGCCCAAGCAGACAGATTAGTGACAAGGTTGTGCAATAAGTCATCTTTTACAATACACATAAGATACTTGCTTTTATCAAGCACTGGATTGAGGTGACACAGACACTCCTGGCTGCAAAGTGCAGGTTATTTCCAGAACTGAAGTGACTAAAGCAGTGTGATGCTGAAGCATTCGTAATTTTTTTTTTTACTATTCTGGATGTGATCATACTTCATGAAGTCCTAGGAAACAGGTGGTAAAGTCTGCATCCAAAGGATTTCTGATCTCATGCTGTGAATTTTGTAGCTTTGAAAAGGCCTAGATTTGAGAATTAACCAAAACAGAACTGAAATGATAACTACCAAGGAGTAGTTTGTTGCTGGTGTAATGAATTAAAGCAATATTATGTGTAGTATGTCCTTGTAGCCTACACAGCATCTGATTGATAGAAATTGCCAAAATGCCTTGTTCTTGAAAATACTTATCCTGATTTTAACATTGTGAGACCATGCTGCTTGATTTGGGCAAGAACATTTGACTCTTAATTTAAAATTATAGTAAAAATTAAGAGAAAATAATCCAGTAAAGTGCTAGATTAGACCACCTTAAGCGCGCCATCAAATGTAAACCCCAGCCATTTGAAACTTAAAGCTCTGTTTCCTGAACCTGAACCTGTGGGACTATACTCTGCAGATCTGACTACATTTGGGTCTGTGAGATTTAAAGCAATTTTGTATTTTCTTTCTTTTCCTTTTTAATCTAAATGAGAAATAAAGCCATGGAAATAAATGAAGCATTATTCTTGGCCTTGGTTCAGTTTCAGATCCAGATCCTGAACCCCAGCTGAAATGTGCCATGCATCTTAAATGCTTAAATGCTTTCTTGAACTGCCTTTGGTTGGACTCTGCTGCATTTCACATGGATCAATGCAGTTACTACCTCTGAATTTAATGCTTCAACAACAAATGGAGTTTTAAAAATCCAAGGCTGTCTCAGTTATTGCAACCTTTCACAAAAAATATCATACTATATTACTTGTGAATATAATTAATATAATTTTGAGATCCTGCTAAAAATGAATGGCCAAAGCATAAGGTGAGTAAGGGAATCCTTCATTTCTCCCAATCAGTTAAAGAATTAACTTAAAGGTTTCAGAAATAACTAAAAAAAAGTTAAGGTAGAGCAGAAGAAGACTGGATTCCCTCCCATGAATGCATGAAAATAGGAGGAAAGATTTTGTTCAGGATAAAAAAATAATAAAAAAAATTTCTTATTGAAATGTAAATTAACTTGTATTTTTCACAGATGTTTAAATGGGAGACAGATAAACTTTAATAAGCAGTGAAAGATAAGAATAAAAATATTAGAGACATCCTAAAATAACACCCAGACTTGTATCAGTGTTATATTTCAGCAGGGGAAAAAAAGTCTGAGCAACAAAAGGAATTTAATTTACAATTTGAGAGATCTGTAAATAGCATCAGGAAAAATACATCTGCTTTGAAATTGCATATTAAATGAACCATGGGTGAGGCAATTTTTGGCATATGATTCAGGAGAAGTATCATGTTTTAGAACCTTGTATTTTTCAGCCTTTACTTTCCCTAGAGAAGCTCTCACCTTGGTCACAGTGTCACATGTACCACAATAAGCCCCACTGCAGCAGAAGCTGGTCTGTGGTGCAAGGCACCATTACTTTTACTGAACACTCCTGTGAAATAAGCCTTTTAGCTTTGTTCCACTTCAGAAACTGCTGGGAAAGATGGATCCACTCCTACCTTAGTGAGTGAGTGAGGAAAAGTTGACTCGTGCAGAACAATTCTCTGCAGTAATTGAGCAACACTCAATATGTTTGAGTTAGCAGTCTGATCTCATTTGTATGCTGTCCTGCCAAAAATGCTTAGCAAGATGGTGTTTGGGTATAAGTCTAGCCTGAAGCTTTGTGGCAAAGGTGTCTGGAAGCTCCTGAATGACCACGGGGGATATCAAAACCCCAGCAGTGAGATCCTCCTCCAGGAGGGTAGGATTTAGACAATATTTTATTTAACACAGTGACCTCATGTCCTGCTCTCTGGTGATTGATCTGTGAGACTTACAGTCACTGCAACACTGATGTGTTGCTTTTCATATTCCTCATTCACTGAACTCTACTGAAAGTCTTCCCAGCAGTTAAAATTTCCAGTGTTTTCTATTGTTTAAGTGCCTCAAAGGGCCTAGACCCATCTGGAAACATGGAGCCATGGTATTAGCTGCACAGGAATTTTGTAGGAAATTCTATACATTGTAAGAAATGTAACCTACTATATTAAATGTAGGTGGAATTCAGGCTTTGTGTACTTAAGCTATTGTTGTGAGTGGTGGTTCAGTGCCACAGCATCTCAGGGCTATTCAGCTGCTCTGCACAAACAGATGAAGATGTTGTCGAACCAAGCCAACACCAAGAGGGCAGCCAGAGCAGCTGTCCACGCTCCCCAGTGCTGTCTTTCTATGAATCTCAGGTGCTGCTGAAACTGGCCTCTTCTGTGTAAACACCAAAGGGTAAATTCAATTGCCGTGTCTCCTGCTAGAGTGAGGTAACCAGACATCTCAGACTCCCTGCTTGGCCAGAAGACCTGGGATTTTTAATAGCCATAAAAAATATATTTATTTTTTGCTGTTCTTGGCTGATCTTCTCCTTTCATGCTGATTAACAATGCTCTGATCTTTTACTGCTGCCTTTTAGTAACATAACAGCCTTCCAAGATGGAAGAAGGCCATACTATTCCTCTAACTAGTGTTTATATACCCTGCAATAATTTTGATTCCACGGTTGCTGCTCTTGCTAGTTTTTTCAACATCCTAATCCACACATCTTATTTAAAATATTGGGGAGCTTCTTTTAATTTTCTATAAGGCCTTTTATTTGTTTAATTTAGAATTTTGAGCATTGCTTCTTTGCCTGCAATCCTTGCAGACATTTGAATTACCATCTGCAATTTTATAACATTGATAATAATTTCTCCTTTTGTTCTAAATGGAATATTCTATGATAGGTATCCTTTTGATTAATCTTATGTTCTTTTCAGTTAACAAGGGACAGCATGGCTCAGGGAGTAGGCAATGGGATATGGAAATGTTTGCCACTGTCTTGTTGCTCCATGTCTCGACTGAGTAAGCTATCAAAATGGTTTCATATGGGATGGGTTAGGTGGGTTGCTCTCTCTTTTCCTTTTTTTTTTTTTTTGCATTTGGTTGCTCTAATTTGATCCTCAAGAAGTGATTTTAATAGCTGTTGAGAGTGTGACATTGCTAATAAAATGAACAGATTGTTTCTTAATTCTACAATAAAAATAAGTGCGCACAGAGATATTATTAAAGGAGAAATTGTGCACGTGTGATATTTTCCTTCCCTATATTCTGTTTATTTATAGTCTAACAAAACAATTTACAGCTAAAACAAATGCATGGAGCAAGAAGGCTGTTTCAAATGAAATCAAATTTGTTCTTCCAAGTGGCACACTGTAAGACCCACTCAAGACTTGAGTAGCAAACAAATATATATGGATCCTTTTAATGTGCTTATTTTTTAAATGAAAAACCCTATATGGATGGAAACTTGTAAAAATGAACTTTAAACACAGAAATGCTTCAGATTTTGCAGGTGAGCAGAGGAAATTCTACTTCACTGTACAAATCACTTAAAACGTCTTGGCTTGCAAATCTTCTAAACTCTGCTCCGTGCAGTATCAAAGGATTATGGGTGTTATGCAAAGAGAATGTGGATTGTAAGTATTAAATAGGAAGACTACCAGGGGTCACATGGCACAAACATGAAGAAGACCATGTGGATAAGAAGATTTATGCATTGGAAGATTCTGAGAAGATTCTTAGGCTTCCCTTCATGAATCGATGCCTTCATAAAAAAAAAAACCAAGAAATATTTCTCTTCAAAACAGACAGTTGATTATTACTGCACTCAGTGTTTTATCTCCCATTGTCTTGGTTCAGCTTTGTATCAGTGGGTTTCAGTCTGGTTAAAACTTACTGCAGCTCTGATGCTTTTGTTTTTACGAGAAAGAAGTTGTTATCTTAATACCTCTGTTAATTTACTGGGGACTGACAAGGTCCCAGTGCTGGGGAATATGGATGCTAGTGGGAGAAAGAGGCAGAGAGTAGTATTATCTCTAGGAAAACACTTTCAAAAAGACCTTTGCAGTACTTTTGAGTCAGCCTCGTTGGCAATGACCCTAGCTATGTTTGGAGTCATTTGGGGTACTCATCTGAAGCTAGCAAGCTACTGCTTCTGAAGTCTCAGGGAAGCTCTATTTTAAGGTCAATACTGAATCACAATTAAAATATGTATTCTGTTTTGACTAATTATATGCTTGCTTCATGTTTATGAAGCCTTTGCTGGGGCTGCAGCCTTGCTGGGCTGAGTACGCCCAAAGGAAGTACTCTAAAGGCCTTGCAGATCCAAACACACACTATGGAGCATGGGAAAAGGGAAATGTCTCTGTTTTGCACAGAGAGAATTGGAGCCCAGGTCCTTCAAAATGCTTCTTTGTGTACCTAGATCTGACTGAAATCAGTGTAAGTCAAACATACAAGTGACTTGAGCATGTATGACATCATCAGTGCCGGGGCTGGTCTGAAATGGCACCGCTCCATGTGGTGGAGGTGGGCAGGGCAGACCTGGTGGGGATGCAGGGTGGCTTGGCTTGTGGAGCAGCATCTCTGAGCCCACAGGAATGCCTCTCCATTATGCACCATCATTCCTGTAGCCTTCTGGTCTTCACATTTGGAGTTAGGTTTTTTTGTGGATTTTTTCTTTTCAATTTTTTAATGTAATATTAGTGGAATCAGCAGGATCATGTCTACTGACCTGTATTGGCACCTTCCTAACGACTGGTACTTGGGCATTTAGGAAGCCTGGAGCTGAGCCAAAGCCATCTGAGCATCAGTCATTATTCAGTGGCACTATTCTGTGTCCTTCCTATGTTCTTTCAGAAAATACCGTGTACAACAGTCCTCTGTGTAACGGCAGTTGTGTTCTTGGGATATTTGTTTTCTGGTTTTGTATTTTTTTTGTGTAATATACTTCAACCCACACAGGGTCTAATGCAGGCACATGTGTACAAGGACATGTTTCAAACCAGCTGGGTGTCACGGCACAGAGGCAGTGAAAGGTCTGTTTCCAATCGGAACAGTCAGGCAGCTCCACTGGCACCACTGGAGCTGACTGAAGTACTTCTGAGAGGCTTCCCGTGACCTATTCACAGGGGTGTGCCATTAGTCAAAGCCCAGATTAACTGTCAAAATCAAGCTAAATGAGGACTCGAATGACCCTTGAACAAGAAAACATTTTCTCTGTGGGAATGAGTTTTATCTGTGGTGAATAACTCTCACAGGATCAAACCTGTTGAAAGTGAAAAGTAAATAAGATGCTAGCAATTCACTTTAATCACACCAGACAGTTATTTGTAACAGAATTGGAGGAAAAAAGGGACAAGTTATACTGAGTATCTTCCTTTAGAAAGAAAAATTATTTCCATTTGCTTGAGCTGCTCTTTTCCTATCCCGCTGTCTTCATCTGTCAGCTGCCAAGGGCAGAATGATGTGATTCATAGACTTTTTAATTGAAGTAGTACACAGCCAAATTATAGGGCTGCTGTTCCTTTGGAAGTCAATGGCAAAATTCCCACTGCCTTTTACAGAAGAATCTTGGTCTATCAATGGGTAGAGAAAAGTACAGCATCAACCTGGGTGATCTAGACAAGGGGTCGCTTACATTTGTGGGACCATGCCCTGGTTCATGTCCCCTGCTATGTCACTGGTTCTTGCATAGCTGCAGATCTTGTGGTTTCATCTGTCTCTTTTCAGAGCCTGAAATTCTGCCCAAGTGATTTTATAGTTAAGTTCTGATGTTTAACCTAAATTTGTCATCTCAGTGTGTTAGACTGTTCCAGCATGTCCTGTCCCTTTTGAAACAAGGACTATTTCCCTTTTGTTAATTCAGTGTTGAGTAAGATCTCTTAAAACATCTGGTTTGAAGGTTTTTTTAATTATCTTTAAAAGTTACAACAGTGTAGCTCTACTTCTGACCTTCTTACATGAAATCTTCTGTGGTTTACCTACTCATCCATGAATATCACCTTTTGTTGTCCTAAAGGCAACTCTTTGTCTGGTGTTGCATGTACAACTGCAGAATCCAAGTTCACAATGTTCTGAGGTGGTGCTGAGTGCCTTGGTTTGCTCCAGCAAAGCACTTAAGAATTGCTCAAAAACAAAGCAAGTGAGTAATCCCAGAAGCAGAAGACATGCTGTATTGCTGAGCGGAATTCAATGGACTCGTCAGCCTCCAGCTAATAAAAAGGAGTGATTGCAGAGTAGCTGGCCATACCAGGGCTGTCAGACATACAAAGACCAAGGGAGACCAGGTCTGTGAAGCAGTGCTTTCACAACTCCAACAGAAAGAGGACATTTTTTAAAGAAGGATATGCTTTAGTTAGATGTGTGTTCGAAATCTACGGCCAGAGCTAATTATTTTGTCTCATCCTGAATATTATTCAGATGCCTGGCTGATCAGTCAGCCTGCTGGACTACTGTCAGTGATATACGGGCAGTATAAATGGGTTATCAGCCCTTTTACCACTCAGGAAAGATGCCAGATTGATTAGTGCCAGAGACAGGCTCTCTAATGCAGTCGTTCTCAATTTCTTCCAGACTGTGACCACAACTCACAAAAAGAGGGGACTTTCAGAATTCCTCTTCTCTGATTCTAATAAAAGAAGGTTGTTTCTAGCACATGTGTGTATATCCCTGCAGACTCATCACATCCAAGAGACTGATTTTACTATTATTTTCTTGTTGAACGGAGTAAGCATCTGCAGCACTGCAAACATCATCTCTTTCACATCCACTTACTATGAAGTCCTCCATGGCTTTGTAAGCCAGTGACCTACAGATCTGCCTTGCTGCATGCTTTTGCACCTCCCAGTCTGAAAGTGGCCTCTTCAGCTACTTGCTTTCTTCTTGGCTACTTTAAATCTGCTTTTCTGTTTGGAAGAGATATATCATCCATGCTGATCTGGGGGAAGGGGAGAGAGATGGTTCATATATTAAAAAAAAAAAGAAGTTCCTGCAATGTTTATGTGAATAGGTTGTCTGATCAGAAAATGAATGTAAAATTAATTTGATTTTCATGAACCACTAGCTGTACACTCCAATTTTACACGATAAGAGATCTTTACAGTGTGGGCAGTTAGAATTCCTACAAAATTTTTAGCCCTATTGATCAGTTCCAGTGAAAGAAATCAAGTTAGTTTTACCAAATCCTCCCTGCATGTACTTCTGGTGAGCTGGGCAGCACTGTGTTGTTGAAGAGCACTGCACTAAACATCTGTGCAAATTTGTAAATGTAAAGGCATTGCAGAGCAACAGATTTTCTCAGCAATAAGTGGAAATGACAGAAAAATTACTATTATCTTCTAGATGAAAAATTCATTTTAGGTCATCCATGTGGGTTTTTTTCCCTCAACTTATCCTCACTTTATAGGTGTAATTTTGGCTGTTTTGGTCAGAGGCTTCACCATGCCATTTATTTTGGTCTGCTTCCTCTTCCCACAATTTCTGTTGAACTGATGGTCCTTTAGAAAAGGTAATTTTCCCCATTCGTGAGCTAGAAACACAGACTGCAGACATCTGGGTGCAAAGTGGATCAGGATCAGCTAGTCTGAAGGGGGAGAGCTGGCACAGGAGGGGTTCTAGTCCTGCCTGTTCCTCCTCTCACGACTTTTGGGACTGAGATTTTTAAAGAGAAGTGGCAAGCATCACGTAACAGCATACAGAGCTCAGCTATTCCTGCTCTATAGGAGGGGATAGACCTTGGGGAGACTTGTTCTTGCAGACCATGGTGGCACTGCTGGGGCACACTCCCTTCTCCTCACTCTTGAGTCCCATGGAGAAGCTTTGGCTAGACTCCTAGGTGTACTTCTGTTGTGTAGGAGCAAAGTGCATGGCGGCAAGGGAAAATTTCAAAACATTCCTTTCAAGACCTGCTCCTTCCCAAATTTCATTGTGGCATCAGCAGTGCTACATTTGTGATGGCATAACTCAAGGCACTTTATGCTGGTTGTGAAATTACATAGACTTGCTCTAAGTGGTGTTGAAATTTAATATTTTGGTTGTATACTATTTCACACAAATAAAATAGGACAGTTGTTGATCTCTTTTAACCAGGTAAACTCTCTCTATGCAGTAAATAAATCACAAGATAGAGGAGAATTGATATTATTTTATTCTTTTGCTAAAATCCTAAGCCAGTTTCTAATGAGCCAGACATTAAATCTGACAGATATTATGTTACTATGCTGAATAATGTAAGATTTTTCTCTGGTCTTCTTAAGCTTGTCAATGGATCTATTGTTGACAGTGGCAAACCACTGTATCAGATCAACTGACAGGCAAAAATGGAGTTTTGACTGGAAAATTTCACAGTGATTTTCTTTCCCCTCCTCCACCCAAGTTTTCAAACAATGCTATGCAATTGACATTTCCCAGTTGACTGGATAATAAATAACCTGTTCAGCTGAGGTAAGTCTCATGCAAAGGGAAAGAGAGATGTGAGAAAAGATGCCTCTTGTGTTTATTCTAAAATGATGCTCCAAGGAGTTAAACGAACTTAGAAATTCAGATCTCATCAGCATCTGGTTTGTATCAACAGAAACCAAAAGCTTATAGCAGTCTGGCTGGATCATTATTCTGTGTTTGTGAGCCTGTGTGTCTTAACTTCTTCTGACTTTACCTGAGAGAGTACTGGACTGGAAGCTGCTCAATAAACTGGAAATTTCTTCAAATACACACACCCTCATTAGGTGTATTCTTCATCTGCTTAGCCTCCACCTCCTATTCTGTGTCAGTTGTGTGAACAGTCAGGTGAGTCAGGTCACCTAATTTAGGCACCTACATCTTCCACTAAGAAAATAGCACTTTTGAGAAATACTGAGTGCTAGTTTGTACTCAACCAGTATAGTATGCAGTTATGCAGTATTGTCTGCATAACTTTCTTCTGAGGACAGGTACCTCATGGGAGAGGGCAGCAGAGGGATGCTCCTTTCACCTAGCAGTCACAGTGCTCTCACAGGCAGTGGGATGCCTTGAATGCTGGGTCCACTCAGCTGGATAAGGACCAAACTTCTCTTTTCATCTCACAGAAATAACTGAGCTGCAGTATCCCACTTGAGACATAGCATGGCCACGACAGTATCCCTTCTCTTAGAGCTGAACCACAGGTAACAGCAGCAAGAGATGTGTGACTTCAGCTGAGAAGTAAGTTACTTTACTGTGAAGAGGTTAGGCCCTACTTCTTGGGAGAGTATGAATTTCCCTTCACTTATTTGTCACTTCAATAGTTGTGGGTTAAAGAAAATGCAGAACAGACCTGGGAAAATGGGCTAGGTCTTTGTACCCTCTGCCTCCAAGAGGAGTGCCCTAACCACTTGCTTGCAATGATACCCCTTGTTGCCTGTTCTGTGTCTGCTGCTCTTGCATGCCCAGATGCACTGTGGCTCAGTTTCAAGGAGGGCAAGGAGGAATGCTCTCCTTCACCAGCATACCCCATGATCTGGTGGTTAGAACACTTTTTAGAGAGTAAGTGGGATTAATCCCTCTTAGGCTGTTCAGTCCTTTTTGCTTTCTGCGTTAACCCTTTGCTATCCAGAGGCAGATACCAGCACTGCTTCTGACTGTCTTTAATTCTGCATGCTTCTCCTAAAGACTTGTGCAGTGTCCAGGTGCAGTAGTCATGCACTGAAATGATCTTGCAGCAAAGTTTTGTGTGTCTATCTCTACAGAGCATGGGCTTTAAGACATAAAGGGAATAAAGATAGAAATGAAAAAGAACATTTTAGAAAGGAACAAATGAATCTCAGTTAAATAGAGAAAAGAGGATTGCATTAACATTTGGGCAAACCTGCTTGTGCCTGCTTGTGCCTGCAGGTAAGATTTGAAGAACAGGTTGCCACCTAGATCATCTGCAGAATTTAACAGACAGTGCTGCTCAGGATGAGCTGTCGCTGTTCCCTCAGGAATTCACACAAGTTCTTTCTGGTTTAAAAAGAGGTAGGACATACTTTGGAGACCTATTTCTGTATGCCAGCAACTTCACATGACTACACATGTCTGGTGTCTGATTTCCACTACTTCAATTGCATTCTACTCGTTTGAATTCTGGCAGGACTTTTCTTCACAACCTTCTTGTTTTTCTTTCCTTGGAAATAAAAATTACAAGTGACCTGTGAATCTTCTGGGTCCTTATATCAATAAAAAATGGCTAAATCTGATCTTAAATCCATGATGTGTATGTAATATGCTTCCAAAGTTCCTGTGTAACTCATCAATTTAAATAAGTGCTAATGCACAATTTGAAAGTTTTTAACATCTTCTGTCTCAATGTTTGCAAAGTTAATACTACAGCTTAGCCAAATAAAATAATCTCCTTATGTTACAATGTGTTTTAATTTCTTTCTATCTTTGCAGAGATGTTTATGGAATAATGAACTGAGGGGGTCTTGATTAAATTAAACATCTTTGTAGTCAGATATCTTTTACAGCTAACAGCATTTCAAAGCTTCTTTCAGATTTTCCCTCCTTCCAATGTGAAGTATTCTTAAGATGCAATGATCTGCTGGTAGCTGGAGAGACACATATGGATGTGCTTCTATGTGCTGTGTCTTTTTTTCTCCCTTTTATTTATTTTTTTTTCAATCACTCTACTATTTCTCCTCCTTGTTGCCAGTTGCTTTACTTCTCAGTTTTGTCCACACTACTTTTCTAAAGATAGACAGAACCATAGGATCACAGAGTAGTTTGGGTTGGAAGTGACCTATAAAGGTCATCCAGCTCCAACCCCACTTCCACGGGCAGGGACATCTTCCTCTGGACCAAGTTGTTCAAATTGCCTTCCAACCAGTTCTCGAACGTTTCCAAGGATGGAGAATCTACCACCGCCCTGGACAACCTGTTCTAGCATTGCACCACTCACGCCATAAAAAAATTCATTCTTATATCCAGCCTAAACTGACTCTTTTTTAGTTTAAACTCATTACCCCTTGTCTTATTGCTGCTCCTGCAATGCAATACTGTGTTGTTGTATAGAGAAGAAAATGTGATGGACTTGTTGACTTGTAAATTCTGGCAATTTGGCTTCTAATATCAAAAAGATATGATCAGTAAAAGCAAAATAGAATTTTTCAAAGCTTTTGAGACCTCTTTGAAGAGCCTCAAAGTAAGTTGATGGAAAGCAGGAAACATCCATTTCCTATCATACATTTCTTCCAGTTTCCAAAACATATATAATTATGGTCAATCCTGTTTAAATTATGCTCTGGAAAAATTATTTAAATAGTAGAAGATTCCACTGCATTAGGAAAAGCTTACAGTTGCATGAGAGAGGATGATGTATCTAGTCGCCTAGAAATGTGGTTGAAGTCCACACTGACCTTGCCAAAAGGACAAGAAATCTGCATTATCCCTGCTGGGTTGTATTTGCACACATCTGGTCAGGGGCTTATTTACTGGGGAAACTAGAGGAGTAAAGAAATAGGTAAGTAACAGTGGCTAAGCTAAAATATTTAGAATGGTGAAAGCAGATAATCAGCCTCCCTGGCACCTCTGTGATATAAGGAAGGGTCCATTTCACACCTGTTTGACTAGAAAAATCCATGGGATTGTTCCCTTTCCTGTCCTTCAAAATATTTTTACAAAACGTGAATGGAAAATCATGTTTTTCAAGTGTTTCTGGTTTTCATTTCTTCATGAAATGATTTGCCATTTCTCCACCCATTTTCTACTAAAGGAACAGGAATTTCTGAACTCTTCTCTCCTTTTAGCATTAAGAGGGTGAAAAGCCTAGATGGTAGCATTTTCATTAGTAGGCTTACATAAAACAGATGACAGAAATAGTCTTGTTCTGGCTATATTTAAACAAAAAAAATGTAGAAATTATTACTTCAGCTTTTTTTTTTCAGACCTACATATTAAGTAGATGTGGCAGAGCAGTAGAGAGAAGACTCTCAGTTGGATGCAAAAAATACGACACTGATTATGTGGACAATTACGATTAGATTTATTGCTAATACAATATTTAAATAAATATTGCCACTGCAGTACGTAATATAAGCAGGTCTAAAGGGTTATAATACAAGCAGGTTCAGCTAGAAATGTATAGTTGTACAGCTTTTGGCTTTGCAGAGTGCACAGTTGCAGAGACAACTGAAAGGGAGAGGATGTGTGTGCATGTGTGTGTGTGTGTGTGTGTGTGTGTTGAGGATGCATGTGAAGACTCACTATTTTTCACTGTGGCCATAGCAGAGCATAAGGAGTAAACTGGTTTTGAAGACAAACCACTTACCTGAGTCCCAACAATAGGTTCCTGTAGGAGAGTCACATTTTTAAAGACAAATAGAAATCTTTCTTTTCTTTCTGACAGGGCTTGGGATTCTCAGTGTCAAGAGTCCAAAACATGGTCTGACTTTACTGAGGCTTCAAATTTTCACATGTTTACGTATAAACTGTGTCTGAGTGAAGGAAAATGGCTGGGAGTGGATGAGAATTGAGGCATGGGAATATTTAAATGTTCCTTGTTCTCTCCAGGCAGAGATGAGCATGCTGAGGAAACCCATGTTAGCTGTTTCTTGACTCTGTCCTCGTCTACTCCCAAGCTTATGCAGCATTTGGAGAGGTGTCATTTATACAGTACACAGGTTGTACCTATGGTACTCCAGGTCTGGCCAGTGACAGTCAGAGACTATGATGACTGATGATATTTGATGACTATGGAATTTTTGGGTGAAATTATTTGCTCTTAAGTGTAAATAAATCTCTCACAGCAGGGTCTTTGGGATAGCAAGGGAGTGAGAGATGAGCTGTAGTTCGTGGTACTGCTCAGCCTGCTGTGTGTGAGGTATTTTGGTGGGGTTTCGCCTGAGGAAAACCGGTGCCATTTCTGCCACACTGGTGCAGAGAGGCTCTTGGATATATCAGGCTTTTGTTCAGTTACCTTTAAGTTAGATAAAACTCACTGATTTTGGCTAATACTGGCTAATACTTTGGAATGAGAAGGTTACTTAAGCAGAAGCTGGCTCTTTGTGCTGGGTTGGATTGGTGCTATAAGGAGCACTAAATGATTTGTATTCCTTCTCTTCCTCCTTTTTTAAAGTCATCAATATTTTATTTTTAGAAAGAACACAAAGGAAACCATGGTGAGAGGAAAGAGGAAACTGGTCCCAGTGCTAAAACCTTGGTTTCAGTTGTGGGTATAATGATGAGATGAATTGCCTTTCCTAGGTTTGTAGATTAACAATTGATTTACCAGGAAATGTGCTGTTATTATAAATGTGGGGCCTAATTTGGATTTTGTTGCTTGGGAGTTGCCTGGGTGGGGAAGGAAAGTGGGATCCAGCCTTTATTTTTACTCCTTTTCTTAGCCTTTTGCTAAGAATGCACATGTTCAAAAAACATCTGTCTCGCTCCTTCTGCACAGTCTGCTCATCAGTGCCTTTTGCTGAAGCAGACCAAACACTCTTGGCACAGGGGAGCCCAGACTGCACACTCTCTCTGCCCTGTCAGGCAGTAGCTACATTTTAGAAGGAAACCACAGTACAAAAGTGGGATCTCAGGTTCCATGCAGTGTATGCAAAGCAGTTTCATTTAAAATGTCACGTTTACCTTGGCAGAGCCACTCTTTAGTAGGGATTAAGGCTGCAGAAACCACTGAATCATACTCTCTGTTTCTATATGTGTGCCAGGTCACAAACATAAATTGTAATGTTGGCCCTCATCCGTCATCACATAACGCTCTGGCACACTTTTTCATTCCCTGAATATGAGTGGAATGAGAAGGTTACTTGGAAAGACATCTGTCTGAGAAGCTGTCCTGTTATAATTAGAGGGCAATCTTGAATTTCATCTCTGGAAGATTATGAGGTGAAGAGGCGGGAGAGAGGGATGTATATTGTAGGTTACCAGGGCCTCTGGTAAGCCAATCTGACCATGACTCGAAGGGTTGAAGCAAAAAAAGTTGGGGGAATCACACAATGCTATTTTTTTCAACAAAAAGGTGTAAGGATGACCTCAAGCAGCCAAATCTAGATCTAGATATAAGTTTAAATTTCAAGCAATTCTAAGCTTCAGGGATAATTAGAGGTGGCAGTTTAGTTTGGCTCACATCTGGTACCAGAGATTCACTTTCTGACTTAAGGCTTCTTAGACACCAGAGTGACTGAAAGGCAGCTCAAGGTGGAGCCACAGAATAAGGGAAAATAGCAAACAACTGTATGGGGGTTGTAGCTGTCAATTAATCACATAAAGTTAGCAATGATGACTTTGCAAGTTATCTGCAGTTATCTCTTTCCTCTTCATATCTGTATTACAAGCTAAGGGCTGCTGTCTTTAGCCCTGCTTCTGCCACAGCACCTGCATGTTTTATACAGTCTGATCTGGCCATATTTTTCAAAGACGTGTAACAGCCAACTTAAACCACCCTGGTGCTGTAGTAAGGCAAGGAAGACCTTTTTTCATACACTTATGTTTCTTTCAAATATGTGGAGGACATTATCCTTTCAACAGCTTTCAGACAGACTGCTAAAAGAAACATCAGGCTTTTGTGATAAATATGTTCTCTCTCTCTCTTTCCCTAGTCAGGAAATGTGTTACTATTTTTCCACCGGCTGTAGTGTGGGATATTAGATGCTCTGAGAGGAAAATAAATGCTTAAGGCTTCCTTCCTCTGGCACTTCATTAATGCCAAGGAGGCTGGGTAATGTTGCTTTAATTATCAGGCTTTTGCTAAAAGAAGTGATTGTAGCTACCTGATTGCAGTTTTACTCAGCAAAAGAAACACAAAGATTACCTCCTAGAACAGAACACTGCCTTTAGCAAGAGTGATGCTTATAATAGATTTGGCTGTATGTGTCATGCTTCACAATTTTATTCTTGACTTCTGCTGCAGACTGACTTAGGCCGTGAAACGACGATTATGTTTCCTGTACGAACTGCTTTAACTTTTTGTGACTTGGCATCACTGATTTTTTTTGCCTCCTCTTTAAACCTGTGCGTTGTGTAGACTTTTGTTGAACAGATTTATTTAGATATTTTTTGTGAGACTACAAATTTGAATATTTTTTATGATGCTCTTAATTTTTCGTTGCTTGCCCAGTTCTACCTGAATTGCTTTCCTTTTGTGTTTGCTATCAGTCTTTGCTCATATGAGGCAACGCTGAATATCACAGTGTTTTGTCACTGACAGGGGAGCAGTGGTCTGAGTGAATATTATGTTTCATCTTGGATAATACCCACAGGATTTCACAGGTGTCCGGTGATGTGTAGATGAGCATGACTTGGCTGCATGGCAGGAATTTCTTTACCCATTGCCGTGGGGGATATTGTCAGTGTGCATACAAAGGCATTGCTTCATGTGCTGAGTATACATCTCTCTGTAAGGTACTTCTATAGCACATTGTTCCATGAGAGAACTTTATCCTGAACCCTGGCAGTGATACCTGGGTTGCTTCCTGTAGTATGAAGCTCTCTGTTTCCTCTCTTTTTAAATTCTTACTACCATTATTACTGATTTTTTAATATATGTAATTCTGGCTTGAGTTCCTGTGAGCTCTTCCCCAACACTGTTCCAGTTTGTTCTGCAAGTACATATTAGGCAGCAAATTACAAAAGAATTGTTTCTAAATGGAGAGCATTTTGAACAAAAGAAGAAAACTGTAATTATTCCAATGAGGATTTGAGCAAGCCATCAGAATTAACAGTGCTGCTTTTCCAAATGTGCCACTGTTTTGATTAGCTTATGTGCTTATACAATCCCTGCCGTGGCAGTGGCCATAACTGAATGCCTGTAACCGCAGGCAGAAAGCTATTAGGGCCCATCCACAAAAAAACCAGCTATTTCAGTTTTCTTCTCATCAAAAGCCTACAGTGCCAAAGTGATGCCAGCTAAGTGTTTGTTTCCGTGAGATTTTTATCTCTTTATACCATTCAAAATACTTTTTTTTTTTTTGCAGAATGGTTTAAACTTTATCTATTAATGTTTATAAAAAGTGTGTTCTTCAACACATTCTTTGAGCAGTGTCAGAAAACAACCCTCGAAGCAGAAAAAAACAACCCTAAATTTGCTGACCACTTGAGGGAGGTGGTGCGTTGTCTGGATGGTGGAATTGAAACCAGTGTTGTGACTAGCTTGCAGTAGAAATAGCAACGTTTTAAGTCTTTTGTTGGCAAAAGGGAATACTGGACTTCAGCAGTGGCTGGTTTTGCTCACAAAGCCATTCCCCATGCAATCTATGATGATTCATTTGTGACTATCCCAGCTTTCTGAAGGGCACACTGTTTACAGAATAAAGAAAAATTAAGTCAGATCAAGTAAATGTCTTTGTTCTCACCAGAAACAAATTAGAAAAAGCTGGCAGCAAAAAATGTGAGATTTCAATAGCTGTCCAACATATTTTTCAGAATAAGGATGTTTGCTGACTGGCCTGAACTCAAGTAAAATTATGAATGCAAAAGTTATTCATTGCCCTGAATGAGTTATGTGCAATACTTGGAGACCTGACCTTTTATCCCTTCCTCTGTCTTCCTTTCCATCCCATGGATGTTTGGCCTGGCGGTGCTGCAGAACTGCTGAGGTAAAGACAATACAAATGTGACATGACATTTTCCTATCTGAAAGGCTTGGAGGTAAGCCTAGAGTTCTGCAGAAATTAGGAACAGAAGCATTTCAGAACTAGTGTCTGATGTGGGGTTCGGGCCTAACTCCTCAGATGAAAATGAAAAAAACCCAACAAAGCTACACAAAATGAGCAGCCCAGTGCCTTCTAGGCACTGCGTACAGCAGAGCAGCAGAGTAGGGAGGAATGGCAGAAGCCCTGCTCATTCTGCATGTCCTCACCAAGAGTGGCTGGCCTAATGTATTCCAAAGAAGGTATTCCAAAGTCTAGAGCAAAAATCATCCAGGAAACTAGAGCTAGAGTGGATTGAGAAGTGGAGGCAGCAAAACTGGCCAAAGCAGAACAGCAGGTGTTATTTTCTGAGGAGAACAGAAGCTGCTGCATGTCTTTTCTTGTGTTTATAAGTCCTAGCTTAGTGTTTGGCCTGTCCAGAGCAGGATGACGTGGCTGATTTATACTCAGCCAGCAGTGCTTTATAATCCCAGGATCCTCTTCTATCCTTATCCACCCAGCCAGTTGTTCCCCATCGAGCATCTGAGAGGCTGATTCCTCCTGGCCAAATGCAGAACTTTGTGTTCTTCCTTCTTGAATACCATCTTGTTGTTTTTTTTTTTTTCATGCAGCTCCAGTTTTCAGGATCATTTTGGGCTTTTCATCATGTCTGAAGCTCCACCTTTCATATTGTCTGCAGATTTAACAATGACTTACTGTATTCTATCACCTAGACTGTTCATGAAAATACACTCACTGAAGGAGATTTCCCCCAAACCCCGGTTAACAGGGACTGGCTTAAATTTAAACATATCCAATTGTTCTCATAAAGCTTTATGACTACCTACAGAGACTCAAGATATTCAATATTTAATGTCAGCATTACAATTAGCTGAACTTTCTGAAATATATAGCATCATCTCTTCAAGAAAGAGAGTGTTGCAAACAGGAGTAATGACCAAGGACCTCTAACTGTGCATCCTGTTCTCTAATAAGGTGAACTGTCCCTTATAGATCATCAGGCTTCCTACCTAAAATATGCTATGCTCATGAGTTCTGTGGAAAGTTTCTGTTTCTTTCTGTTTATCTGCCACTACTCTGGCCTCAAAAAGAGTTTGAATCTCAAAAATAACTGCATGAGTTTGCATATGATTAAGAAGATGAAGTCAGCTAGGAAGCGAGGGCTCCGAGTGACAATTTTGATATAAATAATGTTCAGCCTCCATATTAATAACAACATGATGATGAAGTGTCAGAAACAATATCCGTTAGCTAAGTAAGTTACAATAGTCTTCTTTTCCTCACCAACAAAATAGATTTTATCCTACACACTTACATCATGTTGACTGCTAATTTTGACAAAATCTCTACTGTCCTACATTTAGCTGGAAGTATTTTAAGAAGCCACAAAGCATCCTGTTTATTATCCTCTTTTGCCTTTTTTCCCTGCATCCTGTCTACTTGACTGGTATTTTCTTCCATGTGAACTCTTCTATCAGTGGCTTGTAGAAATCTCTTTTCCATGTAAACCAAATCAGCTATGACTGTTTTGAGTTCCTAAAATGCAATTCTGAAAGTATTGAGAAGGGCTTGTCATTTTCATATGACGGAGACAATAGTAAGTTAGATGACTAGCAATGAAAAAACAAATAAACAAACAAACAAACCATACCAAAATGTTTGATCTTCATACAAAAAAGCCCAACAAAACAGGAGTTAATATGACTTCTATTGAGTTAATATGCACAATATATATTTCTTTTCAGATTTGATCAAGAATTAGGAAAAAAGTTAAAAGAGTTGAAATACAATTAAGTAGCTTGTAAATGACAACTACACATGCAGTATTTCCCAATGCACGGGGTTTTTTAGGATTCAGTTCTGATTTGTTGAATACAGCACTTCTTATTAACCCTTAATTATTGTGTTTCTTTACTGCTGTAGTATTTCCAAGTGATCACTACTTTCATTGCTGTTGAATTTATCTCTCTGGGACTTCTTGGGATTTGGTTTAGAAAACCTAAGTGTCTGACCCCACTAACTACTCAAGAAACAACTGCCTTTTACTATTCCTGGTAGGTCTAATGCTTAAATAATGCATCCCTTTAAGCAAAAAGATGTTTTCTGGTTGAGGAAGTATTTTGGTAGATATTAACAGGAAACTGATTAAAATGTTTAGAATCCATTTTTTAGTGACCTTATTTTTATTGCATTAAAACCAGGACAATATCAGAAGGTTGCACCTCTGGAATGTGAAGGCTTTAGGTGGTTTAGATCTTAACTTAAAAAAAAACAACAGCAAAACCACCTTAGTCAAAGAATTCTATTGTAAATATGTCTGGGAGTAGAAATGTGTTTTATTATCCCCTCTTTTGATTAGCTTGTTCCTTTATTATTCATTGCTGGTGATTTAAACAAAAGTTATACTCACATCTACCCAAGCTAGCAGAGGGAAAAGAGACACAGCAAAAAACTTCTGCTGCGAGCCCCAGTGTGGGAGATTGGTTACGCTGAACGCAGGCAGGAGCACAAGCTGTTAAAATGCACTGCAGTGCACACTCTGTTTTCAGAACTGATTGATGACATTTCCATATATAGTTAGGAGTAAGATATTGCTTTTGAAAATAGAATTAAAACTTTCCCTTTTTAGGAGCAAGCACCACTTTGGCAACACAACCATCCCCAAGTACATTAGTTCTTTTGGTCAAAACATTAACAGGGTACTTTGTTAACAAAATGTTCAGGTCATGATGAGTTCAAAGCGTGAACTGTGAGGCTTTTTATGAGCTAAATGTTTCCAAATAGCACTCTAAGTTGAAAGTGCTGAAATTAAAGCTTTTCTCCTGTAAACAGGGTGTTGCTGAGCTGAGTATATGTTGTTTTTTTCAATTACTCAGCATAAGGTGATGGGTCTGCAAGGACATATGTTCATTGAGCAAAGACAGATGTCACCAGAAACATCTGGATGGTAGGAACACTTCAAGAAAAGGATTATAGAGATGCATTCGCATTGCCACTTTCTGTCCCTCTTTCCAGCTTGGCGAACAATTGCCAGTTTTCCAAAATGAAAACTTTGAGCAACAACTTACTGTCTCATTTGTAGACATGAACCTGATATTCTGACCCAGTTAGCAAAAAAACTACTTTCCCCCTTGTATTTGTACTTCTCAATTCAAGTCTAGATCTGCAAGTGCCCATGGACATACATTCCAAGCAGGATGGGCTATTGGTGGGTGAAAGATCACCAGCTGAGCTGAAGGTGGGTAGCGCAGGCTACCCCATGACATTCCCATGAAACACAATATACGATTTTTAATATTGTTTTAAAGTGGAAATTATTTCACTTTGTTGCTAATTTTTTTAGTGACACATTTTGCAGTATGGAGAAGGTAGATCATAATTAAAATTTGAATGACCTTTACAGGTTGGAGAAATGGGCAGAGAAAAACTGTCTGAAATTCAGCAAAGGTAAATGCAGGGTCCTGCACCAGGGGAGGAATAATCCCAGGAATAGCCTGTACAGACTGGAGACCAAACTGCTGGAAAGCAGCTCTGTGGAGAAGGACCTGGGGATCCTGGTGGACAACTAGCTGTCCATGAGCCAGCACTGTTCCCATGTGGCTAAGAAGGCCAATGCTATCCAGGGGTGCATTAAGCAGAGCATTCCCAGCAGGTTGAGGGAGATGATCCTCCCCCTCTGCTCAGCCCTGATGAGGCCACATCTGGAGTGCTGTGTGCAGTTCTGGCCTCCTCAGCACAAGAGACATGGAGCTCCTGCAGCAGGTCCAGTGGGGGGCTACAAAGGTGATTAAGGGACTGGAGCATCTGTTATAGGAAAAGGCTGAGGCATCTGGGCCTACTCAGGCTCAGAAAGAGCTGACTGAGAGGAGACCCCCATCAACAACTACAAGCATCTCAAGGGAGGGTGTTAAGAAGATGGAGCCAGGCTCTTCTTGGTGGTGCCAAGCAATAGGAAAGAGACAATGGGCAGAAACTCATGCACATGAAGTTCCACTTGAATGTGAGGAAGAACTTCACCGAGCAGTCACTGAGCACTGGAACAAGTTGCCCACAGGTTGCCTGTGCTGTCTCCCTCACAGGAGATATGCAAGAACCATCTGGATGTAATCCTGTGCTATGAGCTCCAGGATGACCCTGAGCTTGGAGCTGGAGCTTGGACCAGATGACCCACTGTGGTCCCTTCCAACCTGACACACTCAGATTCTGTGAAAATTTGTGTATTATCTGCAGGAGTACAACATAGTCCTTAAATAACTAAATCCACTGATTACTCCTCATAAGAACACAAAGTGGCAGCAACAGTGCAAGGTATCATTGCGAGAAAATTTTGAAAAAACATGGCTGGAAGCATTTGAATTTTCAGTAGAGAGAAATAGAAATAAATTCAACATTCTAAGCTCTGCAGACAACATTATCATCTATTCCAGACATTTCCAAACTTGCATGTGAATCTGTGTAAACTTTAGCTATCCAAAAACATTCCAGGTTTTGTTTTGTTGTATGAAATGACTCAAACCATGGGGAATGCTTACCCAAATATTTTTATGCACATTTTTCTACAAGGCTGAATGAAGCATGACCGTGTTAATGCTGAATACCCCAGAACTGCTGCTCACATCCTGAAATGCTATATTATTATATAAGTGCCTGTAATTTGCTTTGTACACAGGAGAAAATTGGGAGGAAAACTGTTGAAATAAATCTCATTGAACTAGAACTGAGCCATAGCTGTTGTCTGTCAGGCCATCAGTGGCTTCACAGTAGAAATTATGAGAGACTTCAGCCTCATGGTATTAATAGACAGGATCACAGGTTTGGAGATTATGATGGGTTTTGTCATAAATGGCAAAAGTAAAGATTGCATGACATATAATTTGTGCAAGACAGTGTTTTGAAGACTAAAATATGAAGTGGCAGTGCTGAGAGGAGAGGAGCTTTTTAAATTTAATACACTTTATGATATAATCGAGACAGCTCTGTACCTAGTGTTTATTCTGCACTTAATCCACTATGTTTTAAGAATATATTGTTGGTAATATAAGAATCTGTTCTTGTGACTCAAATGCAATAACACTGCAAAAAGAGTTGAAAATAAATGTTTTACACGGCTTATTTGTCATCTCCTAAATTAAAAGTACTACATAGAATTGAAAACTACATTAAATCACGGTAATGTCAAATACAAATTTCAATTTGTTGTAAAAACTGCCACAGCAGTTCAAACAACCTAAAATTAGACCTAGCTTTAGTAAAAGTATAATTCTATCCTGTCATAATTCCTATGTACAAAAATATGTATTTCATGGTGGTTCTCATTTAATTAGAAAAAAAAAAAGATTGTGACATGGCATTCTAATTTAAAAAATGAAACAAAAAAAGCCTAGACGAAAGAGAGGGATCTGAGGAATTGTCGCCAGAACCATACACAATGGAAGTGCCACCACAGATGGGAGGTTATCCTTTGGGGCCTCCATTTTTAACTACTATTTCAGTACACTATTTTGAGAAATTTTAAAAGGCAATAGGGAGGAACTGCATTTGGAATATACACCTGAATATATCCAGGGGCGCATCCCTTTAGCTCAGACAGGTACAGCTCCTCTCGTAAGAGACATAGCCGTAGCTATATATTTTAATCTGTCTGTCTGTCTATCTATCTATCTGTCTGTCTGTTTTTCTGTCTGTCTGTATATCTGTATATCTCCATGCTGACACAGCCAAGATACCGGTGGATGTAGTAGCTGGATATATGGGTCATGGCCAACCCACCACAGAAACACTGAGGAGAATTCCTTTATCAGTAAAATCTACAGTTGCCAGATGCAGGTGTCTCCTCTATCAATTAGCACAGAGTGGGAAATGTGAGTGATTGTCGACCTGTGGTAATATGGTGAACCAGAGGGATAAAATTATGTGGATACAATGGACCACTCTTTATACAGAATGAATGCTCAACATGGTTTTTGGATCTCAGGGATTAATTTCTGGTAGTCCAATTCCAGGTGAAAATTATTGCATTGCAGTTTGGGGCAGCAGAATAGCTACTGAACATCATGCCAGCTAGGGCCAGATTGTCTAACCTGTGCTCACCAATTGGGTCCTGAAAATCTGAGTCCAATATTACAAGAATAAGTGAAGAGAAATGATGTAGTGAGATAATCTTAGCAATGACTACTGATGAAAGATGTATGAACTGGACAGACAATGTACTGGACCAGTTGAGCAAAAAGTTCCTACTGCAATTCAAAAGGAATGTCAAAACTCTGTGTTACAATCAAGAATACATGCCTCCAAATTAATGGATCTTAAAAACCTTTTTAAGAGGTTTTTAAGTACAGGTCTAAACGAATGAATTTAGCATGCTTTAGAGTCCTATTATCGCAGTTGCTTCAAAGCAGTTCAGGAAGAAACAGATGGAGTCTTTTCTTTCTCACACATTGGCCACAGAATACACATTCATCCTGTTTATGGAGTGTCACTACATCATTTTCACAGTAATTTGTGTAGGAAAATGTATTTGCACTGTAAAGGAAAGATTTGCAAAACCTGTGACTTTTCATGAGGACTGATAGACCAAGACTAGAAATGCCATCAAATTACTTCAGTTAATAACAATATTTGATACTTGGTTTCCCAAGAGCTGCAAAGACTTGAGAAGAAGAAAACTTGATTGAAGAAACCAAGGTGCCCAGAACAGAGCAGACTTGCATAACTTCACACACAAAGTCCATGACAGGCTGAGGAACAGAAATACAACCTTCTTGGATGCTGTGGCTCTTGTTCTACACAATCAGCAACCAAGAAGCTGAGCAAAAAACAATTAAATCAAATTATTTCTTCTTTACTTCTCTAATGGGAGCCATCAAAGAACAGACCCACGCTCTGCAGGCCCATGCCGGCTCTCTGCCAGCCTTTGCAAAGGCAGCGTATTTTCTCTTCAAAACCTCTTCCTGCAAAGCACATATTGTGGCTGTCAACATCTCCATCTATGGCATATCGAATATGAATTTTCAGCACATAAGGACTTCATTATGCACCACAGGCTTTGGTTTTCCACTCCCTCCGCCCTTGACCTCCTCGGCGGTAGCTGAAGTTCAGACTAGATCTGTCACTGGCAGGATCACCTGGACCGGAAAAGCAGAGGCAGGATTTCAACACACTCACTCCCTTGTTCACCACCCCTCCACGCCTGCTCCCCATCAGTGGGACAGGCCTTCACCACCCATAGCAGTGACTCAGCTCCCTCCTCCAGCTCCACCAAGGTTATGGCCAGTAAGAGTCAAGAGGAAATAAAACAAAGAGGAGACAACCTCCTTTGACAAAAGGGCGTCTCACAATTAACGGATCCTCTTTCAGAGCAGATGAAAAAAAACAAGAGGAGCTTCATTATCAGTCAGCTCAGCCTGGAAAGACGGAGAATGAAAACAACTTTTGAAACAACATTGTGAGGCAGGAGGTAGAGCTCATGGGGACACTTCTAGCACAGCTTACACTCTTCTCCTCATGGTGACATTGCTTGGAGGTGCCCTGACATACCAAAGGCTAGATGGTGTCTGCCTGACTGCAGCTTTGTCTGGCAGCAGCAGTGGGCAGGGGTGTGAAGAGCTCTCAGGAGAAAGGTGCAGTTCACCCCTCATTTCCTCACCAAGCTGTATGTCTGATTTCCAAGTCATCTTGTGTGCAGAGCTTGGTCTCCCCAGTTCTCACTTGAGAAACAGACATCCTGTTTCTCCTCCTTTTCCCCATTCCCTGTGCATTTGGGTTTCTGTCAGAATTGAAGCATGTCTTCCTAACAGAAATATCCAAACCTGTCTCCAAGTAGCGGACTGGAAGGCTGCATTCCTCTATCTGCTGGGATTTTCCTTTTCTTTCCATGAGCTAACAGCTAAATCCCACAGCAAGGCATGAATAAACAAAAACTAGGAAGGATTAGGATGTACTATTTAGCGAATCATGACTAACACAGTGCTGTCTTGCTTCCTCTGAAAGCATGCCACAAAAGTTCAACAAATATTATTGTGAAATGAACCACAAAGTCTTTACACACTTTAGAAATGGCATCTTCACCCATTTTCTCTGGCAAAAACCAAATGGATTTAGTTTCTAGTTGATGGGAAAATCTCTAAATTTAAAACACTTGATAATTGACAGAAGACTGGAGTTTTTCAATTCTTTTCCTCCCTCCTACACCCTTCCTGTATGGCAAATATAATTTAGCAGAAGATTCCAAAAGTCAGAGGGTTTTAATCAAGATGAGAGGATACTTGCTTTGCCTTTTGCTAAGAAAACACTCAGCAATAACTCCTTCTGTGACTTGTTTCGAAATATCAGGACATGCACCTCTTGTGCACACAATAGCTGTAGATGTCAGGAAATGGAGCATATATAAAGAGGTGTTCTCTGATGCACAAGAATAGGAAAAGGAGAAATACTTTCTTGTAATGTGGCCTGTGGTGTCATAACTGCTGGTATATGAGTGCCTGTATGTGTATGATGTTCTTCTTAAACATAGACACGTGTATAGTTTTGAGATATTGGCCATAAGCAGGTTTGTTCTAAAAAAAGATTGTCTTAGTCACTAGCCTTAGAATAGATTGAAATACCCATTTCCAAAAGAGTGAAGAATAAATGCTGGAAGAGGAGGACAGGCTGCAGTTCAAAAATTGCTTATCGCAGAATTGCTTATAAATATTTGTTATAGTACCTTTAAAAATCCCACATCCCCTAGGCAATACAGATAGATCTTTACCCATGTACATAAATCTAAATAAAGACAGAAGGAAAGAAAGAGCAATCATACCTGGTATTGCCGCAAACCTAATTCCTCTTAGTAATGTGGGTGCTATTATTCCATTCCTCTAGCAGCTATGGATAATTTTGAGCTCCATGAAAATCAACCACAGGTTTTTAGCATTTTAGAAACTATGTCTGTGAGTGTCATGGTCTTTCAATATTGGGGAAAAGGCCTAGGAATTTTGGGTTTGCTCAGATATTGCCTACATTGCAGATGAGTATTTTTCTTTCACACATGGGATCAATTCCTTTGTGCTAACAAGGATCCACCCACTCCCATTCCTTGTTTCCTGGCTTAGCATGTACCTCAAATCCTCTCATGCGGTTCCTCGTGCCTGCAAGAACCAGATTTTGCAGACGATAACCCTGAAGGATGGGGAGGGAAATGTGAGAAACTAGTGCTAAAAGTGGTGTAGAATACAAGTTCTGGTTAAACCACTCATTCTCACTGGAGCTTTAACTCTTCCAAATGTCAGAGCCTTACTCCAGACTTTTGTTTCCTCTGGGTTTGGAGGAGGGTTGTTGCCCTTTCTTTCCACAAAAGGTATACAGTAACTACCTTCAAGCTCCATTTAACAGTAGCCCTTTTGCTATGCTAAGAAAAACTACTCCCTGTTCACAGCTCAAGAGAACCAAGGGACTTTTTTGTTCTGATGACTCTGTTTTAAGTGAAAACACAATAAAAGACTGAAACAGATGGCAATTTATTTGTCTCTAAAGCTTGCATGTGTGTTCCATGCCATGACATTTTTATAAGACTTTAAAGATTCCTCTTTTTTCTGTCATCAGTAATCTGAAATTGCTTTTTCCAGTACAATGAATCTGCTTGACTGTCAGTGATGTTTCAGTCTCAGAAGATAGCTGTCCTTTCTTCATAGTTTTGCTGTGACAACAGAGTTGCTGTCTCTGTATGTTTTTTAAGACTCCTGCACTCTTTGATATTCAAGGGTTAGACCTACCTGCATGCAGCACTCAACATGGATTCATACAGCGGCTTAATGGAGCTTTCATCTTCCCCTCTACTGTCTGTGCCTGGAACACTGAGCAGACACTGCATACTCACTTGTTTAAAGAAATATTCAATCTTTGAGCTTGACTTTCACCAAGAAAAGCAGTTCTGAGTCTTCCTTACTCAATGAAATCTTTCCATGTGGCTACCAAGCCTAGATTTTATTACAGTTTCCATAGTTTCCTCTACATAGAACTGAGGCTTATTGACCTATACTTCCCCAAATCATTCCTGATGGCTTAAAAATGGTATCACATTTGTTGCTTTATGTTTCTTTGGGGAAGAGATTGATTTTAAGTGACAGATTACACATAACATTTTCACATTGGCACGTGTGTTCTTTCAGAAAACCTGTGTGAACACCATCTGGTCCTTCTGATTTCCTACTTCTCATTTTATAAATTTTATTCAAAAATCTCTTCTGACACTGCAATTTAAAACAACCCATTAGATTCAGCCCTCTATAAAGAAAAGCTGGGGGGGAAACCTCTCTTACTAAGTAAAGATTTCATGAAGTTTTTCTTTAATGATCTTATCTTTCTGGAAAACTTCTTTTACAGCTGAATCTGTTGACTCTACAGACTCTTTGCCATGCTTCTCGCTTTTGATGCATTTGAAACCTTGTTAAGTTTTTATTTCATTCCTTCCTCTATTTCACAAGAATTCCTCATGTTTTGAAAGCTCCCATGAAACTTTAGAGCTTAGGTTAAGTATGCAGCAAAACATTGCATTTATGACAAGAAAAACTAAAAAGACATGACCAAAAAAAAGAGAGAATATGTAATGCCTTGTCTTCAAATCTAACTCAGTAGATTCTTTTAAAAATCAGTGTTAGTAACATACAAGAAACATATAATACCTCTAAGTAACATATAATACCTCTAAGTAACATATAATACCTTTACTGAGAAATTGCTAAAAATATTGATTCTTCACAAATAAAAAATAGTATTATTTGTTCTCCTCTTGGTTAACAAAACCAAGGGATTACAGATATCACTGTGTGTCATGCTCCATAAATGAAAGTATTCCTTTCCATATGCACTGCACATTACATTAGTTTTGCAATTCATATATGAACTTTCTAGTTTGGCATTAGATCACATATTCACTCAGACAGACAGTCAGAAAGCTCAAATATAAATACACAGCTTTGCCCCTTTCCAAATGCAAATGCTGAAGGCTCTTCCAGCATCCATTGCAGCCAGTTCCAAAAGTAAGTGTTCTAGTTCATGGAGCTCAATTTGTCATCAAGGAAAATACTGGAGACTGTCATGGATGAGTGCTGTTATGGGAAGCTAATCTGACTTGGACAGGAGAGAAACTGCATATTAGCTTTTTAGTGAGAGGGAAGAAAGAAAACATACAGTTTATGTTGTTCCGCTGCAAGATCTTCCCCATTAAATCTGCTTTATCACGAATGTACCTCTAGACCAAAAAGATGAACTGCCAGGAACTTTATTTGGAGGCCACATGCAGGCTCACAGAAGAAGCTGGATCACAGCAGCTATATACACAGACAGAGATTTATGAACCCTCGCCTCTGGTTTTATTGATTTAGCAGGTTTAGAGCAACTCTGACAATGTTACTGGCTAGAGTTCACATTTCCATCTTGCTTTGCAGCCTATAACCAGATCTAGACTTACTGACAAAGGAGATATCAGCCAGAAGATTAAATGGTAACCATCGATTTAAATATCAATCACTCATTGTAGAATGAGTTGCTCCCATAGGACTGAGGGATCAATTACAAAAGCAGTTAAAATGGGGCTGCCTATTTACTTCCTACACTTCCTCAGATCATGAAGTTAAAAACAGCACCATGCCTTACACCTCTGTGCTCTGCTCCAGCACTGTGGCTCCACTCACAGCAAGTGCTGGTGTTATTTACTTAGACACATTTTCTGCTACACCCATTATGGACATTTGGATTTGGTCCTTTTTAGCTGCACAACTACATTGCACACATAATACACACACATACACATACACAAAAACCCCTGGCTACTCAAGTTTTTCAGTTATGGCTATACTGAAAAATAGCTCCTGGATTTAACAAGGGCCAATGTGTAAATTATAGAATCTAAATTCTATCAGTGTATCTCACTATGAAGTGAGTTTTCCTATCATATAAGGTTTTTATCACCTTTTGGCATAGAACTAGCTGTTCTTCTGGTAATATCAAAGACTACTGTAGGTAGATCCACAAAGATGTCTCAGCCATAGTGTTTGTGTATTTAATTTCAGGTTTCCAAAAGTAGAAATGACATGTGTGAGATGCCTACATCTCACTAATCCCACTCCCTCTGCCCCTGACAACATTCTCCATTTCCTTCTTTCACTCCAAACAGCCATAAATGAAACAATCCCTTCCTGGTTCAACACAAACCTTTTTTCTACCCTTTCCTTTCATATCTTATCCATCTAATCCCTCTCTGAGACAGATGTTGGAACAGAGCATGCCTTCATAGACATTCCCTAGACAGAAGATAGAACTGCAAAGAAAATCACAAGGCAAAGCAAAATATTTCATATTATATTTCATCTCTGGAAAAACTTATTTTTGCATAACAACAGTCCAGCATTACTTTTGCATGCTGAGAAAAATCCATTTGTGGAATAAAAAAGTTATGATTTTTGTTTGTAGAAGTGTTAGGAAGGAAGTTGAAAACAAACACAAAAGAAGTCAGCTAATATTCAACCAGTTATCTATCATAAGCTCTAAAGATTTCTAAGTAGTTGCCTTGTTGAAGAGAAAGTGAGTTCTGAAAAGATGTCCTATGTTTTCCCCAAGATTTTAATTTACCTATGCTCAACCAAATAACATGGATCTGAACCCTACATACCACGATGGTCCAGGTCTCTTTCAAAAGTCCTTTCTTTCCAATATTTATATCTATATTTCCAGTATTTATATATATTACCACTATTTGTGTTATTTGGAGATTGTATAAATAATGATTTAAGGTTTTCTCCTGGCTCATTGATAAAAACTGTTTACATTACAGGGCCATGAACTGATTTCTGTGGCCAGGGACAGCTCTTGCTATTTCACTGCAGTAAGTGAAAATAACTTTGCTGTGCACTTACGCATGTTTCAGGCATAGGATTTCAGACCTGGTGAAATTAGTTTGTTTTACCTATGCTATAATACAGCAATGAAGATGCAAATCAGTTAAAAGGTCACTTTTATATTTAGACTTGATCTAAGAAGAGCGATCTTTTCAAAATTTTTAACAATAATGAAAATGTAATGCACTATAGGAAGAAGAGACTTAGGAGAAGGCACCCCAAGCACTTAGAACTCATGTCTGAAACTCAAAAGTCTCATTTCAACATTTATTTTAATGCGTAATAAACATGCTTCATTCTCCAAAACAAAATCACTTGAATAAGGTCTTGGAGAAGAATAAAGTTGATTAAAAAAACCTAAGCCCCTGTGTTAACTTTGTTAACTAAATGTATTTGCCCTACAAATTTTTAACAACTATTTCAGGGCAATGTACTCTGAAAAGATGAAGCCCACAGACATTCACATTGTGAAAGGGATATGAACATACAAACACTCATCAATTATATCCTTTTTTCCTTTTCTGTTATCCTATGTAGCTGTGTAGTCTGGCCCTGTAATATACCAGCTTTTCTGAGACATCTAAACCCTCAACTTGCTTTCATTGCTTCCAACTTTGAAATTTCACTTGAAGTCTATTAGCCAGTAATTAGTGCATTTAACTTGACCTGTATGCTTCCTGTGCTGTAGTGCCTCAATCAAAAAGTTCCATGGTACTAAATCAAATATCTCATCATGGAAATTATTTTAACCCTACAACTTTTATCAAAAAGCCCCATAACTTTATTTTAAAAAGTCTTTTGAGATAGGCCCATGGAAAAAGGCTATGCAATAAGAATTCCTTGGTCAGGTCTCCATTTTTCTTAGGACCAAGGGTGGCTTGTCAGGCCTGCAGATACCTCGTCACCTTGTTTACCCTTTTGAGTAAGCCCATCAGATGGCACTGTTGCACATAATCTTGTAAATGCTCTCAGCCCATTTGAGCAAAATTTTAGCCCTCTAAGAAAAGGGTTTTGTTGATTCTTTTCCCCCCCCAGATCTATGCCCCTCAATGGCATCCATGAGATGCAGTCACTGCTATTTCTGTGGGACTGTCTGCCACAGAGAGTCTTTCAACAGATAGAGCTATCTGACCTTGAGAATTGGGCACAGGCATCTGAACAGTGGTCCTTGAAAGGAAAGAAATTCTTGGAGTGGTATGTAGGTGTATTACAAACCTAGCTGCATTAAGACAGGATTGTGATACCATAGATAACACTGGTAAGGTTGCAAAGCCATTTTGGGAAGGAAAGTAATTCTCTTTCCTCACTTCCTCCACTCTTACATGCCATGTCAGTGGATCTCTGCCATAGAGGTGGGCCAGTCTGTTCTTTCCAGCCTCCCTGGATCAAGGAGAGGGTCAGAGTCTTCATTCAAGACAAACATGGAATATTTGATGTAAGAATATGGAAAGGAATAGCAAGGTGCAGCTCAAGAAAAAGTCTGGTTTCTTCTATGTGCTTTCAGCCTTTCCCTTGTCTGCCTTAAACCAACTGGCATCAGACATACGTTCATTTTGTATGTGTTCTTTATGCTTGCTTTGTTATTTAAGGAAAGAAGCATTAAAAGTTGATTAAAAAGTTCTGTACTAGCCACTGAGGAACACATGTAGAGCCATATCTTTTCCTATGCTGTTCAGAAATTTTATTATGTTAGAAATCCAGCAGCAAGTTAGTAAACAACCAATATGACCAGAGCAGTCCTACCACCTGCTAGCAACATCTCCTTCTCAGGCTGTCTGTTCTTGGTTTCTTCACCTTATGAAAGCAAACAGGCTTGAAATGTAACTAACAAAGATTCCAGATGGCCCACAAATTGAGTTCCTTTCCTAATATAGTATCATATTGTTATGATTATAATAGAACATTCTCTAAGGCAGATATTCAGCATCTCAAGAAAAATCCCAATCATGCGAGATCCTAAAATAAAACTGAGGAAATGATGTGTGTGTATGCACGTGCACTGTGAGTATATAGATAATATTTTGCCCGAACATTGTATTTTAAAATATCCATTATTTATTAATCCAATCAGAAGATCAGAGGTTTATTTCTCTTTCTTATTTATTCCCAGGAAAAATGCTGAGCTAGTTGGAGAAAGCACAAAAAATAACTTATACAGAAATGATTTATTCAATCACAAGAAACTTCAGCATTTTTAAGTGAAGCCTTCAACTAGTTTTGGTGATGAATGACAGAGAAATTAAAGCTGAAAACACTGGGTCAGTTCTTTAGCAAGCAGAGTAAGTGCAATTATAGGACCATAAACTGGGAAAGAAGTGCTTTGCAGCATATACGACATACATAAAAATAGGCTTAATTGAGTGCAGTGGGTCAGACAGTAATATTACCATGGGTTTAGATAAAACAGCAGTCAGGCTCCTCCTAGTTGGACTTGCATTAGTCTGACTTTAACCATCACCTTCATCCATTTGTTTCAAATGAATCAATTCTGGTTTACACCAGTGTGGCAGGAGGAACAGGTTCCTTGCTGTGGCCAAACACTTCAACAGTGAACTCAGTGATGGATCACAGAGTTATTCTTAAGCAAGAAAACATTTATAAACCATTTATGGCCCATTTGTTTTGTCTGTGGTCTTGAATTAAATTAATTCCATGCTCCTTTGTGAAACACTCCTTGACCAGGAAGAGAAGTTTGAACTTTAAAATGATCCCATAACTACCCAGTTCTGCGTGGGAATTGTATTACTTGTAGCTGGAGGAAAATGACTTGCTGTATCTATATCCACTTTTTTTCACGCCTGAGTTTAATAAGGATCTTTCCATGTTGCCACTTTCACAGGCCAATGTGAATGCTCTTCTTTCAGATGCCTTCTTTGAAACAGAATCAGGCTCCAAGAAGTCCCATTGGAAATGTGAATGTGTCCTGTGACATGCTTTATGGGGAAGGCAGAATGCCAGGGTGACTGATGGAGGGTTTGTGTCCTAATGTAAAGGAACAGGCTTCCTGCAATAGGGAACAGAGGAATGGACTTTCTTTCTCCATTCATAGTCTCTTAGGAAAGGTTGGTTATAGCCTCACAGTAAACCTGTATCACCCTCTTCCCACCGGCCCTCCAGAGCCCTCAAATCTCAGAACTGTGAGTGCAGCAAATGAGTCACCACACACGAGTTAATGTTTGAGCAGCCTCGCAGACGGGCCCTGCAAGGACGTGAGTGCTGCGTGGGGCAGGCACAATGTGGCTGCCTCATGGGGTTCAGCTGGGCCCATGGTGCCCTGGCCCCCGTACCAGCCCTTTTAAACTGACTGTGACCTGAAGATACGAGGTGCTCATTAGAGGCCTTAGTAGCCTAATATCATCAGTAGATTGAACCAAGCTGTTCTAGTCTTTGCCAGCACAAACATTA
The DNA here is from genome assembly GCA_013397155.1 of Irena cyanogastra. NCBI lineage: Eukaryota > Metazoa > Chordata > Aves > Passeriformes > Irenidae > Irena > Irena cyanogastra. The sequence continues at coordinate 1,290,609 of VWZV01004010.1, forward strand.
ATAAAAGGGACCATGTCAATAAAACTTCCCAAGATGAACCCATAGAATGAGGCACTTATAGACTATTATAAACAATTTGCCCTTTGGTGGCTGTCCATTATCAGGCCCAGTCAAAGCCTTGATAAGTCTTGCCTCTTTAGGAATCATTAATTTCCTTGGAAATTCAAACAGCTGTCACTTGTGATACTCTTCAGGTGTACATGTGGGAAAGATTAGCTAGTGTTTATAATCCAATCTGTTCATTAAGTGCCTGCCCATGTGGAACCTCCTTCACAAGGGAAGAGTCTGGCCTGCTAAGCTCCCACAGATAATTGGAGGCGGCCATGAATTATGCGAATGAGCTGTCGACAACAGGGATCGTGAGGCCTTACTGGTATCAGCTGGTCTCAGGACAACTTTTAATGATTCCTTGCAAACAAGATCTGGCCTCTCTGGGCCCATGTACTTAGTCCCCACTAATGAAGAGAGCCAGGCTGATGGCTTGAGCTTTCTGCTTGGGCTGCTGTCCTAACGGCTTGCTCCTGCTCTCTGAGATGGCACTTTCCACGACACGGTGAAATCCCTCCTCTTAGAATCAGGGCCATATGAGGTCACCAACTGGCCTCAGTGGCCCCCGCTGGCCTCACTCAAGACGTTCACCCACATTTCCTCTGTCCAGGGGCTCTCTGTACGGCCATGAATAGGCACTCTGTGCTGTCCTGAGCTGGGTGTGACTATCTCCAGCCCTGCCTCCACAATGGGCCTTAGTCCTACTCAGTAGCTAGCGGGAGTCCCTCAGTCACATGTCACAGCTTATCTCCAACTCTGTCTGCAGCTCCCTCTCCTTTTGCTCCTGACTGGAGCCCCTGGGCGGACCCTGGCCCTGGTTCATCCCTTATGTTAGGGGCTGTGCTACAGACCCTGTTGCATCGTGCCCTGTTAGTGAGGGTATGCCCTGTGCTGCCTTTGGCTGTTGATTTGTCTGACTCCATGGCACAATCCTGTTCTTGCTGCTCTCTGGTTGTAATCCCATGATAAGACACAAGCTTCAGGCTTTGTCCGTGCTGCTTCATTGCAAGCGCTCTTTCTTCCTTGGGACACAAGAGATAAGCATCCCTCAGGTCACACTCCAGTACGGAAAATGCTTCTGAAGCTGCTGGTTCTATGGCCACGGTGACAGTCAAAAGGATGGATGTAATTGGCTACGAGTGTTTTGTAAAACAGTGCCATAACTCAAGGAGTCACGGACTTGCACAACCATGCCCTTAAGAACACAAGTACTTTTAAACACCTACTTATTTCCATTCTTGCTCGTTGTGCAATTCCACTTGGGCAGCCAGATCAGACATCATCACAATAGCTGGCATATGACCATTTTGAGATCAGTGTTTCAAATGGCACACGGTTTTGCTAAAGACACGGGGAGCAGCTGGCAAAATACAGCCTCTCCCACTGAAGCTGCTGAGAGTGGAAGCTGCTAAATGCTTTGCAGAGGATGCAAGTAATTTTCTCAATTTACTCCTTCTTCATTATTCTAAAAAGACAATTTTCATTTTTTCATTCTCTACCCCTAACCCTTTCTTGAAGTTCCTAACAGTCAGCTTGAATACAATTCTTCTCATTTACCTTCTCTTTCGCTGCTTATCTTTAAGCCATTGCCATCATAATGAAAAGAGAGAATGTATCTCATTTCAGGGTCCACCCAAGCCTGGTTTAGGCAGCCTGCAAGAACTGCTGGGCCTTCAGCCAAGGTTTCTCATCTAGGGCAGGGTGGAAGGTTTGCATTTTCAGTGAGAGTTTTTGAAGGGATGGGTGGAGGTGCATGTCAATACTTCTAAAAGTCATGCTCTGGCTTTGAAATACTTTTCTGGAGAAAAACAGGTCCTGCATATACCACACATTGATTCTGGAATTTGTGCTACTTTCTGACCTCCTTGACTAAGGATGATTTATATCCTTGTATTTGATATCCAAATGGGCTCCTTTCTTATAGCAAAAGTCTTCTCTGACCCGTCACATAGACCAGCACCATAAGGCTGCAAACTCTAAAGGCATGCCAAGTATCGGACTGGCTCAGAAATGCTCAGTTGGAATGAATTATTTTATTATTTTCTGTGGTGCTCATATATTGAGGTAAATAAGTTTGTCACTGAAACATGGAGCAGTGGACTCTGGGGTTTATCTTTGAAGAGCAGCCTAGGTTCTCTATGTCATTACACTGATTGATTTCAAACAATGGTTAGGTATTTATGTTTTAGAGCAAGGACAGGATTTGACTCAAGAACAAATGAGTGAATAAGGCAGACCACATATTGGACAACATTAAGAGCAGCATGGTTAGTTAATTACAGAAAGTTAGAATCAAATTTTACTTGATGCTTGGGAGGCCATACCCAGGATACAGCATCTCATTTTAGCCCCGGTTCAAGGAGGAGAAACTGGAGAGACACTAGAGGGGCTACCAAACAGGTTAGGAGCTCAGAGCACATCACCTCTGAGGAGAGATTGAGTGAGCTGGACTTGTTTCTTCCTGACAAAGGAAAATCTAAAGGGTGATTCCTAACAATAGAAATACAATTACAAAGATGTCAGAGCCAAACTTTTATGTTTTGTGGCAAAGTACATAAGAAGGATCAGTGGGCACAAAATGTGGCTTGGGAGGACATTAGGAAAAGACTTTTTGACTAGGAGGGTAGAATAGAGGAACGAGGTAGTGTGTTGAGAGCTAGATGCTTCCCATTAGTGCCCAGTGAAAGGACGAGAGGCAATAGGTGCAAACTGAAGTACAGGAAACTCCATTTAAACACAGAAAAAGCTTTTTTCCAAGGGTAAGGATGATCAAACATTGGAACAGGTTGCCCAGAGAGGCTGTGGAAACATCCATCTTTGGTTATTTCAGAATCTGACTAGGGAAAGTTCTGGATAACCTGTTCTCGCTGACTCTTCTCTGAGCAGGGAGAGTAGAGCAGATGATTGTAAAAAGTCACTTCAGACCTCACCTGTACTCTGAAATCCTAAAGTTTATCTGTTGTTGCTAGATTGGTCAGAATTTGAAACATTTCTTTTTTCCTCCTGGCATATCATAAATACAGTCAGTTTTTGATCATCCAAAGGAAATCTTCAGGTTGTGCATTAACTGTGAAACTTGTGCAGAGACATCAAACCCAGCTCAGTTTGAGTCAGGACAGCCTCTGAGTTTGTGTGGTGCCATACATCACTAGGCTAGGTTGGCACTACTTGAATGACTTTTCTTGAACATACCCTCAAAGTACAATCTGATAATTTGGATCAGCTGTATTTTGACATTGTCTGGCTAGGATTAGTTGTGTAATAATCTCAAGACATTAAAATACATCTTTATTTAAATCTCCCTACCAATATTGAAACAGTTTGCTTAGAAATCAGCTTCTCTTGGTGTCACATCTGATTTCCCCTCCCTACATGTATCAGTTTATGCTCAGGTTTTAAGAACACAATTTATGAAGGAAGCTATTTCTCATAAGAGGATATAAAATCTAATGTACATTGTTGCCATTCTGGAACTCCTACCTGATTCTTCTTCCAGGAGTACCAGTACCATCACAGGTGTACCACAAAATGCTTCTTCTGAATTTTCCTGTAGTTTCTTAAATGTAAAAGAAATAAGCCAGGCAGTTTTACCTAGTCTTCAGTAATTTTTTTTCTAGATTATTTCAATTTTAAGGTGCCCATTTTTCTTTAAAATGTAGTACTTTAACATTGCACTATGCACCTGCTGAGTCCCTGAAGCTGCAGGCTTCCTAGTAGGAAAACCTCCCAAGCCTGCTGCTATATTGTTATACCGCACATATAACACAAAACACAAATTTCTACATATATATTGATGGCAATACATTGATATTGTACTAGAATTGGAAGGTACCTCATTAAAAAAAATAAAATGAAATGACTGTGAAGGGTAGCTAGGAACTAGTGTGAGCATGGCCATTGTATTTGCACAGAACAATCAATGCCAAATGTGAACAATTAGGAGGCTGAGGCCAACCACTCCTTTTTACCATGTGAAAACAAGTGGCCAACTTTCTCTCTGCCACTAAAAACCAGTATCTTTCAGGAAAAGCAGCTTATATCAAATTACCTTAAAAAATCCCAGTTGCCTCCCAAGACTAGCCACTGTGCCCTAGAGAGAAAGCTTGCCTTAAACTGTGTTTACTTTAACAACAGTAAACAATTTATAAGAACAAATTGACTCAAAGAGGGCCTAACTCTTTTTGTACACTGATAGTATCAGCACATTTGCACTCAGTGGTGCTGCAGTTACTGACTTGGCTGTTCTGGGAAGTCTCCATCCCAACTGGAACTCAGAGCTACATAAGTGTCTCCTTTTGGTCTTTATTGAAGACTAGCAACTAACCTTGTGAATTGAAGGAGAGGAAAGACACTACCTGACCACTTTTTTTTTCTCCTTGACAGTGATTAGTAACTAGCCCATAAGGGCACTACGTATCTAAGGCTTAAGTCAACCCTAATATAATGTCAGTCACTCAGCTGCATTACACTGATGGTTAGATGGTCTTCTACCTGACCTGCAGGGTCAGACTGCTCCAGGCTACATTAACCTTGTGCTCTTTTATGTCCTTTGCCAGAGCATCTAGAGGAAAAGCTGCTGCCAGTACTGCCCATGTTCTTGTGAATAGCTGGCCATGCTGTGCTACGTGCTGACCTCAGCACACTTACATGTGCTGGAAGCAGGCTGTAATGGACTGCAGCTGCAGAGAGACATCCTAATTTCTGCATCATGGCAGAGCATAACTGAGAACATGCCTCACAGCTGAGGACCTGCTGTGGCTATGCAGGCACTTAGGGAGCTTCAAGACAACGAAAAGACATAACAGAGAAGCCCACTAAATTTTAGATGCCTCCATGATATGGAACTACTGGATAACAGTATTCTTCATAATTTTTCTTGGATCTAAGTTTTGTCTACATTGCATTCAACCTGGCTGCTCTCGATCCTTCTAAACAATTTGGAACAACTTTTTTTTTTTTTTTTTAAATAAATTAGTTATATTTTTATACATTCAGTATAAGAATTTTAATGAAGTTTTGGTATTCTGTTTCCAGGATGAAGTCTGTAATATTGATGTATTTTCTTTTCAGTTCCTCCCTTTCCTTGGCAATCCCCTGCTAGCATTAGATTAAAGTATTTGCCTTTCTGAATTGTAGCCTAAATGGTTACAGCTGTTGAATCATCCCAAGCTAATCAGGATGAATTATGGCATCTGATATTTGAATAGACTTAGCTCTCTCTTCACTTGGCTTTGTAAATCACTTTGCCTACATCTACACAACCTTTGACATGAAACCACGCTCATGGCATGCTCCCTGACATAGCTGCCTCACAGGAGGCTCACAAACAGCCTGTCTGGGCAAACCAGGTGGTGAGACCGAGGCTGTGAAATGCCACCTGTTGGGATGTTCTCCAAGATCAGCCGGGGTCAGTCTCTCAGAATGGCAGCCTGTCTGTGGGAGCCGTGGAGCTCTGCCGTGGCTGGCCACAGGGGGGTCCTCCAGGCTGTGCTGGGAGCAGTGATGCCCAATAACAGCAACCAGGGTTGCCCAAGAGTCCAGAACACCTGAAACATCCATATACAACCTTATACAGATGTTGAGTTTTGAACTCTGTGCTGGAACTGTGCTGCTACATTTTTGTTTTTATTTATAGGCTACAGTGATATTCCTGATGGCACTCACACCAAAGAGTGACTCTGGACTGAATGAGGCAGACCAGCCTGTTTCTGCACTGCTTAAGTCTCAGCCATTTGGAAGGCTAGATTTTATCCTCGCTGCGTATCAGTGGTGTGCACTGTGCTACAAGTACTGCCTCTTCCTCCCTTTCCTCACAGACACAATTAGACATGCTAATGACCAGAGTGAACACCACAGTCTTCACTCACCTCAGAGAGTGTGAGCCCTGACTCGTGTGAGATGTGGAGAGAGAAATGTGTCAAAACAACCAGGCCTGAGCTGGACGATGCTGCCTGCCTAACATGGACTGGTCCCAGCTAGTGCTTAGATTTTTCATCCAAAGGAGCTTTGGTGAATACTAAAGCAGAGAATGAGTGCAGATAACACAGTATTCAGGGGGAACGTGGAGCTGGCATCTGGATGTAGATTAGTGTTGCACAAATTGGTTTATAAGGTGCCTGACTTGCACTGGGAGAGGGGCTCTTGCATGTATGTGCATTCAGTGCACAACCCCGCAGTTCATCTGGGTCCTTCAGTTCTTGAGGTTGTGGCTGCATTTCTTCCCTTAGCTTCTCACTTACAACCTCCACACCTGAGGACCCACAGTCACAAGACTTTATTGTCAAACTCCTCCTGGCTCTATCTATGCTGACTGTTCACAGTTTTTATGGAAGGAAACTTGATGGGATATAGAGTTCCCTCACTCTGTCCCTTCCTTTTGGGAGGAGCACCACTGAGCAATGCCAATTCTTTTGCTTTGAGCTGGATGTTTTGAAGGGGTAATGATAGTATTGGCATGCCTCTGCCCCACCCACATGTTCTAGTTTTGACACTTTCTTCTTCTTTGATGACTCTCATATTTTTGCTGATTTTTTAATATCATCATCCTTTGCTTTGGCTGGGTAGCTGGTATTAGACATGAATAAATTATGTTTTTAGGTGGAAATCCATTGAGAATAAACAGGTGTAGTTTCTATGCATTTAGTATTCTGTAAAGGATTTTTCTTCCATTACCTGGTGTAGTGTCCCCTGAAATACATCTCTGTACAATATCCACTACTGCCCATACTACAAGAAGACCCTCTCCGTCACATTTGTTTGGATCAGAATATGCAGTCTTCACTTGATGCCTTCCTGGCTTTTCACTGGAGAAAATAGTGAGCAGCTGATCTCTATTCACCTCTACGCCTCTTATAATTATGTAAATGCCTCCTATTTTCCTTTGGTGATTTATTTTTCAGAATAAAGAAGACTGGCCTACTCAGTCATTCCCTGTACCTGAGTCACCATTTAAAAATATAAGGGCTATTGCTTATAAGCAATTTATACTTCCTCTAGATAATCAATTTTTTATAGATGTAGAGCCACCATTTTTAAATGTCATCTCCTTGTACTGACTCTATTTACACAGAAAAATATGCCTAGCACTGTTGCTTCAGAGGTAGTAGTTTATGGTATCCTTTGAACTGTCTTGTAAACAAAGATAACATGAATCTTTTATCCTCCATCACAGAGACATTCCTATTTCTATAAACTTGGAGGCTTCCTGTAACACAATACAATAATTTCACAGTTTAATAGAGTTTTAGGTTTCACTGAAGCAACAAACTAGGAAAAAAAGAAAATGTCTAAAAACTCTTGGAAGGTACACTTGAGCTACAGCAAGCACAAGCCAAGTGTCTGCAAATGCTTACTTGTGTTGTTTCTCCTGCAGCAATTGCAATAACCATATAATGTGAGCCTTCAGTGAGGCAGGAATGATGGTTCAAGTGCTGCTGCCCATAAATAACATTGCCTCCCATGATTCAAGCTCACTGGCTTTGAGCCTTCTGCTCTGATTTTTACTCATTTGTAAATGTAAAGCTCACGCTGTCAAAGATAATGTGTGGATGCTCTAAGAGATTTTTCTTAACCACAATAAGCTAGAGGATCCCTTTTGTATGATCAGACATTTCTTTTTTAAATTATATTTCTTTTCATTGGCACATGAAAGTCTATTGCTTTTGTCTCTTTAACTATATGATGTGTAAATAATTTTGCTGATACCAGCATCCTAAGAACCAGTTACGTGAAAGAGCTTTCGCAAATAATGCTTCTTGCCCTTTGACCATTTAAAACCCAACCAAAACAAACAAAAAACCCTCCCGTAGCTAAGATGTGATCTGTTTAACTCAACAGGAGGTTTCCAGGACTTGGGTGAATTTTAACCATCCTTTTTGACATAAGTCAAGCTGTGCAAAGCAATGAAATTCTGATTGACGTGTGCTGGGACGACTGGATAGTGTTACAGTTCCCTCATTAAGAGGTACTGGAGTTAAGCAGGGGGAGTTGAACTTTCCTCTGTATTAAAACAACAAGCGTGGGAGACGAGGAGAGCAAGCTGGAGAACAGGAGTTCACCTTATAACAACAAAGACTTAACATGCAGTATATCAAGTCTCCTGAACTTTGTCCTGCTTGGTAGTTTATCAGACAACCAAGATGAACAAAACAGCAAAGAATGATTTAAATCTGTCCTGATTTCAATCTTCTGGCCTAATTTTCAACTTCATTCTTTTTCTGTTCTCTCATTTCATTGTTCTGTGTTCCCCCTCCTCAAGAGACGTTCACAGTTTATATAAATCTTAGAGTTCAAAATATATATAGATCCCATTAGTGAAATAAAACAGAGTGAAGATGGGTGAGATGTAAGACAGAAGTTTTTCTAACCTAGTGATGACTTCCCCTTTTTCAGCATTTTATCCAATTTACTCTAAAACAGAAACATGGCTTAAATAGTCTCCAGTAATTTTTTGTCAATGTTAACAGTACCTAACTACTGTTAAAATCTATGCCAATACATTTGTGGCTTTTTTGAAACAGCAAAGATTTTTCATACCACCAAGATGAGGATAAACCCTATAATATGAACTGACACACTGAATCAAATTTTACAGAAAGTCTGTATGAAAATTGGAAGACATGACATTTCAGTTCACAAAGTTAAAATAAGGTTATTTTGATTGTGGGGGGTTGGTTCCAGAAAAAGACACCACAACTCACAAGACCAACATTCTGCTGAATTACTTAGAAGCAATCAGTCATAAAATAGTTTGACTTGGAAAAAAACAAATGATTGAAGTTTTGATGTTGAGGTAAACCTAAGACACTGAGAAACACTTCTTTTGATTACAGCTGAAGAAAAGCAAGTGAAGGAAGATAATTATGCAGTAAGTGAGCAATGGAACTGTAAAACTTGGTTTCACAAAGAATTCTGCCCCAGGTTCCATTCTACTATCCTTGGGAATTGCAGCTCCTTCTTCATACCTCCTTAGTTTTTCTTTTCCATGTGCGCAGGCTCTGTTGTGGCCATGTATACACTGACAGCTCCTCTACGTACACAGACTGATTAGGTAGAGCTGTAACAGTTTTTAGCCAGAAACAGTACTAATTCAAGGTTTTGGAAGTGCTTTTGCCAGGACAATAAAGTTAAAACACAGTGGGACACTGTGGTTTATACAGAGAAAATGGTAGAGAAAGGAAGGGAACCTGGCTCACTTACAGTGAGTATGAGTTCCAAGCACTGTCAAAGCTTGAGCAAGGCACCAGTTTTCCCAGCCAGACTCTATGACTTCCTAATGGTGCCTGCAACAGCCAGCAGCTGCAAGAGTCATCGTTTCTTCTGTCACAGGGCCTTGAACAACACATTCCTTTGTGTCTAAGATGTGGCATGGAATTAGAATTCAGTAACAGAGGGCTGAAGAGCAGATTAGAGCACCATCTTAATCACATCTTCTCTTCCAAGAAAATAGAAAAATTTTGCCCAGTGCTCCCTCAATGCTTGGAATCATTGTGTTTCCGAAACAACTTACTCACTTATGGGATAGATAAGCTAATGTCCAGGCTAATTTAGCCAGAGTTACAAGAGGAAAAAATCATTCACTTTATTTTTCCTTCCTAATTTTTCTGCTTCTTGATTTATCTTGGTAAGTGTTTTATTGTGGCAAATATATGTAGTTCTCCAACTACTTAGCCCTGGTGTGCAGTGCTTGGAGCAGAGACCTCAAGCTTCTCATGGTGCCTAATTCAATAGGGCAGAAGACTAGCTTCAACTCCTGGATACTGCAGTAGCATAAACATTTAAATAAAATGTTACTCTATTATGCTGTATGTTTGAAGTTTGGCCCATGTACATCCTCTCAGCAGTCTGCAGAGTTTGTGCTGAGGAGGCAAATTAATATGTTTCTCCAACAGAACAAGAATGTATTCTCTATTGCCTTGGGTAGCATCACCTGATAAATTCACTGCAAGCACTTCCAAATGTATTGTGTGACTGGAGTTACTCGCAGTGTTACTAGGAAAAACAGAGAAATTTTTAGCCTGGATGCTTGACCTAGTAAATACTTACGACCTACCATAAGCCCCAATTCAACAAGGTACTTAAGCACATACCTAAATACCCACATGAATAAAGTCAGCCCTGCTTTTAAGTGTCTTGTTGAACCTGGGCCATACAGAAGCTGAACGCATCAAGCAACTACCCACATTAAGTTCCAGTAAAAGAAAATTGATTTCCAGAGAGTATTCCCTCTGACTGTTAACACTGAAAAAGAGAGAAAATTTCTGTTGCTTCTCCTTCTTGGACAGAGACTGTGCAGGTTCCTCCTTTCTTTGAAATGTTTTCTCTCTGGTATCAAAAGTGATTTATGAATTTTTGGAACTAGACCATATAATGTGAAACAAACCCCATGTTTTTGGTATTATTTAGTCCCTCAACCTTTCATAAGATCAGAAATAGTAAAATAAGAAGATTCTAATAAATGCAATAAATAATGAAATAGATGAAAATTAGTAACAGGAAAGCTAATTGAATTGGGTTGAACTTTGTGGCACGTCTCTTCTCCAAGGGGTTTTGCAGTCAGTGGACTTGTCTGACCTTTTATGTGTGGAATCTACAGCATCAACAGTGGGGAAAAGCTGCTCTGGGATATAATGGTTGTATTTGGTCAGTATTTTGATGTGTGCTTTGTTGCCCTTTTGAAAAATATCAGTGCAGTACAGTTGTCTAACTTATCACTTACAAATGCTTCATGGATGCAAGCAGAAAACTCTATCTGTGAATCAACCATTTATCATACATTCAGAGATAAGTGGAACTTTGGACCACAGCCTTTTAAACTTTTTAAAGATAACTAAAGTTCTCTCTTAAAGTACATTGAGTGCTATCTGGAGATTTATACTGGCACTATTGTTCTACAGCATGAACACAGCAAAATCACTGCCTTTACTGAAATAATTACTTACACTGCATTATAAAATAGTCTGGCTATGTGAAATTGTTAATTCAGAATGCCCTCCAGCTACTCTGTCTCCAATTAAACCTGCTACTAGATCAGATGATAGTGCTATTCCAACTTGCTCTATAGAGCTCAGGACAATCTTGCTATACAGCAGTGTAGACAAATTCACGGTTACCAGGAGCACAACAGCACTACCACTGCAGCTTTATCTGCATTGAGATAGTGCCTATGGACTGGGGAATCATAACTCTCTGTTCTAGCCAAATACAGCTGGATGTCAGTCCCTTCTCAAAAGAGTTTTTTCACCCACTTAAAGCAATGATTTAATCAGTGTGTTGAAAGCAGTGGTGATAGCAAAAGAAAAAATAGGGTTGTATTGTTTCTTATGATACTCAATTTTTTTAATGTGTAATCTAGACATAAAAAGCTAAAAGACACTAATGACTCTTTGGATGGGATGATAGCCTGATACCTTCAGGGATTTGATAACAAAGTGACCTTGTGGATTAAGTATATCTGTAAATCACTGCCTGAAAGAGAGGATTAAATGATTTGGACTTAAAAAATTGCAAGAAACACTCTTTTTCCATATGTCTTCAGAGGAAGTTCTGTTGCTTGGCTCTCCTCAGTTATCTTTAGAGTGGCCCAAGCTATATCTATGCCTTCATACTCACGTCTTTGAAGTAAGCCTCTCTAAGCCATTCTTTTATCAACAACTGCAGTATAGTAATTCTTTATGTAGAACACAGTTGATCTTTACAGACACCTAAGGAACCAGAAGTATTTCTTTACTGGCAGCCAAGGTGGACCTCATGCCTTACTTCCCTGGTCTTAAATCAAGCCTTAAGGGCTTCATTTTGTATCTTCTTGTTGACTCACTGTTCTGGGGAGGGACCTTGTTTCTGCATTGAGCACTGGCAGCTATCATTGACTTTGAGAAACAGCAGCTTGGAAAACTGGACTGCTGTGAGACTGAGCAAGGACTTTGATCTCAGCTTGTCAAATAGTGTTCATCTGTCTTGTTATGAAACCTGAGCATGTTATTTAGTTTCCCGTTTTACAGTTATGCAATGTTTTCTTAAGACCATTATTTGAATCTTCCTCTGAGATGTGAATTAAAAGGTAATGCAAAGGTAACATCCATTTCACAATTTCCAATGAACAGGAAGATTTCTGGACATGAAAGGAACTGGTTTCACATTTTTCTGGCCAAGGAGTCCTGAAACCAGATGGTATAGATTTTGTACCTAAGCTTATTCAGCATTTACTGCTGGCTGCTGTATTAGTCCTGGCAGCTGCTTGGAAACCTCCTATCCCCCTGAAAATTAACACCTGGTTTCAGAAATACTGAAACACAAGTGATGGAAAAACTATCTAGCTTCATAAAAGGAAAATTCATGCATTATTAAACGGAAATTTGTTAGCCCAGAAGTAACTCTGCTTCTAGAAGAAGCAAAAGGCAAATCTGCTGAAAAAAGATAACTTTGTCTCATGGAAGAAATATTCTAAAAAATAAGTAACTTTAAGGGTGTTATTAAGCACGTTCAGATAAATAACTATTACTGCTCATGCTTTAAGTGTTTGGAAACTAAACACTAACTTATACAATGTTTTCAGACTTGGGCATCTATCGTCACAGACCTAAAGTAATACTTCTAAGTTTTCACTCCCAATAACCTATTTGTTATTAAGTATGCCTGCATGTGTGCAGAATTTAGGCCAATGGCTTGGTCTTGATATCTTAGAGTCAGTTACCCTGTCCACAAAATGAGGATCATGATTTCTGTTATCAACTTTACTTTAGCTCTGTGATTACTAGATACTTGCTTGCAAAGGTCTCATAAGTGTTAAAGCCATCAGTGTATGTGTACTGGGAAAAAAAGGACTAGATTTCATTAAAGAAATGAAACACATTCAATTTTTCTTATTTCAGGAGGAATGAATAACCATTCTAGATTTTTAATATTTTCTTTTTATGAATTTAGATCAGAGTGAATCCCTATCAATTTAATAAAATAAGTAGATTTTATGCATGTGATTGCCTAAGGTTTCTTTCTGAAATTCCATGTTCCTAAAATCTGCATATTCTCCCACGCCTGCTCAGTGCCTCACACCCCTCAAAGCAGTCCTGACAAATGGTCAAGTGCAATGAATGCCAAATTCATAGAGCTTGTGTCTCAGAGAATGTAAATATTTACAAGCTTCTGCTTGTCAGCTGTTGTCCCTGTTATAATTCCAGCATTTTTTTCAGCTCAGCTTCCAGTTGTGGAATATGGGACAAGGTCAGGTTTTATTGGTGCCTTGAGGGTGAGGAAATGCGTCCTTTTGTCCTCCATTCCTTTTTTTGCCTCCCTTTCAAGGTTTATAGAATCACAGAATCATAGAATGGTTTGGGTTGCAATGTACCTTAAAGATCACCTAGTTCCAACCCCCGTGCCATTGGCAGGGACACCTTCCACTAGACCAGGTTGCTCTAAGTCCCATCCAGCTTCAACCTCAGACTCTCTCCAGACAGAGATTTTGACAGTACAGCACATACTCCTTGTATGTCTTTTGGCAGGTAATAGAGGATTGTGACATAGTTTGGGTCCCCAGACTACTTTTTCTGAGTAGGTGGGCATCCACATGTCAGTGACTGAAATTTACAGATCTCTACACAACTTGATTTTGAACTAATTACTTTTAACTACTAGCGTATGTCATACAGCCAAGACTTCAGAAAACTTAAACACCACTGTTAAATTCACATTGTCTACAGCTTGCAAAACTTAATGTGGTCAAGATCACGTTTAAAACACAGTTTCACCCTATAAATAAAGCTTTTAGATAACCCAGTAAGAAAAACACGTGCTTTTTCATAGCAGCTGCAATTGTTCTTCCAGCTGTGCAATACATCCACACACTACTACAGGGTCTGGTGTTTGGCTCTGCATCTGTTTGCAGGAGCCACACACATTCCTGAGTCGCATTCGGGCAGTGTTTTACTGAAATGTAGTTGAGCTGCACATGAAAGCAACAGAGAAGGTGGAGTGTGGTACAGTTTTGCAGCACATATTTGCAAGAATGCTTTTCCAGCATTCTTGTCCTTGTGCTTCACTATGAACTATGTTTTCTGTTTTGGCTTTGACGTGTGAATGAGTGCTAGTGCCAAACATTTTATTGATCTCTATAGTAAGTGGACAGTTACTCATGCAGCTATTGAGGATTCTTTTCTTAGGATTTTTGTTTTGCTTCAGTTGGAAGTCAATAGGAAGACATCTTGTAAAAGGCAAGATGTATTTATCTAACACATGACATAGTGAAGATATTTGTTTACAAAGATAATAGATGCTGAGGTTGCAACTAATCCTACCAAATTCAAAAAATGTCCTGATTTTTTTTTTGACTGTAGATTTCTTTGAAGTTCAGTAAAAAGAAAGACTGGTTGTATTTCAAACACAAACTTTATTAATGAGAAATGCAAGTCATGATTGTGTATAAAACTTGTATCTCACTAACTTATGACTCTGTTGCTTTACAGAACTGAAAAGGCCCAAGTTTCTGAGACACCAAGTTAGATGTCATGGGCATTTTATCTCTTAAGTTATATTAATAGTTTTCATTATTTGCTTCTAAGAGGAAAAGTTAAGTATATTAAAAAAATACTGCAAATTATTAGAAACTACCCAATAAATTCTATCAATGTATTTTGTGATGGAATAAGAATTAACCAGGGAGTGGAGAAGTTAGCCATTAGGAAAGTATCCTCGGTATCCTCATGGTGTTTTGCACAGGTACAGGGTATTGCATAGGTATTAGGAACTTCCCTAATAATTTTCAGACACTTAACTAAACTTTAAAGATTGGAAGAATATTTGCAATCACATTATGTTTTTCATGTACTGAAAATTTTGTTAAAGTATTAAAATTTCATTGAGATTAAGAAAAGGATCTATATGCTTAAAGCAACAGTTTTCAGGAAGCATGCCAATAAGAGGTTTTCCTGTTCCTGTGTATATAGATTTGTGGATCTAAGCAGATAATAGACATATCAGGGCTGATGCTTGAAAAGTATTTAAGATATGCCAGAATCATATTTATGAATCATATGAATATGAATCATATTTATGATGTCAGATTACAGGTAATGCTGTATAAAAATGCATTTATCATCTAGTTATGCACATAGCAATTCTTATCTCTAATATGTTCAGGCAGACTTTTTTCTATGCATAATATAGAAAATTCATATATTGGAGACTTCAAGCTACCAGAGAAATGCTAGAACTGGAAACATGGAATCAAATCTTTCTCAAGACAGAACTTCCAAACCCCATCTTGTACTTCGTTATGAGTAGGCAATTATGGGCACAAAATTCAGAAATCACATTTAATTGCTAAATTCAGCTTTATATACATATGGAACAGAGTCTCCAGAGGAACACAATCTAAATCAAAATTTCATGTCCAGACACTGCTGCTAGGAGAATTCACATCTTTTGTATGTACAGCTGAACAAATATATTTAACACATTCTCCCACAAATTTATGCTCAGACCTGTAGTAATTTACTTGCAAGTTTAATTTTGTTGCTGTGCTATTGCACTGTTTCCCATTGGAGCAAGGAAAAATAAAATTTTGAAATTAAGCTGTTTCATAGAAGATTTAATACATTTCTTCTCCTGTGCTTGCTCCCTGACATCAAGCAACTCTGAGTGTTAGACAACCTAATTCTAAGCTCTGCTTAAAGCCTGAGAACAGTCTAATTCCACAACTGATATGTTTAAACAAAACCATGACAAAACAAGGAATGAATGAAAAATAATTCTTTAAAATGGCTGAAGCACAGAGCAGAACCTGTGGACCAGACTATCTATAATCAATTGCTAACTTGTCCTTTCTTCATATTCATCTCTACGATACCTTTGTGGTGAGTATATCTGTCCCAGGAAAAGGATTTTCAATGCATTTTGCCATTAAATTTTGGGGCTGAAGACTGCATTTCCCATCTCCCAGAAGCATGCCACAAGGCTGTGGACATGCAGAGAGCCTACTTCCCATTCTGCATGTTGAAATACTGTTGTAGCAAACAGAGCATGATTAAGGACCAGAGAGAAAAAGCACAAGTGGCTGATATTGAAGGCTTGTGGCCAGGACAACCTCAAAGGGTAGTGGAGATGCATACCTTGGTCTTGGCTAGCTGGAGCATAAAATAATCTGCATAGCTGGAGCAGAAACAATCCTGACATAGACCAGACTCCTCTAATTCTGACTGCTGAGCTTTTCAAATTTTGGCATACAACTCCTTGTTCAGGACTCTTAATGTCCAGCCCCACTGACAAGTGCCACAATCATTGCTGCATCACTCCAAGCCTGCATGTACAGAACACAAGACTGGGGGGGCCAGGCACAATGTCTGGAGTGCAATAGTAGTAACTACTGTCTTTATAGCATGACATTAGCAGGCACCAGCTTTGGTCTGAGACAACAAGCACTCCCCCAGCCAACTCCTGGATACAGCCCAGAGGCTGGTGCATGGCACTGTCCCCAATAGTGGGGATTGACTAGATCATCTTATATTTAGGGAGAATTTTGCCATAAGTACCTGAGGGTAGCATGCCTCTTTCTCTCAGACCTGTGACTGTCTAACACTATAATCATAAGTACAGTACCCTTTTTGGCCTACGAGGCCAAAAGGAAGAGTTTTATTCTTAATGAACAATCAGATTCTGCTGGGCCTGCTAGAGACAACTGACTCCTAAAGAAAGAACAGACTAAAAAAGTATAAAAGGTAACTATTTAAAATTGTTCTTTGTGCTGGGAATCACACAGAAAAGGAGTAAGGCTGTGAACTATACATCTGGGTACTGATGTCTGTGGATCTTTACACAAACAGATGTATTTCAGAATCATATTTCAGGCTTGTAGCTAAGGACAAATAAAGATTTGTCATCCATACTTGTCAGCTCAAGTATAAAAAGTAAGGAAAGGAGGAGGAAGTGGTATTTGCTATTACAGTGTTCGTTCTCCTGAGCAGCTGCCATGGGTGCTGAAGCCCTGCTTCCTAGGAAGTGGCTGGACTTGGCTGGCTCATGGGAAGTAGAGAATATCAGTGTTTTTTCTCTTTGCTTTGTGCATGTAAAAACTTTTGCTTTAGTAAACTGCCTTATTTCAACTTAAAAGTTATTTTCCTGGAAAATTTTCCAGCTATTTTCTCTCCCCTGTCCAGCTGGGAAGGGAGAATGATAGAGTAGCTTGGTGGGCACCGCCAAAGTCAACCTCCTGCAGTCCCTTCTGAAACCTAATGTGAGGCATGAACCCATGACCCTGGGATTAAGTTTTGCATGCTCAGCCAAAGCTGAGCTAATCAGGAATGATACTAATGACTCTGTGATAATGTATTTAAGAAGAAAATAGAGTTACTGTGCAGAAGTAAATGAGGCCAGAGAAGGAGCAGAGTGAGCACACACGAGAGGAACAGCTCTGCAGGCACCAAGGTCAGTGGAGAAGGAGGGGGAGGAGGTGCTCCAGGTGCTGAAGCTGTGCCCCTGCAGACCATGGATGACTATCGGGGGTGCAGAGATCTACCTGCGGCCCCTGGAGGAGGCCACACTGAAGCAAGTGGGTGCCTGAGAGGAGGCTGTGAACCTGTGGGAGGCTCATGCTGGAGCAGGGTCCTGGCAGGGACCTGTGGAAAGAGGAGTCCATGCTGGAGCAGGTTTCCTGGCTGGACTTGTGACCCTGTGGGAAATGAATATTGGAGCAGGCTGTGCCTAAAGGACTGTACATCACGGAAAAATGACCTCCATAGCAGCAGTTCATGGAGAACTGTTGCCCAAGGGATGGACTCATGTTGGAGAAGTTTGTAGAGAACTGGCTCCTGTGGGAGGGACCCCATGCTGCAGGTCTCCTCTCTCCAGGGAGGTAAAGGACTCCTCTCCCTGAGCAGTGGCAGAAACAATTGTGATGAACTGACCATAAACTCCATTCCCTGTCTCCTTGTGCTGCTGCGTGAGAAGGTAGAGCTTGGGAAGGAGGGGGGCGGGGGGGCGAAGGCGTTTGAAGATTTATTTTACTTCTCATTATCCTGGTCTGATTTTGTTAGTAATAAATTCAATTACTATCTCTAATTCAAGCCTGTTTTGTCCATGATAGTATTCAGTGAGTGATCTCTCTGTGTCCTTATCACAACCTGTGAACCCTGTTATATTTTCTCTCCCCTATCCATTTTTGGAGGAGAGTGACAACAGTGGCTTTTGTGGGTACCTAGCATCCAGCCAGGGTCAACCCACCACAGTGTTCTATGTTTTTATTTTGTTTAATCTTCAGAAGCATCTAAATTTAATTTTAGACAAACTGGCAAACTTTTACCTGACCAAAGAATGCTACATAAAGACTAAAGAGGGATGGTTACGATCAGAATGACTCCTTGTCTCAATCTATTTCATTCTGCACAGGTATTGTAAAGATGTTACAAATGCTGTTGGAGAATTACGCTGTCTTTATAGCTGTTTCCCTTACTTGTAGCACTGCAGAACAGTTGAGCATACCAATGAGCACAGGCCTTCCACCGAATGACTTTTACATAGAAAGTCCCCCATAAAAACTAGGCCATCTAGTTCCCATATTCTTTATATGCTTGGGTTTTTCCCCTCATTCTCCTGTCCTAGTTCTCTTCCAGGACACTTTGCAGACAAGAGTCGGCCTAGTGATATCACTACATCATCAGATAAAAGTGGCAAGAATGCTAAAGAACTGGAAACATATAGTTCAAAACAGTAAATACCTCTAGACCAGTTTGAAAAACATGCTGGAAAATAATCTCCTGATGACAAACATAAGCATATTTTTATTCCTTCTACAAGGAAGAGCATTATTCAGTATCGATGTATTACCCTTAAGAAAACCAACAAAAAACTGAAAAAGCACACACCTGCCAAATTTATAGGCAAAGAGCTGCCTCTGAACAGCAATTTTGTGCTTTTCATTGTGTTGTTTTATGGCAGCACTGAATAGTTGGTTTGTACAGGGGCAAAGCACCATGAGTCAGGGTGGCAATGAGCAGCAGTGTGAGGCTTTTGACCTATTCCAAAGGAAACATTCCAACTGGTACTATTGGTGCATCACTGGTTAAGGAACCACAGCTCCCACCCAGGTGAAGATATTTTAAAAATATCACAGCAACCTTACTCACTATGATGAACATCACTGTACACTGAAAAACAAAACTCTGCCACTATTCAGGTAAGGCAGCCTAAATACAAAATGTAAAATACCCAGGGTAAAGATGAGAGACCTTAGAGCTGACTTCTGTTTTCCAAGAGGCAGCTCAAATTACAGTGTGTTCCTTCCAAAAAATTTTGCATTTGTGTTATGATTCACCCTGTGTTTTTATGGTATTAGTTTTGTTGTAATTGTATTTGTGCTGACGCAAGAGGTGTGGCTTTCAGCTCAAAATAGATATTTTTTTTAGCTTTGTGGAAGTTACCCTATGTAAGCTCAGGTAGGGAGCCCCAATGTGGCTACAAAATCAGTATTGCACCTCTGTTTACTAAGCCAGTTCTACTGTCTGTGGTGCTTCCATATACCTTCACGTACTTCTTAGCAACAGGCTTACACAGTCACGTAGGGCAGGGCAAGAAAACCTGATAATGGCTTCCCATCCCCACAGTCACTCTGGTTATTCTTGGGTGTAGTGGCTTAAGGCTCCGATGCAGTTTCTTACAGCAGAGAGCAGCATCTTGCCTCTGTGCAAGGCTACAGCTGCTATCTTTTAGTTTTATTGACCTGAGGCGTTACACCCTTGCTGTTTTCCTTTGTGTCAAGCACTGTTTGAAGAAAGTGTATTTGTTCTGTAAGGAAAGAAAAAGATTGTATCAGCAGTTGTTTATTTACAAAACTGTGGTCAAAGTTACATTTGTTTAAGTAATACTAAGGGCGTTGTTTTACATTCAAAGAAGTATATACACTCTCTTTCACTCTCTAAACCACCACTTCCATTTAATTGCATATAAAACTGCAAATGTTACTGTCCCCAGAAGGCAGAATGATTCCAGGCTACTGAAAGAATTTTTAGCTCAATGGATAATTAATCTTTGAAGCTTCTTTCTAAACTCTACATAGCAAGATATTAAAAAAACCCTAGACTTGAAACTACAGTCCCAAGAATAAAATTAGCAATTAACTAGCTGAAGGGAAAAGGATTTAGTAATTCCTGTACTTCACCATATTCTCTGAAGAAGTACTTTTCCTTCCTTTATGCTACAGCAGCAGCATTTTAAAACTTTCCTTTTGGTACCTTCAGAAAACTACTGATTCTCAAAACAATCTGGAAGAGTTTCACAAGGGTTTATACTTTGCTAATAATTGCTCTTAAAAAAAAGTTATTTGTGAATTTGCAGAAAGCATGACAGAGTCAAAGATTTCTGTGTACTCAAAGGAAATTCGAGCATTTCTGTAATGATGGAAACTAAAGAGTAATGCTGTAGTTCTTTAGAGTGCTTATTTTTTACTAATACAAGCCTAATGTTTCAAATATTTTTTCTTTTCACAGAAAAAATAGGTAGTTGAACTTTGCATCCCACTCTCAGTAGTTTGTATTAGATCATTAATTTCTTAACACAATTTTGAAGACAAATGATTTCATGTCTGCTTACTAAAGAAAGCAGATCACTGAGGAACCATTTGCAGTAAACTGGCATATATTATATTACTTCATTCTCAGGTGACTGTATATACCTTCTGGCAGTTAATAAATAACTTCTGAAAATCTTCATGGAAAAAACCACATTTTGATTACAGCCTATTTGAATTACTTCTGTTTTATCTGAAATGTTCTCTTTTTTAACTCCCTTATTAATTACAATGGTAAAAAAATAAATACAAATGATTTATTTTTCTCCTCCTCTCTTCCTGACAGCACAATACATGCAAACTTTGTGGGCTAATGGCAATTCCTGTTGTAGTATATGTGTATTCCATGCACTCTGAAGGCAATCTTTAAATTTTTGTTTCACTTCAGAGGCCGCTCTTTTTTTTTTCCTATCATGTTCACATATAACAATAATGTTATGGCTTGGCTTCTGTCACAAAAAGTGTGATTTAAGTGACCAGCAATCAGTTCCCCCCATCTGAAACATAACCCATCTCCTACTTTGTTGCTTCTCTTTGAATTTAGTTTGCTGAAGTCTGTCATCAGGGTTACTGGGGCAAACCAGGGTGGCAGGCAGGCATCCCGCTGGCTATCGCCTATCATTTATTATTTAAAAAATATAATTACTGTATTTGTTTTTTTGACCTGAGATATACATGTGATCAGTTTGCTAACTGGCTTTAATGTAAGCAAATATGCACACAAATTCCTTCTTTTAGTACATTCATGGGGTACGTAGACAGTACCAGGCAAGAAGTGGGTATTTTTCATTTACATTGGTCTAACGACTACTTCTGCCTCTGCTTTAGGAGAGCTGAGGATTACTGACAACCTGAAACACCAGCAAGAAATTAAGTTTTTGCTTCAGGTGTGGATATCTCAAATTGGGATCACTCATTTTCCTCAGCAGTCATGGCCAGAGAACGGGTAGAAAGTTGTACAGCTAAATTGACCATTCCATAGGCACATCATTTTGTGCTTCAGAGCAGACATAACCCAAGGGAAATTAATGAAGAAGTAGGAAAATGCTGTTGCACATCACACTTCTAGGGCTTTCCTTCTGACTGAAGAAGTCAACAGGGAAGAAACATGGTCCCTGTGAGAGATGAGGCTAAAAGATGTCGCTACCCTTCATGTGAAGAACAAAGTGAAGAAAAAACAACCATCAGTCTCAGGCCTTCTTGAGGTCAACTTCTCTGATCCACTGTCCCTGATAAACATAATTAGAAAGTTGGCAGTTGGGTAATAAGTATCCATCTCTTAATCTTTTAGGTCCTTATTGGTGGCCATTGCTATTATGTGTTATGCTAATTAGGCAAGTTTTTAGTTAAGTAAAATCCTGGGGAATACAAATAAATTTTGTGCTGTCTTTTCTTCTCTTTTCATAACACATCTGCATAAAATATGTATTTTTAAGGAAGAGAACAGGCATTTTTCAGAATACATCTAGAATACAAAAGTTTCTGATAGAAGGGAGTCTTTTTGGCAGGTCTGGATTAGCTGATCAGAGCAGAGCTGCTGGAAGATCATTCTGGTTTTTATGTAGTCGTTGCAAGCACGACATCTGAAGAGAATAGTAAGAGAATAATGTTCCTTCTGGAATTTGGGGGAAGAAATAGGACTATCATTAAATGGGTGTATTAGACCTGGGAGCAAAATGCAAACAAAGCACCAATCTAAAAAATAATGAGAAAAGTTACATGAACACAGATGAAGTGGGTATCTGAAGTAATTTTTTTTGGATGTAATTTATTAATCTTTATGGTTTTCATTGAAAACACCTAAAATAAACATTTTCCTCTCACATAATTTAATAAAGAAATGCACAGTTATATCAATGTGATCCTGCATCAAATTACTTCAAAAGCAGTGAAACTGATACACTTTTAGCTGCTGGCATGTGAAGTGCACAAGGAGTATCTCTGAAGGCAAGAGTGCCTGCTGAGCTGTGATTTATATGCTTCAGTATGAATGACATTCATTTTATGAATGCAATCAAGGCAGTCACAACAGACAGATGGTGTCTGGGCTGTGGAAGTCAACTGGCTTCAGACAGGTTCTTAGAGCCTGACATACAGAGGGCTGATACACAGAATGTCCTGAAAAATGAAACTGAAGCTTAAATTGTAAACCTTAGAATCAGCAAATAGTCACAATTTCAAGTAAAATTTATGATGTTTTGCCCTTCTTGTTTTTTAGTGTTCTGGGCCAGAAAGACATAGAAATAGAAGTAAATAAAAAAACCTAAAAGCAGTGAAAATAATTGATTCTAGAGAATTCTCTAATTTATTCATGAAAATAAAAGGTGAATACCAAACAGAGTTTTTGCTAGCATTTATTACTGCAATTAAATTATTGTCATTACATCAATAGTGACAGCCACAAGGCAAAAGTTTCTTGTTAAAATTGCCATTTCCCCCTTCTTTTTCAAGCAAGAGGTTTTCTAAGTTCCACAGAGGAGAAGAAAACATACAATTTGCTCCTTTGTATTATCTCTTTTCCCATTTCTCTATAAAAGTATTCAACCACACCTGAATTATCCAACAGAAAGAATATACAAATGTAACAGGAGAGTCAGTCTGTATACCCCAACACTATGATCAAGCCTATCATCTACACTATAGAAGAGTTTACATTTGCTGAATTGTTATGTTCTGTTTTAGAGATATCTTTTCATCACCAAACAAAACATCAAAAGATTTTAGGCTTTGACATCCACATCCAGGATATATTTCAAAGTCTTTAATCAACCACTGAAACTGGATTGCCAACAGAAAGTATTTAACAGTCTCTACCTGACTAGAGAAGAAACTGACGGACCTCTGGCTTAACAAGTATTTATAAAATGTGATTATAAATTTCAACATATTACAGTCTTTAAATGGAATTCTTCACCATTTTTGGAAAGAAGATTGACTCTAAAATTATGATTTGATGAAGAGCTGATTAAGGATTTGACTGAAGAAAATGTCAAAATCCAGAAACAAAACAGTTAAACTAATAGTTATGAAGTACAGACTGGGAGAACAAATTTAACAAGTTAGGATGTGCCTATAAAAGTTTCAGGACAGAAAGAAAACATGGCTTTTTAATTTCATTTCCAAATATTACCCTTATTTCAACTTATAGTGCACCACAGCAGTGGATAAAATTAGTCTTTAAATTCATCTCTTTCCTAACAGAAAAAGAGCTAAATGTTTACTGGTATGTGGTTCAGCAGTGATGGCCCCAAACTTGGCCTCTTTTTAGCCACTGAAATGTATGGAAGTGTTTTCAAGAAACCCACATGATCTGGAAGCAAAAGTGACAAAATAATGTCACTGAAATTGCCTGTGTAATAAATAAATAAATAAACAAATAAATAAAAAGGAACACGAAAAGACTGTTTTCCTGAAGAAATCAGACCTGGATGGTACTACCTTAATTGCAGAAATTTCCTTGCTCTAATCATCGGTCCCAGATGATGCCTTTAGTTCTAAAACACAGCTCAGCATTGCTGGAAAACTGGGAAGACGTTGTGCTGCAGCTGAAGTTCACAAAATGAACTAATGTGTTTTTAAAAACTGCAATTGCTAAAAAGTGGAAAAATACTACATTATTGCAGCATTATTTGAAAACAAGGCAACTGCTTGTAGAAAATGGATTCAAAACTCCTGCAGCTTTTGAACAGGTAAAATATGAAAATCTGTCTATAAGGCATGGAATTGCCTTTTCTATAATGCTGCACAAACATGAAAAAATTAGCAATTTCAATAATTCTTTCAAAGAATTAATTTAAAATAAATTTTCCTTATTATTTTACTTATTTAAATATTTCATAATATTATAACTGAACATTATGGATTCTATCAGAAAGACAGAAAACAGTCATGTTCAAAATCAGAAATATAATGAGACTGCAGTTTTCTGATTCACTGTAATCATTAATCCTTGTGTTAATATAGACCGAATAATTTAAAGTTGTGATTTTTAAAATAATTTCAGTTAATTTATAAAATAATTTTTGTCCATTGCAATGCATAATGTACAGAACTACAATTTTTTCTTTTTCTACAATATTTGTGTATTAAAATTAAACTACTAAAATCATATTTACAAAACTATTTATTGATAAATAGCCTGAAATGTAAATTCAAGGAGAAATCTGAAATAATGAATTTCATGTCCGTTCAGTAAATAATAACCTATAATTTACATACATTTAATTTACTACATGTACATTTGGCTTCTGTTATCAATTGCTTGAAGTAACTGTTCTTGTAACTTTTTTCAAAACCGAAGAAGTAAGGAAATCTGGTAAATACGTAGATTTGAGCCAGCACTTTAAATTACTATTTTCTGTGGCTAAAAACAACACCAAAAACCCCTAGTCCACTAGAAATATAAAACCATCAGAACCAACAAAACTCTAACAGTATTACATTTAATAGTAGATTTCACTATTCAGTCATTGCCTACACAGCAAGCACATGACTAAAATATACAGTTACTAGTCTTGAGTCTCAGTATCTGTTGTTTTACACAGGTCACTTCACAGTTTCAAATTTGTGTGGCGTATTTTAATAGTTTTAGACCTACAGTAGAGGCACCTTTGCAATTCTTACAGTTTATAAAATGCTTGCCCATACCAGTTTCCCACCAACAGTGAGAGATACTAAGGCCCAGTTCTCAGCCCACGTAAGGTCCACTGGAACTACTGATCTATCCCAGCTGTAGATTTGAATCTGTTGACATGCTGAGTTATTGTTGATCCCCGTGCAAGTTTCTGTGTGTATATTATGAGCATTACAGTATATGACCCTATCTAGCTCCTGAGTCAGAGCCGTTCACAGTTAACTGAAAAAACCCCAAATGTTTACTTGTAGCAGTGCTGCTGAACCATTAGCTGTGACTATTATTAAACTGTACTGTACAAAAAAAATTCTGAGTGCTAGTGTGCTTATTCTTTCACAGAAAAAAAATGTTAATACCCTGACTTTAAGATCAACATTGCTGTTGACGATTAATGGCAAGTGACAGTCAAAACTGAAAGAACAAAGCATCATTTTCAAATATCTGAGAGAGTATGAAAAACTGGCAAATCTTAAACTCTCTCCTGCTGTCAGATATCATACTTCTATCTGGACTACGTTTTGTGCATATTGTAAAATTAACTAAAATACTAAATCACACAGACTTAATAAATCAATAGAACTGATTCATATCTGGGTGCTGGTATTTTGAACATATTAAGACAATATATTTATCTTATCAACATTTAAATTTGCAAGCGTCCCATAGGCCAAAGAAAACAAAAAACCCTAATAAATATGCTGAAAAACCCCATACCTCAGTATGAAATCCTGACCCCTTCTCCAACTAAGTACACACCGCCCAAATACACTGAGAATGCCAAGCTACAGGGGCCCCTCTGTAGGGAAACTCGTATTTCAGTCAGCAGCATCCGTCAGCTACAGCAGGACCGCAAGGACAGATGCTGGAGGGAGGATGACATGTAAAGTGGTGGCCGATTTCAGAACCACTGTGTGTTTCTGTGTACGAGTAAGTCAATGCCATACATGTACTAAAGCAGGATTTTGTCCAGATTTACGTGCAGAACACAACTATCACTCTAGGCTCATTTCAGTGTAAGATTATGGTGCTAATTAGGCTTCTGGTCCTGCAGTCCTGCCCGATCTCCCAGCCGGGTCACACAATCTGAAGTGGGGCAAAATTGTGCTCTACAACTCCCTCGACTTCTGCGGCAAGGAAGTACCAGCACACTCGGGCGACGATCGCCAACTTAAAATCCACCGCCCGAGGCTTGCTGAGGCAGCGCCGTGCCCGTGCCTCTGACCTGTGCCGCGTTCCCTGCGCTTCGGGAAATTCCCTCATGGGGCAGCGGCCGCTCGAGGGCTCGGGAACGGCAGCCGGCGAACAGCCGGCTCCGCTTCCTGTCCTTGTCACTAAAAAGGCTTGGGTGGCGGTCTGGGTAACTCGCTACAGCCAGGCCTAAGTGCAGCTCTCGGCTCGCTCGCAAGGGAAGAGGACCGACACGGAGGGGCTCGCGAGGGGACCGGTCGTGGCGGTGTCCATCGGGACCCGCCCGTCCCTCGAGCACCTGCTCGGGGAGCGCCTTTCCCCGCTCGTATGCCACCTGGGCGGCGGGGCCGGGCTCGGCGGGGCCGGTGGGACGCTGTCCCCGCAGCCTCTGGGCGGCTCGGGACGCGCGGCCGCAGCTCCCGGGNAAAGCAGCAGAAGTAGGAGGAGGATGAAGAGCACGGCGCCCCGCAGCACTTTGCGGAAGATAATAAAGAAGCACAAGCCGCAGTTACGCCTGGCGGCGAACGCCGACCTGCTGGTGAGGAAGGAGAGGGGAGGGGGAGAGGCGAGGCTGCGGCTGCCCCAGGGAGTCCAGGCGAGCTCCTGCTTTTGGCCATGGCGGCAGCCGCAGCTGCGCTGGTGGCCCGGGGGCAGCCGCTCCTAAACTGGGACGCTTACTCCCTAAGTGTTCTGGCCTGTGCGCCCTGGAGCACTTTGGGTGTGACGGGATGTCAGGTTACTACTAATGGTGCTTCTGCAGGGACCCACAGGCGGAGAGGAGGCAAAGCTTGGAGGGACAGACGATTGGTCTGTCTGGGAAAATACGGATAAGCAGAGATTGCCGCTCTCCGCTTTGCTGGTGGCTGTTGTATGGTAGGTCTCTGACAGTGATCTTGGGCATGCATGGCTTTTGTGTCAATCCATGTACGCACTGATGTTCAAAGAGTTTCGTGTAGACACACCGAGAAATAGCAGTTTGGATTATCTGGCTGCTAGATGCAGGTGTTTGTGTAGATCAGTTCGGATGTACAGGTAGGCAGTTGAGCTGTGATCAATGAGTTGCTAAGCTGCTATGGCATCTTGACTGCTCCTATGTTTCTAGAAGGCCGTCTAAGTAGACTCTGCCCTAAACTGTGGGATGACAAGTCTTGTTAGTAACCCAGTAAGGTGTTGGGGTCCTAATCATAGTTTAAAAACGCCTGCCAAAAAAGTGGAGATAAAGGAGCCAAGTTTGCAAAAACAGGCCAACAAAGCTGAACTGCTTCTGACCTGCTCTAAGAGGTTTGCAACACAGGTAGAGTTTGTCTCACCAAGAAATTATTTGACTACAGCAAGGAAACCTGACTTCAAGAGAGCTTTTGGTAGCTGCTGGATTGAAAATAAATGCATTAAAAAGATACTTTTTGAAATAACTTAGTAGACTTAACTTGCTGGACGTGATATCCTCTTGTTTACAAATGCAGGTGTCTCTCAGAGCATTAAAGCATTGACACATATTGTAGGCTAGTATGGTCCTTGACTTGAATTGTAAGTTGGTGTTTTATATGTGTATAAAAATTGTGTCTTGCAGCATCTTGAAGGTTGGTATCTAGATATATGAAGCTAAATGTAAACATAAAACAAGTAATATGAGATTAAAATGAATGAAAATGGCAATTGCTTGAGAGTATTTAGATTTGAATGCAAACATTAAATATTTTTCTAATGGAGTGGAGCTAATAAAAATATGATCTCTTCCTAATGTTTTTGCTGCCTTTGGATTTTTTTATGGACTAAGGACCTGGCCCCTTGCTGCTCATGCTCAGACCTACTCAAAGCTGCAGTGGAATGCAGTAGTCAACTAATCAAATGCACACAATTACACTTTTTTTCATCCTTAGTAAAAGTTGGTCAGTGTTTCCAAGGTAATGAAAACTTGGCTTCAAAGTAGTGTGGCTGTCTGAAAAGGGGTAAGTGGGACATCCCTCCAAATCTTGACCTTTGGGTCCCATCTCTTCCTGGTCCTGGCACTCAAGTTCTCTGAGCTGCAAAGATAGTCAGTGAATTGAATTCACTGAAACTTATAAATAACAGCAATCAGATCCAGCTGAAAATATGGCTGTGCAAATGTTCATTGCAACACAAAGGATGAGATCAGAATAAATTTTAATAATGTGATGGAAACTTAGATTATCTCTTCTGATGTCAGCCTTTTATGTTACAAGGCTTGGATTTTTTATTTTACCTTTAAACAGGAATGTCCAGGTGTGGTGGTTGTCCATGGTGTTCTTCAACTACGCTTGTGTCCAACAGCTCTTTAGCTCTTTATTTCCATGACTAAATAATCAACACAGCTGAAATTATGCCTCTTTTAGGAAAAAAAAAAGATTAGCAAGTTTATTGTGTAGTAAGACAAGTAACAAATTTTGAGAGTATGTTTTCTAGTGTCTGTGTTATTCTCTACAAACTCTGGAGGAGTGATTAGATCACATACATCAGAAATTTATATAGTAGCTGTTTTAGCAAGATGGAGCCATATTGGTTTTGGGCAGAGAGCTTATGTCTTCTCAAGGGAAGTATGACAAACGTACTAGTTCAGTTTCTGGGCTGTCTTCCAGAATGATCCATGCTTCATGTCTGAATCTATTGCAGTATGTGCCCATTCCAGTGAAGTGGTCTGCCTGCCTTAGGAGAAAATCAGATTGCTTTCTTTTTTCCCTGACCTTCAATGATTATTTACTTGATAAATCAGTGTCTTCTTACATGATCGTAACTAGCATGTTTGAAAGGCATAAGAATTCAGATAATTTTGTTAAATACTTGGATGAGATTTCTTTGTCACTTTTTGTCAAGTCTCTTCTTGAAATCTGAAGCTTTGTTAGAACCTGTTTCCTAAGTCTTAACATCTATCTCTTTGCACAGTGTAGCTATCAAATTTCATTAGCCTTGCTCAGGAAGATGTTTGTTTTTGCCTTTTGTTTTAATATCTTCAGGTGAAGAGATGCAAATAGTGTTTTAGGTTTTTTCAAGGCTCTTTTCGAAAATAAGAGGTAATGATTTTAGTACTGAAGTTCAGATATTTCCCCAATGGTCAGAGAAGAAAATATGCAAGCATTGTTCTAGCTTGCAATTATAGAATAAAAGCAGGATCTCAGCTGCTTCTTTTATGCTAGAAGAACACATGTGTGTTTCCATTGTAGGAAAAGCTTAAAGTATCGCTCTGAATGGCCTCTTTTTAGTTTGTTATTACCACAGAATAGTTAATAAGTGTACGTTGAAGGCAAAATATCAGTCTAAAGAATTGTTTTGAAGTTACAGCAGTAAAACAAAATTACAGTTGTTTCTGCTATTCCTCAGTTCTGTTGAACAGGTGTGTGGAAGTTGCTGTGTAAACAGTGCTGTGAATTTTTTACATATGTTCTTAAAGTTTTGCAGCCTTTCTTTTCTGGAAAGTAAACATTTTATTTTGTAAAGTGGTTTTCATGACTAGTTAAAACTCTTTTTAAATTTTATGCAGCAGGACAATAATTTAATATGTAGTAAAGTGATGTCTTTAAACAAATATGGTATTGCTTAGTTACTTGCTAGTAAGTGTCCTAGTCATGGTATTCAGTCATTCTGCCTTTCACTAGCCTTTCTTCATTGCCTTGAATAACCTGGAATATTTATTAACCTGTGTGCTCTGTTATGGAATGTTCTGATTTTAGTTATGTGACTGTTTAAATGTGTTGGAGTACAGGGGAAGCTTCTCTACATGCAGCAATTCACTTTGAAAATAGGAAAATAAAGGTACAGTGGTTCTGAGAGAAGATGCACTTTTAAAAGGCAATTTTAGAATTAACACTTTTGCCTTTAGATACCTCAGAAGAAGCAAGTATGGAAGCTTTTGTTCCATCTCTCACTTCTCCTCCAGGTTGTTTTCAGAAATCTAACCTCCATGTTGATAAGTTTAATAATGAGATTTCTAATGTTGAACATTATTTTACTGCCCCTGCTTGATTCTGTTGGAGATAATTTCTGTGTGAATAATTAAAGACTGGTTCTAAAACGGCTTCTCTATTTTGTGAAATAAATCTGCAAGCACGTCTGCTTTTTGTGTAGTAGATGCTTCCAAATGATGTCAAATATTATGTAAATTTATCTATTGCACTCTGGCTTCATTTAGTTCAGGATATTTTAAAAAAACCACCTAAACTGCTTGTCATATGAACAGAGTTCTTGTCACAGGAGCATGTAACAAATTGTTTGTGCTGCAAACCCTCTGCCAAAGTATTTCTTGTAAATTTTTAATTTGTAACTTTCCATATTACATTTTTCCAGGCTTTACAGATAAGGTACAGCAGAATAAATACATTACCTTATTCATACAAATAAAATTTTCATATATTTCAGTAATATTTTTCCAAAATCTTGATTGAAAAAATCTATTTGTACCCTTTATGTACCAGAGGTAATGTTGTTTGAAAGTTTAATTTACAAAAGGTGCAATTATCAGTTTTTCAGGTTGAATTATTAAAATAGTTCACGTAATTCCTGTATAATGCTAGAAGTTTGTCTTATAGGTCCCTGATTATTTGCTACACAAATGTGCTCTTGGCTGGCAGTTTTAGTCCAAGCTGGAGCAGTTCTTTCCTTGCCTGCTGCAATATTTTCCTTCTTCTGTATTAGCAGAACAATGTTCCATACGGGAAGGAATACTGCCCGACCAGTTCTTTTAATGTAAAACAGCTAAATGATGAGCTGGGAAAAAATGGATGCAACCTTCTGACACTGGAGAGTTACAAGTTCTGGAGAAATTAATGTCAATGTCGCTTTACACTGGAAAGGGGCAGAAGTCCTTGAACTTGTCTGTAGTCCATTTGGCGATAAGGCAGGAATGAATTTTCTGTTCATAAAAGTCTGGCCGTTGTAGTCACTGAAAACTGACTATATTTACTAGTAAGCAAAAAGACTCCTTATTCTCTGATATTTGTGTTTACATTGTACTATTAAAAACTGCTAAAAATCAGATTGATTCCTCTTAGATCAGTTGTGGTTTGCATGGTCATTTCTAAAGTACTTTCATGATTTAAGTATACTAAATTTAAACTCTGTTTGCAAGAGTCTTGCATGAAGGGAATGTCTTGGAAATTTACTGAGGCTTGAACTGAGTGATAATTTTTTTTTTTCTCAGAGCACCTTTCAAGAATTTGGAAGCAGTATAATATGCAAATTTTGTGTTACAAACAATGAATCTTTAAAAGATTATACTGTGTTTAAACAGCTTGAATATTTTTTTTTTCTTCTCTATTTCAAAGGTTCATTTGAGCTTCTTATTGTTTCTCCATCGGCTAGCAGAAGAAGCCAGGACAAATGCTTTTGAGAACAAAAGTAAAATAATTAAACCTGAGCACACCATATCCGCAGCGAAGGTATTAACACACTTTTAATATTTTTCATTTTTGTATAATGTATTATGACAGCATGTACAAAAGCCTTCTGTGTTAAAGTTGATATTTAATTTATAATCCAAAACGTATAGATGCTTAATATTCTTTGTCCATCATTGGCATAATTTACTGTTACCAAGACAGCAAATCAACTCTCCTTGCCGTATTAAATATAAACCAATTTTTCTTGATTATTCCCTGTCTAATGTTATAATTTCAATATATGAGTAAGTCTACAAAATGGTCTGCCAGCAAGCCTTCGTGGCCTAAAAGGTAGTCCAAAGTTGTAGGATCCTTATTTCAGCTGATAATACATCAAGGAAGCATGTTGTCTTAACATCAGTGATATAAGTGAAGCTTTATGGAACAGGTGAGAAGTAGTTCAGAGAGGCTCAAATACCTTTCTTACATCTTCAGTTCTTACCTGCTTAGTCTGAAATAAGTTCATAGCGGATGCTGGCAGCGTTGTGTGGATACTTCTCAAACAAACAGATACTTTGTGTGATGTATTTGGCAAGGAAAGAACTAAGGGAGAATTAGACTGTGGATTGTTATATGGATAGTTAGCATAACAAAAATTGCTGTATGAATATCTGAGAAGAAGGAATTCACTGTGTTGTAGAGCATGGTGAGTTTTGTGTACATGCAAAAGGAGGGAAAAGGGAAGGTGTTAAGCAGCTTTGTCTCCCTAGAGAGAATTAGTGTCAAAATATGACTGAAATCCTTTTTTTTGTTCTGTTGCTCATTTCATTCCCTAGGATATGCCTGCTTTACCTTGGTGTTATGAAGGAATTCAGTCTCTTTATTTTATCTCTTTAACCACCTTCTCCTGCTGAGCAAAATGGGAGGACAAAAATTGATGTTACCTGATATTTTGGTCCTGTGGCTTCTGTTTATCTTAATTTTTTTTTTTCACTTCTGCTGCAAGGTTTAGTCTGATACTTTTCTATTACTATAGTGACAGAAACATATACAGGATATGTAGGGTGGCCAAGTGAATGTTGCAATTGGAGTCTTAGACATTTATGGTTTCTTTTTAACTGCAATCTTAACACTTTTTGAACATTTTTGTGCTCCATTTATTTTTTTGAGGTGGGAAGAAAGGAAAAATTGCCTGTATTTTGATAATTTTAACACTGAAATAGTCTCACTTGGGCTTTGATGTTCATTTTGCAATTTAAACTCCAAACCAAAAAATGTCCTTCCAAAGGTCTGTGTGCTCTTGATATAGAAAGAAAAAAGGCATTGCAGACAAAAATTGAGTGTAATAGTTGTATTATTGCAAACCTTGTTTTTTCTTTTTGTCTGAGCCCAACAGTGTAAGAAATCTACTGATGGCTCGAGAGCACTATTGCCATTTCTCAGCATTAATTTTCAAAA
>VWZV01004010.1:1324417-1382220 GCA_013397155.1 Irena cyanogastra
AGTCCAAAGTTGTAGGATCCTTATTTCAGCTGATAATACATCAAGGAAGCATGTTGTCTTAACATCAGTGATATAAGTGAAGCTTTATGGAACAGGTGAGAAGTAGTTCAGAGAGGCTCAAATACCTTTCTTACATCTTCAGTTCTTACCTGCTTAGTCTGAAATAAGTTCATAGCGGATGCTGGCAGCGTTGTGTGGATACTTCTCAAACAAACAGATACTTTGTGTGATGTATTTGGCAAGGAAAGAACTAAGGGAGAATTAGACTGTGGATTGTTATATGGATAGTTAGCATAACAAAAATTGCTGTATGAATATCTGAGAAGAAGGAATTCACTGTGTTGTAGAGCATGGTGAGTTTTGTGTACATGCAAAAGGAGGGAAAAGGGAAGGTGTTAAGCAGCTTTGTCTCCCTAGAGAGAATTAGTGTCAAAATATGACTGAAATCCTTTTTTTTGTTCTGTTGCTCATTTCATTCCCTAGGATATGCCTGCTTTACCTTGGTGTTATGAAGGAATTCANACCTAGGTTGGTTGTATGAATTCAGTCTCTTTATTTTATCTCTTTAACCACCTTCTCCTGCTGAGCAAAATGGGAGGACAAAAATTGATGTTACCTGATATTTTGGTCCTGTGGCTTCTGTTTATCTTAATTTTTTTTTTTCACTTCTGCTGCAAGGTTTAGTCTGATACTTTTCTATTACTATAGTGACAGAAACATATACAGGATATGTAGGGTGGCCAAGTGAATGTTGCAATTGGAGTCTTAGACATTTATGGTTTCTTTTTAACTGCAATCTTAACACTTTTTGAACATTTTTGTGCTCCATTTATTTTTTTGAGGTGGGAAGAAAGGAAAAATTGCCTGTATTTTGATAATTTTAACACTGAAATAGTCTCACTTGGGCTTTGATGTTCATTTTGCAATTTAAACTCCAAACCAAAAAATGTCCTTCCAAAGGTCTGTGTGCTCTTGATATAGAAAGAAAAAAGGCATTGCAGACAAAAATTGAGTGTAATAGTTGTATTATTGCAAACCTTGTTTTTTCTTTTTGTCTGAGCCCAACAGTGTAAGAAATCTACTGATGGCTCGAGAGCACTATTGCCATTTCTCAGCATTAATTTTCAAAATAAGCCTTTTATTTTACAGAATTCTTGCTTATGAATGTCCTTGCTTAAAACAAACCCCTCAAATTTGAAATCATTCTGTACACTTTTGCTTTATTTCTAATATTTTCCCTAGAGTATTACCCTTTGCAACACAGCTCTTGGAAACAGATCGGCTAGATGAACCTTTGGTCTTGGTAGCCTAGTGTTTTGAATCTCTGACTGCTGTCTGAATTGTATTGATAAATATACTTTTTTTTTTCTTTGCAGGTTATTTTAAAGAAAAGCAGAGGCTAGAAAACAGACCACTGGAATTTTAAAGCACATTTTTCAATGTTTCTGACTAACTTCAGTTATACTGTGAGCCAGCTTTAGCACTTGTGTAACTATGTAGTTTTGTTGACATCTGTCTCCTGACTGACTATCTTGCTGTTTCTTTAAAAAAAAATTAAAAAATCTTAGAATGTATATTTTCATACACCTCATGCATAATTTTAAACTGTGTGTCAGTTGTCACTTTAAGACTTTTGATGTACCTTATTTCATAATGATGGAGGAATGCTTGTACCATAGATACCCTTTAGGTGCAATGTGGCATTTCTTATTAAAAGTGTGAAAATTCTTAAGGGGAACAGTTGTTAAAAAATTAAAAAACAACACCGATTTCTGTAAATCCAGTATAGACTGTGCAGTTCAGAACAGATTTACTAGCTAAACAAAATTACAGCTTTCAAAACAATCACTGTAGAAACAAGTATGTTAAATATGTTGTCTTCAGTTTATTTATAAATGTCTTGATAATTTTAAAATTACTTTGAAAAGTAGGTTGAGACTTCTGTGTTCTGGGGAAAGAGTACATGGTTGGTATATTAAATCATGGTTTGAACTGTTGAGCTGACCTGTTTGATGTGGTATATGAGGCATCTTGGTGGTCTGTAATTCAGTTGCTGTGGACAGGTGCACAGGTTATGGAAAAGCAAAGATCTGGCACAGCTGATGTTTTTGAAGTTAGATCTTGTAAAAATAACAAAGATAAGTTGGCATGAGTACCAAGCTGTTTCCTTCTCTCTTTTCTGTGTCATGATAACTTGTTAAAAGTCTGGAAATGTACATTATGTAAAAATATCTTCTTAAATTAAGATAATATTCTGTTCCTATTCTGGTATTTATAATCATTTACTGAACACTTTGCTTAATAAATATATTAATAAAGTTATAGACGAATCTTACAGTTCGAACTGATAGTGCAGTTTTGTGGAATATATGGTAGCTGCTCCTTGATGTCCACAGTGAGCTGTTCTTAAAATAAAGAATCTTTAAAAGTGTTATGTATTGAGTAGTCTAATTTTGTCTGACACTTTACCAAGTATATTCTAGAAACTCAGCAAAATATTGCGTTTTAGAAATATTTTTGAAGTGTAAAGAAACTTTAGCAATGCCAGTACTTAAAATTTCATATCATGTCCATGCACTTTTTAAAATGCTGTATAACCTTTGAAAAGTCATTCTCTTCCAGAATGCAGAAAGGAGGGAAAGATTACTCTCCTGCTTTACTTGACTCACAGAGCTTGGTGCATTCAGCTTCTTTTGAGGATTGACTAGATTCTTTATTCTGCATTTTCTTCTCTTACTCCCTTGGAATTCACAAAGAAGGCCAAAAACATACACATGTAGAGGATATGTGGACTTAATAATCTGAACTACATTCTCAGGAATAAGGAAGATCTGACTAAGTATTTGTATTTTTATTTGTAATTACTATTTTTGATTTAACAATTTTATTGCAACGCTAGATTTTCCTTAGAAATATTTTCTCTTCATTTTCTCTGAAATATTTTCTTAGAGTCTTGTATAATCACATATCTTCCTCATTTTACAATTGTTTGAGTGCTATAGCTTCTTTTGGAACTTTTTTTGATATCCACTTCAACTTTTTTGATTTTTCTAGGAGCAAGGTCTGCTCTGAGTAGTGAAATACTCTCATTCTCATATAGTAGATTGATTAATGATCAGCTACCACTGGGAAGGGAGACAAAAAAGGGTTAAAACCAACCACCAGTGTACTTCTAAAATATTTTGTACAGTGAGTTTGGTGTGTATTCGTGGTTAAGAAGCTGCCTCTTTTCAATAGGAGAGGGACTTTGATAGTACATTTTGAATGTGTTGTAATAGCTGGAACAGGCAGGTGTTAAGAAGACCTGGGTAGCTTGGCAGGTATTCAGGTTTCTCTCCTAAACTTCAAATAAATACTTCCTGAAAATTAATGGGGCCAATGGAGTGGGCTTAAGGTTTTAGAAATGTAAAATGCTGTTGTGTTTTTCTGGTATCTTCACTATAAGGTTAATTGTATTCCTATTTGGCAGCTCTTTTGATCTTCATGTATATACCTAGGGTATCTTCTCTACACAGTATTCCTTGCTAGATTTTTAAAATTAAAATTTAGAGCAGTATTGTCTAAGTACCCATGAACACTTACAATTAATATAAACCTGGAGGCTATAGCGATAGTTTATTCCTGTGTCATGTCTGTTTAATGGCAAAGTATCAAAGCATGTAGTTCTATAATTTTTTTTCACTAGATCTGTAGTAGAAGACTAATGAGGTTGTGTTGTTTGAATTCCTGTGTTGATTCTTTGCCATTAGGAGGAAAAAAGCACGGATTTTTGAGGGAAGAGTCATGGTGATGCTCAACTGTTTTCATTAAACCTTGAGAAATTTATAGTTCTGAAACAACTGACTCAATATTGAATTTCCTCTGGTTTTAAGCGTAAGATTCAAGAGCTTTTTGGAAAAAGAGGTACTCTGTCAATATAATTAAAACTCCTCATTTCCTCAAAAAGCAGGATGGATGTCCTAAAAAAGTAGAGGCATACTCACACTTCCATTTTTTCTATTATTTCTGCTTTGCAGCTTTCCCCATGTTCTGTTTTACATCCTACCGTGCCCTTTCATTCTGACCATCAATGAAAAGGGGTAAAGTAATGAAGAAATAGAATTTGGCAGAAGTACTTCTGGTAGCGCTTATCTTGGTTTTCAGCTTTTGATGTGGCTGGTGTTAGACCCTGGGCCAAGGTAGTATTATAATTTGTTAAGCCACAAAAGAAGGAAGATGTTTATTGATCTGTGATGGAAAAGAGTGGTGCTGCTGCTATTTTTGTTTCATTTATGGAATGACTGGTGAGAGTGTATCTGCTGTTTGCCAACCTGAGTGTCTTCTGGTGGGGAGTATGCCCTATTCTAGCTCACACTCACAGCATGCATTCATGCCTACTGTGCTTTGATTTTGTAGAGTATGTAAGTTTAATATTTTCTGAGTGGTATAAATCACCCAATTATTATGTTTAGAACTTCTAAAAAGTGTGAATATTAAGAATGGTATGTCAGTGAAGGTTAGATCTATGGACCTAACTCCTAATGGTGTCAACACAAGTAAATGAACTTGTATACTTTGATGGGTCAGGACCCAATTATCATTGTTCTATTTGAATGTCAAGTCATATCTATTGTTTTGAGTCAGAAAATCAAGACAGGTGCTAGAGAGGACGTTCACACCTCAGAGTTTCGTTGTGGTTTTATGTGGAGAAGTGAGTGACTGCTGAAAAAAGAATCTAAAGTTTCATAATAAAAATAGTTGGTATTTTCTGGTTATAGTCATACAGTAAAGGAAAAGTAAACCCAGAAATATGTATGCTGTAATAGAAAAATTCTTTTTCTAGCCATAAGGTGGGGATAGAGCAAAAACTCTCTTTTTCCCCTGTGGTAACTTTCCATTAGAGCAAGTATTCCGATTATTCCTACTAAAAGGTATGCTATAGATTGTAACACTTTCTGATAGTTTTTGAAGACTACCAAGCCTACACTGCTGACATATGTAGGGCAATTAATGTTTAGAAGAAAAAAATCCCATTCACATCCAAAACAGGATGTTTTCCTGAGATGTGCTGAGAGGGTGAAAGATATGAATGATCTTGAAGATTTTTTCTTTATTCAAAGCTTAATCTTTCAGTACCATGTAGTTTTCTTAATTAGAGGTCTATAGTTGTTTGTACAACTTAGCTTTGGTTTTAGAAATGGTTATATTCTATGTGGAGTTTTATGAAGGAAATTCTTGTACAAGACATTACTTATTTAGCAGCCTTAACCATGAAACATACAGCTTGTACTGGCTGACTTGCTGACTCAGCATTCATTAGTCTTCATCAGTTAAGAGCAGCTAAGGGCACGTAACTCCTAAATGCATAGGGTTCTGGGGTGACTTATGATTATGTTTTTAGAAGATATGACTTGCACTTCAAATAAAAATGCTGATTGCGTTAAATCAGAATTCTTTTTTCCACAGCTGTGGGGTACGTGTCCAATTCAAGTTCATTACAATGTTTCAAAGCAATGTGTGTAGTTGTTTTTCAGTTCAATATGTATATTATCATATACTGTGTATATGTATTGGCATATAGATTCCTTCATATGTTTTAATGGTACTTTAATGGTAATGTAGATGCTGTGATAATTTACTTGGATATGATAAAAGAGGATAGTAGAACAAATTTCTTACAGGTTTGAGTAGCTTCAGTTCTAGGCTGAGAAGATGCTGACAGTATTTCTGTTGTACAGAACTGCAACTTTTTGAAGAGCCTGAAGAGACATCTCACCTGACAGTTCATGATTTTGCAGACATAATCAGTTGGAATTCATTCATTTACTGTTTGGTGAACAATGTTGGGGGTTTGTCAGTTTCTTTGCAATCCACATTCATCAAATTTACATGGGCTTTGATACATAATATTCTCCTGTGGGCTGGGTTATTAATGTTATCCTGACCAAACTGCTGAAAGATCCTTTCAGGTCATTTGATACCTGTAAGATCAAGTTTCTAACTGAGAAGGTCATTTTCCTGGGGGGATGATTTCAGGGCATGGAGAACATGGCGTAGTATAGAAAAACACCTAAGCACCCCTAAAGTAATTTCTGGTTTAAAAAACCCCAAGTGTAGACACAACCTTACTACCTGATAATAACGTGCAACAACCAGTTAAATAAAAGCAATAACACTTCCTCCATCAGTGGTTTGCTCAACCTTCTGGAACTAGGTCAGGCTCTACAGAAAGACTCCTATTTTGTTTCCTAAGCATGTAGAAAAGACAGAAAGGTATGTTGGCAATAGGACAGATCCTGAATCAAAATTTATAAAGTGCACAAATACTTGCATATAAATGCAGTCAGGGATAGAGTTGGATTAGCTGGAGTTTCCAGTCCATTTTATCGGGTTGAAATTGGTGTAATTGTATTGGTGCTGGCCTCTAAAATTGACAGCCTAATGTGAATCGTTTTCATTTGTTCAACTTCAATAGGTAAGTACACACAGAGATTATATTATATAACGAGCAATTTTTAATGAATTGCTGCAAGTTTTATAGATAAACCAAATAAAGGAAAACATTTAAGAGGTAAACTAGTTTTTAAAATTATACTGCATGTCTGAAATCTTAGTACAAGCAAGCCTCTAGTCATAGCTGTTGAAGCTGTTTTTCACATAGTAAAAGCTTAAGTTACCAGTGATGGTGAGTTACATTTAAATGTTTAAATTCTTTAGTTGATTTTTGGTCTTCAGAGAAAATTATGTATGCTTCCAAAATTGGT
Source organism: Irena cyanogastra (assembly GCA_013397155.1). NCBI lineage: Eukaryota > Metazoa > Chordata > Aves > Passeriformes > Irenidae > Irena > Irena cyanogastra. The sequence continues at coordinate 1,331,161 of VWZV01004010.1, forward strand.
CAACTCATTAAATGCTACTGATTCCTGAACATTGGCTAGAATTAAAAGTGAGGTAAAAGACAGTAATTAAAAAAAAAACCAACCAACCAAACAACAACAACAAAAAAACCTCAGGGAGCAGTCTGAAAAAGGGAAGGATAAGCGCATGACATAGTTAAGGTTGGCCAGATAATTTCTTGTATTTCCATTGTTTCACCATTTGTGTTTCATGTTGAAGTTTTACTGTGGGCTCCCACGTTTTCCAGATTTAAAAGGTTGGGTCTTGGTAATGGAGGGCAGTAGCTTTCATGTAGTCTAAGTAACCATATTCTTCTAAAATTTTTTCTAGAAAGATACAGGATATCTTACTAAGTTGCCACCAGAGTTTCACACAGTAAGTTGATGATACTTTACCTGTAGCCTATTTTGGAAGTTTTCCCCACAAATGCATATGGAATAAACCTTGAAAATTCAGATCAGAAGTGGACAAAACTTCATCTTCCTTTGTTAAAGCCAGGGTTCGGGAGTTCTGGTTCCAGGGATCAGGTTAGCTCTTGCCCCGAATCAGCTTTAATTGGTACTTTTCCATACCTCCTCTGGTTTCCTGGGTTTCTGCCTTCAGCAGAATCGTGGCAGTGACGAGGAAATAAAGAGAGGACTTTGCAGGTACAACTCTGGTTTTATTCCCCAGAGCAGGAGCCCCACAAAAGTGCGGTCTCCCCTCCGTGCAGTACCTTAAAAACGAGGATGGGGAAAAGAGGAAGGGTACAGGCATGGGACCAATCCAGGGTAGGGGTGGGAGTGACCCAGAACAAAGGGAACATCAGTAAACCATGAATAAAAGAGATGAGAGAAACTGGGATCCTGGTGAATCACTTGACAGCTTCCCTGGAATTTACCAGACAGCAGGGCGAGGCTGCAGAGAGAAGACTCCTAGCCTGTGAGGAACACAGCCATGGCCCAGGGGAAACCAGATAAAACCCAATAACACACCTTAACACTGTCTTTTGTTTTCCTTGTTACCCTTTCCATTTCTGGATGAGACTGGAGAGCCATAATGATGGTTTGTTTTAGGGCAGTGACAACATTTAGAAGTCCAACATTTAAAAGTGCTGCCGAAAGGATGGATTAACTTTCAGTCCTTTTTGAAGGCACATTAGTGTTCACAGAATGAATGACATTGTGGGTAAGGTTGGAAGAGACCACAGCAGCTCATCTGCTCCAACCTCCCTGCTCAAGCAGGGTCATCTTGGAGCACACAGCACAGGATTGTGTCCTGACGGTTCTTGAGTATCTCCAGTGGGGGAGACTCCACAACCTCTGAGCAACCTGTTCCTGTGCTCTGTCAGCTGCAATGACCTGCACAGGTATTTCTGTATGTGTGTAGCATGAACACAAACATTGTGAGACTGTGAAAGTAGATCTGTGGTTTAATGATAGTTCTTGTTAGCTGCAATTTTTGAAGTTAAGTCTCAATGAAATAGGGAGTAGCTTACTGGCTTGAGAAGCTGTTAATTTTACTTTAACTTTCTATCTGTGAACGCCAAGAAATTTTGTTGTTAATGTTGTTCATGCCACTCTACCTTCTATTGAACTTTTCTTATTTGCTAAACATCTAGCTGACAGTGCAGCTATAGCCAAGAATTGGAGGAATATGCAATATTAAAAACACAGGACAAGTGCAAGCACAGCAGTTTTGCTTTGGCATTTTATTTTCATGAACCTAGCATCTTTTGCAAGGTTTTCCTGGAAATAAAAAGAAAATACCTTTCCAAATCATCTTTACTGGGGTAGAATGGATGCTTAAATACACTAAACTTCTCCAAAACAAATGCTCATGTATTTAACTGAATTGTACCTTGGATATTTCTGCTAACGTGTTTTTTTCTTTCTTCTTGCTTGCCCACTTACGCTTGAAAGAGAGGATGGGATGTGCTGCATAGTCCTTTCTTCTGAGGAAGACTCTTATAATGGCTCTCTTTGTTTTCCCTGAAGTATCTGGTGAACCAGGAACCCGTGAATCTCTAAATCAATGTCTTAAAAATTACCAAGAAGGTATTATTTTGTGTCTACTACCTGTAGTATAAAACATTTGCTCTGACATGTGAATTCTGCCTCTGTACATACTGAATATTATGCATATAAACTTGAAATCTCTTTATAAAAGCTTGGGTTTTTTTGGTTCAGAAATTCTAGGTATCTTCTAATATGTAAGACCCAGATGAAGCTTAAACTTGGAGCTCTTTTATTCTCTGAAGAACCCATCAATGTAAAATATCAGGCTACTCTCTCTTTGAGAATGGAGAGGATTTTTCATAGATTATTTTACATTTTTGTCCATTTGGTTTTGTTTTTATTTTGTTTTGGGGGTTTTTGTTTGTTTTCTTTTGTTGGTTTTTTTTTGTTTTGTTTCGTTTGTTTTGGGTTTTTTTGCTAACTACATGGGCTGCTAGATTAAAAGTTTTTTGCTAAATATTTGATATCATATGTCTTTATTCAAGCATGAAAATTCAGTTATGACTCACCTCTCAGAGGAGTCTTCCAGTTTCCATAGCATTCCTGAATATTCTTAATTTTGAAGACTAAGCAGAGTTTCTTCCCAGTATTTTCTGTTGTTCTTTTTCCAACCCCTAAGTTCAATGCTAAAGAGAAGGGGAGGAGAGGATGGTTGTGATGCTGCAGAGCATTTATACTGGAACATAAGCAAGAATGCCAGCACGTAGCAGGCTTTAAACTGAGAAAAGTGTATGTGAAGGAGATGCTCGATCTTCCTTAAGAAACTTACCTGATCCTTTGGGAAGACAGTTCACAAGATGAACCTTTGTTAGCAATGCTGTTTCCTTCGCTTAAACCTTGTGCATATATTCCCCCTCCTTCAAATAAAGCTGTTTTTTTTTTTCCCCTCCTTATTAGCAATAAAGAAGAAAGCATCAGATCCATTGTGAACAAAAACAATTTCTTATGTAGTGTGTTCATTACTGATTCAAAACCAGTTTGTTTAATATTTTTTATATTTTTCCCCTGAGGAATATATACTCTTTTAAGAAAACTTCTAAAAATTTGAAGCTGGATGTTTAAAACTGTACTAAAACTGGGACTTTATAAATTGTACCTTTGTGAAGAAAATAACAACTTGAAGTTATGGCACAAAGGAGCGAACTGCTATTAATCATAAAGAAACACTTTTGAAATATCAGCTTTTTCGTGTTTTCTCTTGCAAATTCTATGTAAAATGATGATGTCTGTTAGAAAGATTATATGTAGTATTTTTAAAGATTAGTAAGTTTAACTCTTGTCTGCATCCCTCTTGAAATGTGGACCATGTTTGAGACATAATTTGTGTAACAAAATATCTTTATTTCTGAGTTAATTTAATTTTTACATGCTTGTCTTACAGAGGGAGTCTACTTTTAATAAAAGTCATGTGTTTAGAGCCATAATTTTTGCATTCAACATAAATTATTTTTATGTTGTTACTGTTTGATGTGAAGTCTACGTTTTCTATGAGTAAACTTAGCAGTTACAGTATGGATCTCATCTTCCTCTATCAGTACCATCATGTTACCAATCCCTATATTGAAAATGTATCTTTAGAAGTTAATATAATGTTTGAGCAAAGCTATGAGTGTAGTTTCAATACAAGATGCACTGACTAGCCTTTTTTTACCTAGGCTTCATATATTATCCTTGTAAACTCAAAGAAAAAGACGTTTTCCGCTGTTCTTGTAGTTTCCCTTTTAAATGGAGCCTGTCACCACATGAAACACTTTCCTGACCTTTAGCATTGTCAGAACATGAAACAGAGGAGGAGGATATCCTATGGTGTATAGTACATTAAGGGGATTACCTCATCAGCATGAAAAGTCCGTAACTAATCTACACCAGAGACATGTAAGCTCTTGGAGCAGGACATTCTTGAGAATATAAAGGAGCACATCAAAACATTTTCTCTGAGTCTTGTTCAGCATGTAAGTGGAGCAGCCAGCATGCGAATGAATGGCAGTGTCAAATTTGTTCTCTGTTTACAGTGTTTTCTATTAATATATCTACCCAGACCCCAAATTTCCAGGCTGAGGCAGGATTGATAAATGATAAAAGTCTGCTTCTTTTGGAAAATTGAATTCGGGGCAAGGTTGTTCCTGGTATTTTCCTTCTAGTAAGAATCAATCTTCTCCCTACCTTGTCTACATTGCAGGAGGTAACTCATTAAGAGAGAAGCATTTTCTTTTTTCTTCAAGTTTCATAAACTGGTTTGAAACTGTACCTTTGCACCAGTTTAATGTATTATTTCTTCAGTTTTACTGAGCTTGTATGGAGCCAGCAGAGGAATGAACTGTGATGATTCCAACTTTAGCACTAGGTGAATAAGACGCAGTTCTGCCCACCCACAGCATGCAACCCTATAACTGCTGCTATGATGGATTTGCTGTAACTTACAGCATGTGTACTATCTTTTTTTTTCTTTCTCTAACACAGTGATTGGTGATAAATTTGAAAAATTGGCCAAAATCCATAAATACAGTTTTCTAGCAATAAAGAGCTCATGTAAATGAGTCAGCCTAAAGTTTGATTAACCATGCTAAAATCTTGCAAATATTGTGGTTTCTAGATCTTTGGGTTTGGGAACTGTTGCAAATTTGTGCGTGAATCCTTCTTTGAAAGTATTCCTTAGTATTAAGAGAAAAAAGAGCCCAACATTTAATCTATGGAGACTTGCCAAAAATTGCTTCAATTATTCTTATTAGGTTACAATAGTCTATTTCTGAAACATGCTAGAATTGTTGGCTCATCTACATTGCAATATATTCCTTGAGTTTCAGAAGAGGAAGAGAACAGAAAGCATCTTAAGCAAACAAGAAGTAGTTTTTCTCCTGTTTTCATATTTTTGAATTTCAGGTTATCTTTTTGAATTTATCTGCTAAGGAATTAGATTTCATTACCCTATAACCCTTGTGCACTGATTGATCAAATTTTGTAGTGTTCCTGAAATTCTCATCATTAACCATATTTTTCAATTATATTTCTTTTCCACAGCAAGTGTATCTTATTTGAAAAATTTATTCAGCAATACTCTAAAATATCGTTGAGCAAATAATTCACGAAATTTTTCTTCTTTATCATGAACTATTGATGTATAATTCAGTTTCTTCAAGTATATTCACCATTTAGACTTGTTTGTGGAATATTCTGTTGAATATTCTAGGGGACCCTGCTTGAGTAGGGAGATTGGACCTCCAGTTGTCCCTCCCAACCCTACCCTCTCAGTGATTCTGTGATTCTTAGGAAGTCTTGGTTTTTAGCTCACTGAGCTGCTGTCTGTTTTCACTGATTGCCATTTGAAAGGCAAAAGTCTGTAATCAGCCAGTTAGTTTGCATGTTGTGCTTCTTCATCCCAATTGAACATCTGTAATAATTCTAAGCTGGAAGCTTGCAGAAGACAAATGTAAACGTGCCTTTCAGTAAACACTTTCTGAAGTGTGCCTAAATTGCTTAAATCCATATTCCTGATGATAAACTTAATTTCACTAACTTTGGCAAAGCCGAGCAAAAATATATCTCTTCTTAAAAATCTGAATTAATGCTTGTGGAAAATATTTCACAGTAGTTGTTTGGTTTTGTCAAAGTCTTTGTTGAAGTCTAAATACTCTTTTTTATGTTGTTGTTGAAGTGGAATGATGCATTTGTACAGAACATAAGTAGTAGATGAGAGATTTGACCAAAAGCATTGGGAAAAACCCTTCCCCTTACAAAAAATCCAGGGAAGAACAGATGTAACCTCCAATATAAGCAGTTCTAAGAACTGAAGCCTTTTGATCTGAATGAAAACCAACTGCTAAAATTTTGAAGACAGTGACTTCTTTACATTACTATGTTCTCAGTTGTGATTTAGAGAGGCAATTTCTTTTCTCTGTTTACCTGCTATCTGCTCTGCAGTAGATCCAAATCTCAGTTCAACTGAGGTAAATACCTGAAGTTTTTAACACTTAAGAGATCAACATTAAGAGAAAATGCAGAATTGTGTATCTTGTTTCCAGTAATGAGAGTCATTCTTGTCACTATATTATTACATACGTTCAATCAGGATGAAGAAAGTGTCTTTAAGCATTAGATTTTCTTAGGGGATCAGCTGGGTGGCCATTGCAGTTGCTGAAGGAACATTATCAATTGGGTGAGGCATTTTAGGTGAAGCTTTTGAAATTTCCAAAATTATTGCTTCTTAGGATTTTTAATTTTTTTTTGCTTTTAAGTTGTTAGCAATTTTTTTTTTGTATGTCTGTCTGTAGATACATTCTGGGCCAAATTTTACCCATTTGGATTGGTGTAAAATCAAAGTCGTATAGTGATCTATATTGCTGAGAATGGGAGCAAGGTTTTTGCCCCCGTACTTTTGACTGCTTTGTCTTGCTCTGAAGCAGTTTCCAGGCTGTGCCTGATTTGTCTGTGATATTCAATGTTAACTAAGTGACAGCATCTGCAGTGCTGCTAAATTGAGGGTTTTGAATGCTCAGCTTCCACACTAGCAGATATTTTTGGCAAGTATGCACCTTTACCGCAAAGTTGTTGCTATTATGGGATTGTTTTAATCATACGCTGAAACTCATTTTCTTAAATGCACTTTTAATTCTTTCTTTGTTTGTTTTTATTGTTTGCATAAGAACACCACATGCTAATTCACCACATGATGTGTACTCACAGTCCAAATATCACAAAGTCAGTTCCAAGGTCCAGACATTTACCAGTCTCCCTTTCATAAAGCATATAACGGCAAAATCCTTAGTCCAAATTCAAGTCAACCAGAACTTTGGAGTATTTTCAGAGTAAAATACGCTTCAGAACAGCTGCAGGAATCTTGATATATAACCCACAGTGGGGTGGACATAACCCTTTAATACTGAAAATATACTTTGTAATTTACACATGATGACAAGATAAAAGTTTTTATAAGAATTTCTTCAAAGAAGAAGTATGAAAACAACTAAAAATAAATGGAAAGGCTTTCCTGTTCTAAGCCCACATCGGGTATAGCCATGATGGCAGCCAACACCTTTTTGGCACAGAGCCCTGCCAGTTGCTTGTCCCAAATTCAGAGACACAAAACTCAACTCCTCTTCTGGATCTTTCCCAACCAGTTTGCGAGTTTGCCTGCCTGCAGGAGGCTGGTAGAAGGAGAACATATAAGGCTTTTTCTCTTGCTTCCTGCTTGTTAATAAATTGGAAATTACATAGTCTACAAACATACACTTGTTTTGTGGATTCCACATAATGCATAAATCATTAAATGTTTTATACCAATTATTTTGTCTCAGATCACACAGTTCTCTTATGTAAAGCAAAATAAATGCACTTTAATTACTTATTGTATGTTATGAGAGTGTATCACAAGCCATATAAAATCAGCTATGTAATGTCAAGAGGAAAAAGCTTTTTTTGAATTTCTTAGGATCTTATATAGCCAATTTTTCAGCAACATGCATCCTTGATTTACTAAGGGCTTAGAGCATAACATCTTCAACCAATTTGGTCTCAATGTGTCCTAGAATAATAACCCTTAACTCAGTAACAGTTCAAGAGCAAAGTATTTAGAGAATTTTTGCTACCAAGAAACAATGCTGAAGAGTTCTTCCAGGACAGAATTTGAAAATACATAAATATTGTAACCTGCACGTGAGAGAAAGTGAAATTTTCTTAAGTGCATACATACATGCTGACAAATCTATGTGTGGGTACTCTTCTGCATGAGGAGTCACCCCACTGAATGTCAGTCCTGGCAAGACACAGCCTCAGATCCTAGTCCTGTGTTTTTGTTCTCATAGCTGAGAACTGTAAACATCTTCTGAGCTAAAAAAAGAGCAAGAGTGCAAATGCAGAATATTGAGTTCAAAAGCAGAACACAGAGTTCCCAAAGACACTCTGCTGTACACAACAAGGTGAAAGATATTTGATCTGTTTCTCTAGTTCACTGAGGTCCTTGCATGTCACTACATTAACAAAAAGAATGAAATCTGGTCATAGGGACAACCAGGTCTGTGCCATCTGATTTTACTTTCCCACATTAAAAGTCCTACCACAGGGTGAGGTATGAGCTGCTGTTAATGTAGTTACTCTTATCTGCTGAATGAGGCTATTGACATCCAGAATATGGTAGAACAATTTCAAAACTTCTCTACCTACTCCAGAGAAGGTAGATTAGACTGGACATTCTCCATAGGTCCCTTTTCCTTCCTCACTTTTTTCAGGAGAAGCAGTAGAGATTTTGTCTACTTTTGTTCCAGAAAAGTCTTGATCTAGTTTGCTTGGATTTTCTAAATTTTGATCTGTGATGACTGGCCCTTTGCAAGGAGTAAAGTGCTGCTCCATGTTACTATTATTATTATATTATTATATTACTGATATTATTAAGGAAATCTGGCATCTGTCCAAATCAGATTCATTAGAAACTCTGTGGAAAGGATGACTGACTTTACCCTGACTCCCGTACTTCCAACTTTTCATCCCCTGATACGAGTGGATTTTTTGAGTGCCAGAAGATTTTACAGTCACTGGTTGTGAGTAAAATATCTTCATGTTGCCAGCATATGTTACTTGGATATGTTATTTTGAATTGAATCATAATCAAAGCAAGATATGGTCTAGAAGAGAGGATTTCTCATCCTCCCTCTGTGGAATATGATTTAATTGTGCTAACTATGGGAAGCATGGCTGCTGTTGTGAATCCAACAAAGGAAAAACTTACTGGTTTCATTAAGAGATGCTGGAAACTGTCTTGTGTTCAGATAAATAGAGGTGAATTTTTTTGTAAGTCTCCTCTATTAAATATAGTTGCATGCTGTCCACATCCTTTTTAGTAGCATATCTAGAATATCTGGAGAAATCTTAGGATTCTGTAAAGATGAACTCACTAAAGCAGTATTTCTTTATTTCCTATCAGAACCCTTTTTACCAGTTTGCTGTACTGAACGTTCCAGGTTTCAATCATATGTTAAATTTTAGGTTGGTTCATTTGGAGGATCTTGCTGTTCAATGTTTCATATTAAAACCTGATTCTCTGAATGTTCGTGTTATAGAGTTTTTTTGTTGGGTTTTTTTTTTTTCCATTTATAGATATTACAAAGGCTAAGAAGGTCTGTTGTGAGAAGACATATGAGGAGCTTTTCATACATCATGAAAGACTGGGTTAAAAGGCCAGTCCTTTTAAGTCTTAGCTCCAAAAACAGTGAAGTGCATAAGTCAGTTTTTGGTTACATTAAGCAGAATTTTCCAAACATGGCATTTTAAAGATGGGTATACACTGCATGGTGTACAGAAAAGAAATGGTGGAAGGCTTGTCTAGGCATAGCAAAACATTAATTACAATGGAGCAATGTGTGTTACGAATTTCTTCATCTTGCTGTAAATGGGGTGCAATTTACATTTCCACTATTTTGGTTGTTCTCACATTCACACCATAGCTTGTAGCTTTAAGCCAGTTTAAAAACTTTGGTGAATTTTCTGTCCTTTTTAAAATGCTTTCCCATCCTGTTTTATTTTGTTGAGTTTAAATCTCTCTTTAAAAAATCATGCAGCCTTATACTTCCACACATAAATTTTATTAGGTTAGATTGTTTCAAAGAAAAAGGAAGATTTTTTCATTGACTTGAATTTTTATCAATTTCCATTTCATCTCAGGTGAACTGGTAGGTCTGTTCATCCCGAATTTTTCAAATTTTAATTAACAGTCCATTTGGAGTGTGGTAAAACTTCTTGTTATAGTCCTTCCATTTTACGACTTTTTTTCTCTATAAAGACGGAGGAATGAGATAATAGCAAAACAAAAATTTTACAATAATGTTTTAATGAAATAAAACTTAAAAAGCAAAAATATTCAGTAAATCTTGGTGCATTATGGTTTTTTTCCCTTTCTCTCTCTCTTTCTCTTTCTTCTAAGATATTGGTATGAACGCAGACTGGGGCACATGCTGCCGAGAAGGACTTGGAGGTGCTGATGGATGAGAGGCTGGATATGACTCAGCCATGTGTATTCACAGCCCAGAAAGGCAATTGTAGCCCAGGCTGCATCCAAAGCAGCGTGGGCAGCAGGGTGAGGAAGGGGATTCTGCCCCTCTGCTCTGGTGAGACCCCACCTGCAGTGCTGCATCCAGCTCTGGGGTCCCAGGAAGGACATGGACCTGCTGGAGTGAGTCCAGAGGAGGTCACCAAAATGATTCGAGGGCTGGAGCACTTCTCCTAAGAGGAAAAGCTGAGAGAATTGGGCTTGTTCAGTCTAGGGAAGAGATGGCTTTGGTGTGACCTAATTGCAGCCTTCCAGTACCTGAAGGGAGCCTACAAGAAAGATGGAAATGAGAGCATGGAATGACAGGACAGGGGGAAATGGCTTCAAACTGAAGAGAGAGTAAGTTTAGACTGAATATAAGGAAGAAATTCTTTACTGTGAGGGTAGTGAGGCCCCGGAACACTTCCCAGAGAAGCTATGAATGCCCCTTTTGTGGAAGTGTTCAAGGCCAGGTTGGATGAGGCCATGAGCAAACTGGTCCACTGGAAGGTGTCTCTGCCCACAGCCCAAGGGCTGGAACTAGATGGTCTTTAATGTCCCTTTCAACCCAAAGCATTCTGTGGTTCTATGCTATGCAAGGGATAGGTAGCCAGATGTTCCTAGTACTGGAGTTCTGGATCTTGCTTTTCTAAAGAATCTGAATTTTTGGGCTCTGCTAGAGTTCTTGAAACCTTTTAATCAGAGCTAGATATTGAGACAGATATATTTAATTATTTTATTTAATTTAGCTAATTAATTTAGCACTAATTTAGCCGTCAATCTGCTGAAAATAATGTTTTGAGTTTAAGCTTGTATGTCTGTGTTTGCTCTAGTGGGGTGCTAACATAAAAATTAGGTAGGTGGCCCATCATTCCCAGAGACATCTAAATTAGTGATATGTTGAAGCTGCAAAGCCTTATACTCATTTGGAGGTTTTCATGGCTACTGTAACTAAACACACTAGATATAGTATGAGCAGCTGCATTAAAAACATTCCTGGAAGCAAGCAGAAAATATTGTTATTTTCTAAAGATGTTATATTGACAGTACTTCTCAGTGGGCACAGAAACAATGGATTATAACATAGTAGGAAGTAGCTGTCATTACAGTGGTTTTTTTTTTAATAATTCAGATAGTTATTTTTGTACTTTTGGAATTATTTAAACATCTGAAACGGGAACTGTGGTCATATAAATGCAGATAGAAAAATTCTTTTAACCTACTCACCTTTGAAAAGCTTCCATAATTGAATCAAATGCAGTTTTCCTGAAGAAGGTATCTTTAAAATGCACTAAGTGTGTTTTGTTGGTGGTTTTTTTTTTTTTTTTCAAGAAGGGAAATCTTTTGGTTATACACTAGCTTTCAAATACAGTGAAAACTTTCTGCCAGACAAGTGTAAGAAAATAATTGGGTCACCCACACGCTGCATTATTTAAGATTTATAAATCCTCTTTTTGCAGAAATGTTAATCTATTCTGTAGTGGAAGAACAGTCAAGGAGGTTGTAAAAGTTTCAAAATATGTTTAAAGAATTGATGGTATGGGAAAAAGTAACAAAGGATGAGAATTATTTTTTGGTCCCAGAAGCAGTAAATTAATATAAGCAAAAGAGTAAAATAAACTAGCACAGTCCTGAATCTTTCCCTTTCTTAAGGGAATTTAGGAGCAGGAAAGCAGAAAAGGAGAAATCTGCTGTGAATTAATGTCATAGTTTTACAGAAGTTCAGAGGAAGGAGGAATGAATGTGGGGAAGGGAGCAGTTGATGAGGGGCAACGTCACTTCCATTTTTGTACAAAATTTGAAGAGATTATTGATTTGTTATGAAAAATATCAATTCAGATAAGAGGGTTATTTTGAACATTTTATGTCATTTAATTGAAATTGCTACTTCTGCTTCATGACAAAAGCAGGCATATGATAATATTGCTGTGATGGCATTACTTTGGTGTTTTGTATGGAAGTCTTATACGAGATCCTTTCCTTTGATATTTTCTTCACATATTGCAGGCTTCAGTGGGTCTGATAAATATGTGTGAGTCAACAACATAATTTGTAGGGGCCTCACTGGCTGAGAGATCTCCAAAATTTCAGTTACAATTTTCAGTCTATCTTTCTGGAATTTGTGGGTACAGTTCACAAATATTTATTGGGTAGATGTAATGCTTTCAATCAGACTGTGCAGACTGCAGGATTTGGCCCTGTTTTTGAAAGGTTATGCATTTTACCTCCTGTTTTATTTAGCTGAAAGTAAATCAGAAAAAAAAAATCAACTTTAAACATTTTAAACTAGATGATCCTTTTCATCTGGAGTAAGTTTATCCTTAAAAGGACTACACAGTGCAGCCTTTATAGTAATACCTCATTAAAAAGCATGTATTGAATGACTGCATTTTCAAAAGAGGCATTTCAGCTGATTGCAGAAATACAGCTGTCCTTCAAAGCCAGTGTGCTAGGGTGGATCATGCAGATTAGCACAGACATAACAATGTGAGCCTTTAGGGTCAATTTGAGGAAATGGCAAGAGCCAGAGTGGCTGGGTGCACACCTATTCGAGGAGACCACATAATCATTTAGTCCTGATGATGTCATTTCATCAGCCAGAGAGTATTTAGGCTGCTGTTTCCTCCACACATTTTACCCATGGAGTTAAAGGTGAGCTTCCTTCTGTAGATGAGCAAAGTGATAATATTTTTCTTCTAATAGAAAAGAAACTGTTCCAAGTAGGATTAAATTTTCTGTGTAGTAAAGATTTGCTGATGAATTGTTTTTCAATTGAAGAATAAAATGTGGGACATTCTTCTACCTGGGGACTTGATCCACTTCTAGGGGGGGAAAAGAATCAACAAATAACCATTCCATCCCTGCTTTTGAAAAGCTGCACTGTGTGTCACATTATGTCAAGATTTCTCTGGTGTTCCTCTGAAAATCACAAATCAATTGGCCATTTGAATTGAATTATTATTCTTCAGAATGTGAGCAGGAAGAAAAAAGAGTATGGTTTGTTGTAGTTTCTTTCTAGTTTGATTATATCAGAGCCCAAAACACCTCCTGCCATCCACAAATGAGGAAGCCTGGTAGTCTATCCTGGTGTGATAATGCAGTGACATGGAGAGGTGCTCGTGGACAATGTGTTAGCACTGTTAAACCATAGGGTCCCTCTCTACTTGGGAAGTTTCTCCTTTTTAGTTTATTTTGAATCTGACCAGATATCTGATTTGCTGTAGTAAATGCAGTGTAAGGATCAGAAGGACTTGTAAGGCTAGGAAAGAAACTGGAGAAAACTGCTTCAACCAGCACTGCTGCTGAAACTTGTGAACCCACAGTGGCAAAAGCACAATGAATTAACCAGAGTGAAGTCCTGTGCTAATTTTATATTGTTTCTATTGGCACATGAGGCATCTTTTGAGCAGACAGTTTGAATGTTGCAGTGGACATCACTGCATAGTAGCTGAAAAGTCTCAGCCTTACTGATCACTTGCATGTAAGGACAGATAGAGCTTTTTGCACACTTTTTGTCAGCTTTTTGCAAGGATTTGAGTCATTTTTAGTACGGAGGTTTATGACTTTCTATCATATCCAGTTCTCCAGCTCTGGAGAAGCATGGAGCGAGCATGTGTACTCTGTGCAAATTAGCTAAATCCATGGCACAGCATTACAGCTCATGGAAAGAAAAGCTTATTTTACTGATAATTCTTGACACATTTTGTATCAAAAACAGTGAATGTAAACATTTACTGAACTAATTTGTGTGGTGCCATGGAAGATGATGATCAGACCACACAAGATGCTCATAAAGTTCTCTATACATAGAACCATACATTCTGTAATGATGGAATGGATTTTTCTACCAACAATTGCTGACTAACACTCCAGAGGCAAACAATCTCACTGCTGCCATCAATGTGACTGATGGGAATCAAGTAAGCTTAGAAACCAAGCCCCTGTATGACTTTAGTAAATCTTATGGTATGTTTATAAAGGTTGTAGTCATGGTGAAACCAAGGAAAGAATTACATATTGCTTGGAAAAAAATAGTAGGAAGTTCTGTTTCTTTGCAATCTCTAAGAGCAAGTCTCCACCCTTCTGCTTTGGTTTAAAGTTTGTATAGGAGCAGGACTGAAACTGAGTTATTTTCCCTGTAGAAAAAGATAAGCCTGTAATGCAGGAAAAAAGACAGAGGTTATTTACCTAACTAATAAGTAGATATCAAATATTAATTAATGTTTTATTCTAAATTATTTCTGTGGTACTCTTATGCTTATATTTCTAAAAGTCTGACTCCTAAAGTACAATGAAGTAATTAAATTTTTGCCTTCTCATCCAAGATATTCTTTTGTCTGCTAACTCTCAATGTCTAACAATAGGAAATCCTCTGCTGAAAGTTGAACTTAATGTGTTATTACTCTGTGTGAACCTCTTGAGATGCTAGAATTGTATGCAAGTGGTTAGAACCTCTTTCTAGGAGGGTAAAAATTACAGTAATACCCTCATCTAAAGAGATTTTTTTTTTGAGTAAAAATCCTTTCTTTTGTTAATATTAAAGAAGGAACTGAACATTAGTGACTTACAAATTCTGAAGAACTCAACAGAGTAAAATTAGATGGAATGGCAATAATAGAGGAATGGAAGGTATACAGTGAATTTTTGTATAGTGGCATTACTGACATCTCTTCAGATATCCAAATTAACATTCACAGTGCAATGCTATAAGCACACATTTATAAAGATACTGAACTCTCAGTTTTGGGAAGAAAGTAATTATTTTGCTTGAGAATTCTGGCTAATCATTTATTTAAATGCCATATAATAGGTCTCAACTGTGCCTTACTGAATTGAGGTGGACTTGGCATGTCAGCACATGACTCCAGCACAAGTCTTATTATACTTGACCCTTTTATTTCTTTTAACTTCGATGGATAAACAAAAATAAATCCAATGAAAATATGTTCAGACACAAAATCTGGTCTAATTTTTCCATAAAAGATGAAGGAGTGAAAGGCAGCCAGTAATGTACCTGTTGTACTCATTTGTGGTCATGTAAAGAAGCTTCCTCAAGCATTACCAGAAATATCCCTTTGAGATATTGGAGAAGTCTGCCTCTTAGTCTCAAAGGAGCAATGGTCCCTCATTGGTGTTTCCAGGCAGTTAAGTGATCTGCAGATTACTTGTGGCTGTGAGAAACAACAAAAAAAAAAAGGGTTTAAAACCTATGCCTATTGCTTTTACGACTTGGATTTAGAGGGAGATGAAAGCATGTCCATGGCAGTGCAGTGTGCTTGCTTATTCAGTGCTACTGACCCTGAGCCGGAAAAGTTCTCACCCACTGCTCTGGAGCTGTGAGAGCTCAGCCAGTAAATTCAGTAGGATCACAGTTTGCCCTTGACAATAAGGAATTTGACAGAAGGGTTCTGCTAAAAGCAGGAAATAGTGAGCGGTGCTGTCACTACCACTCCTTTTACCAACTGAATTTACAGCCACGTGTCTGATGGTAAATGCCAGACAGTGTTGTGATCTGCATGATGAGCCGTGATAGGTCTCTCCACTGACCTTTCTTGCATCTATTTTCAGAGACTGCTTTTAAAACGAAATATTTAAGTGGTTTGCTGCTTATCTCACAGATACTGAAGCTTTCAAAGACATTGAAAGGGTTTTGTCTTTGAATGTAATGGGTTTAGGAGTTTATGACAAGTCTCTAAAGTACCTAGGTAAAGCAGTATTTAGTGAAACACTGCCTACCGCTTAAGTGGACTGCATGTTGTAAAAGTTTCAGTCCCAGGTGAGTTTTTCAGGCTTTATGATCGTTGTGGCACAGCTGGGAACCCGAGAAACTGATCTTGGGAAACAAGCAGGAAGTGTCCTATGTCCAGAAGAAGGATGGAGAGGACAGAGGTGAAAATCTTGCTCCAGAGGATTTTTAGCCTCTCATGTAGCTGGACAAGCAGAAAGGTAATTTTACTGTGTGTAAAAGTTGGGGAAAGCTGTCTTTGTGTATTAGTAGTGTGGAACCAGAACTCAATCCCTCTGCCCAGAAATTTGTTTCTACAAATGGAATAAACTTGTGAGGAGAGAAAAAGAAGGATCTGCTCCTCAGTGGCCACTACCCAAACACTTAAGTCTCTCAGCTAGGACCAGGCATCTTGGGATCAAGTTTGTGTTCTACGTGGAGCATGGCAGGGGCTTCAAGCAGCTCACCAGATGTGGCTCATCTGCACATATACAGACCAGCAGAGATTTAGATCCTCCCTGGATTAAGTGGCAGTTAAGTAGCTGAAGAACATGAAAGAAGCCAAAATGTAAGTTATATGTGTAAGTAGGAAAGCAGACACCCGTGTATCATGGAAGATCTGAACCTAAACACTTAAACTTCCTGAGTATTAAATATTCTCAGCAGAAACGCATTGCAAACTCTACAGCTACACTTGGATACATTCATAAACTATGAATCTTTACTATCCTGGCAAAAAGGTGTGTAACCAAGAACTTTCACACAAAGTGAAATTTGTCTTTTATTACCTCCAGTTTGTACTTCTGTTTTAAAATCCCAGCGAACTCCTTGTTTTAAAACTCTACAGGAAGACAGACTTTTAACCGAATCATAATCTGGAATCTTTGTCACAGTGCACTGTAGATAAGTGGTGTTATTGGAAGGAATAGCACATTAAAGAACTATTATAGGGTTATTATAGAACTTTCTTGCTCAGTTTTTCCATGCAAATGCTGTGTCTGTACAGTCATCATCTTCACACGAGGATTTTGAGATTTATAGGAAAAACACCATGATAAGTGTTGGATAGAGTCCCAGTTATATGAATATGTAATAAAGTTCTATGAAGTCTGATCACAAGATTTCCAACAAATTATCTTCTAGGCAGCAGATTTATCTCACTTACTCAAAAAAAAGTTGGTATCATCATTTGTCTCAGAGGTTTTTCATGTTCAAGAAGACAAAAAAAGGTAATTTTGATCTGAGGAAAAGCTGGACAAAGCTAGTGCTTTCTCAGAGAAAATGGCTAAACCTTTTAACATTTGTGGAACAACAACTCACATAAAAATTTGGTTATCTTGGAAACCATTTATACCAAATAAACTTGTGATTTCATCTTCCCCACCCCTTGCTTCCTATTAAAAGTTTGTCAGTGCATTTGAGGTATTTTCAAATGTATTTGCTCTCATTAGTTAGTGAATGTCCTTGGTTGTTAAATTCCTGCTGTAGACCCTGCTTCCTGCACCCCTTGCTCCTGTATCTCACCACCAGACACATTTCCTGTTCCTCCAGCAGCAAGTATTCTGTAGGAGCTTTCCAACTGCTTGCTCTAACCTTGTCTTTCAGGAGAGATTTGACACTTTTGATGTTTACTCTTTCAAACTGACACATTTCACACAATAATTTAACTGTGTTTATTTTTGCCAAGTTATCTTTCCTACTGAAACTGGACAAAGCTAAGCTATCAGGAGTTAGATTGTTCTGGCCTTTGGAGGTACACAAGAGTGTAGTGATGCCACATGAGTTGTTTTTTCTCTGCTCTTATATATATCTTGCAATATCCAGTTCTAGAGGGAGATAATAGTTTAATCTACCTTTCTGCTCACTGAAGCATCTTTGCTGATGAAAGGAGAAACAGTGTCTTTATAGTCCTGCCTTGTGTTCCATAAGCACCTCTCTAGCTGCTCAGTGGCAGCACTGCCGAGGGTTTTAGACAGCATCTGTTCAAACCTTGCAAACACACATCATGAACAGAAACATGAAACGCCTAAAAGTTTGTTCAGTACCAGAAGTACTGAACAGTAGTACGTAAAGGGAGCTACAGGAGAGCTGGAGAGGGCCTTATGCAAGAGCATGTGGCTATAGGACAAGGAATAATGGCTTTAAACTGAGAGTTGGCTTATGTTAGATACTAGGAAGAAATTGTTTACTGTGAGAGTGTGAGGCGCTGTAACAGGTTTCCCAGAGAAGTTGGGAGTCTCTGGATTCCCATCTCTGGAAGTGTTCAAGGGAAAATTGGATGGGGCTTTGAGCAATCTGGTTTAGTGAAAGATGTCCCTGCCCATAGCATTGAGGTTGGAACTAGATGATCTTTAAGGTCTCTTCCAACCCAAACCATTCTATGAGTCTATGAAATAAAATTGTGCTTCACTGTCTTCTTCAAGATGTTCAGTTCTGTGTTTTGTGATTTGACAGAAGAAGATCCTGAAAGGAAGAGTAGGAAAAGTGTTGCCTCTCAGCTTTTTATCAGTTTTTATAGTCTGGTTAAAAAAACATGGGCACCTTAGCAGAAGTAAATGCTACTAAAGCACATTTTACTAGGCAAGGATTCTGCAAACCTGGGTCTGTCCATACCCAATTACCACAATATATCATTAGGTGATGTTATGTAGCTTTTAAAACAACTGAAAACTGCTGGAAGACATTTTCAAATATCTGTAGACAGCATGTCCCCAGCATCATCTGTGTGTCTCCCAACAAGAAAAGAGTTCGATCCCAAGGAACGAGTAACACCAATTAGTAGGGGAGAAAACTAAGCCAAGAATTTTGAAAGATGTTACAAAGAAAGGAAGGATGTGGGATTTTGCAGGGTGAGCCAGGACACTGTAACTAACAAGAATAGCACTTTTAAATGTAGCATAGGAAAATTAGGCTGATTTATGGGAATTTTTTTGCTAATAATGAAGTCTATTAAGCTGTAGAAAGTTTTCCAAGAAAAGTGGTAGAATATCCATCCTTTGGGATATATAAAAAGAGCCTGAACAAAGCTCTCAAACCATAAAATAAGCAGGACTCTGGCATTGACCTTCAAGAAGGAAAAGATGAAGAAATATCTTTTTCAATAACTAATTTTCACAAGCCTATGAGAACATAAAACTAAACAGTTAAAAAATAAGTAAGGCAGAAATATTGCTGTAAACACAAGAGATTTATCTGAAAGCACTAATTGATTGTCAATAAATCAGTTCCCTAGTGAGAAGAGAAAACTTGAAAAAATATTTCTACACCACAAAGTTGTCCCCAACTGAAAACAAGTAGAACTTATTTTTAGCAGCGTATTCATCGACTCTTAATTGAGTGCATATTTTTTTCCTTTGCCCCATGAAATGATGCTTTTTGTTTCCTAATGGTAACCAGAGGAAAAGGTGATCTCTGAAAAATTAACTTTACTTCATGAGTAGAAAAAGGGACTTTTAGAAAACAGATATAAAGGTGTTTGTCTCTCTTATAACAGAAGTGGAAAGCCATCATGAAGTTTAGCAGTATTTGGACTGCTTAAAAGTCTAAGCATCATTTAAGAGTCTAGACATCACACAGGACAGCCACTGTCTAAAAGAATGAGATCAGAGCAAGTCTTAAACTTACCAAAAGCTGTGTCTAGTGATAATGACCTCATTTTTTTCCCACAAGAAAAATTAAATGAAAGAAAAGCTGACCTTAGAGAACAGCATCAAAATAAATACATTGTTAGCCCTTTTAGTGTGTGAGAAACTGGTGATGAGGGTGAGATATGAATATCAGGAGAATTATGGTTACTGCAAGTGCTTTGGGAATCTAAAGTCCCTTTAATTTTTTTTTACAATGAAATTAAAGGCATAATAACATTTTATTGATTGGTATTAAAGGTCTTCAGATACTTGGATTTTAAAGTTCTACCACAATTAGATGGTACTGCCTTTTGTTCCTTTCCTGGGCTTTGTGTTAAATGGAATGCAACCTCCCCAAGGATCTGGCCCTGAATCTCCTCTGCAAAAGTGAGAAGACCACCAAGGTTTTCCCAAAGCCCAACGAGGTAGTGGTCCCAGCATGCCACTGTTCATTAAATACTTTAATTTTTTTGTGGTATTCATTGAGATCATTTTGGCCACACTTAATATATTTCAATCAAATTAGAAAGTACTCTTTCTGAAGGGTATGAGAAAATTCTCTCCAAGGCTATAAGCATCTCATTTTCCATGATTTCAAATAAAGAAAAATCAACTAAACACGTAAGTCAAGAATTAAAAAGAGAGAGTCAGGCTCTTTGTCACATCAGCCAGCCTGCTATTGAAAGAGACTCCATGAGCTTTCACATCTCCAGCCTAGTGGGGAATAGAATTTTAAAGCATTTGAAACTGTTAGTTTAATAATATTAAAAGGTTTTAAGACCATTTTTATTATGAGGTAAAGGATATTGACTTTTCTCATGATTTCCAGTTTCAGCATTCTATTATTAATTAAAACATTTTGTGCCACTGGCTTTTCTTTCCTTTTCCACTTCCCTTTGCTCTTTACTTTTCAGCTGGCCATGGGTTTTATATATTTCAGAGCTGAAAAACACAGGGATTTTTTTTCTCATTCTTGCCATGACAAGGGACCTGTTCTATCCCAAAGAGAAATACAACTGTTAAAAAATAATTAGACTAGACTACGCTAGACTAGACTAGGATAGAATGGTTCCAGTGGGAAGGACTGATCAGGTCTGTTTTTATGGCTAGGCATTGACCTGAGCTGGCCACACTCCAGAGCACATCTCTCTAAACTCTCTGTTCTCACTCTTCTCAGACGCACTCCAAAAGAGTCTTTTACTTATCACCACTGTGGGTAGGACCCAAATGATGATTAAAAGAGAAACTTTAGTTGAATTGATGGCAATACGGGTGAAGACAGGAAAATGTTTTGACACTAAAAGCTGTGAACCGTGTGGTTGCCTTGGGAGGTTGTGAAGATTTCCCCTTCAGTGGCAGGTTTTGGTGGTACAACTGCATATCTAATGGCTGATCTTGTTTTAGGATAAGAAGCAAGCTAGGTGATATCTTAAAGCCCTTCCCTATTTTTGAATAAACCTCTGGGCCTAATTTCCTTACTTGCCTGGAAAGGAATGCTGACTGGGTTAGCTGCCCAAGGCTGGGAGATATAAACACTCTCCATGCAGGTCTAGCACTTCAGTAGATTCTGTTACTACACTGTGCCATGAAACTTCAAGGATATCTGCTGAATGCAAAGTGTTCTTCTTATTCATGTCTGGAGACCCATTCTCACAGACTAAAGCAGCCTTCTATTTCTCCCAGTTACTCCGTTCACTTAATTTACCTCTGTCTGTACTCCTGTTTCCAGAATTTCACTGTCAGTTCAGTACACTAGGTGGAACAGCTCTGGAAATTAATCAGGCTTGATGGTGATTGCCTAAAAAAGCCCCAATGTCAGCAGAAGGTAGAAAGGGCTGCCAAAATCACGAGCACATTTACATTATTAAGGTGTAAGCTGCAATAAAGAACTGGATTCTTTCTTTGCATCTGCTACAAATTCATTTATCTCCAGTCTTTTGCATGTAGTTACTGCACATGCATGACTCATTTTCTCCGTGCCAGACAGAAGAGCATAAGCTCTGATTTGCAGAAAAGTTGAATCCTCATATGCGTCATTGGAATCTTTGATCCCTGTGCTTTCAACATATAAAGACTTGTGCAATACTTAATATATTGAAAAAATTGGCCAGTAAAGTCTTAATTTTGACACTAAAACCTGACAGCTTGTTTTCTTTTACATCTATGACTCAGTTGCATGGAAGTAAATTCTCTCCTAGCAATTTAGGGAGCAGATACCAGTGATAAGAACTACAGATAAGCTCATGACAAAGAAACATAACCTTTAAAATTCAACATTGCTGAGAACATAAACTGTAAGTTTAGTAATCAAAGCTACTTATTCTTACGAGGAAAAGAGTTTTGGCAACTTTGTGCTAATTTTAGTTAGTTTATAGTCCTTACTTCCATCTTATCTACCGTTTATGCTGACTGGAAATAGAAGTTTGCTTTTTTATTGTGAAAAGCTTTTATTTTGACAAGGTTTTTTTGGGGATTTTTTTAGATAAAAGATTTTTGCTGTGTCATTTTGTAAACACATCCGCACCTGCATGTGTATTTATAAAATCTTGATTTAACTCCCTGCTTCCTTCTGCTACATTTTCTTCTATAACCATGGCAGCAATTGTGTAAGAGATGGTGGTTATCACCAGCAGTGTTGCTATGTTTTAGTCTTCAGAATCAGCCCTTTTTTTTGCAAATTTTGGCTCCACTAGTACCAAGAAATCTGTATCTTGTCAGATTTCTTGGCTGATGTGCTCCTCACTGTGACCTCTCACTTTGAGATGTGCCAGTGACACTGAGTTCCAGAGCAAAGTGTACTATGAAGTTGTGGGATCGCCACAATGTGACACCACAGCAGGGCTCTTTTAAGCTGAGAAGATTTTCTTAACTGATGAGTTAACAAGATGATAGACAAAAAATACCCTGGGACAGATTCAGTTCCATATGCTGGCCTCTCTGTGCCTCAGGAATTCAGTTGTATCTGGCCCAATGAAAATTTCCCAGCAGAAGAGAGCGTTCAGTAGACATTAGATTGGCATGGTCCTGAATCTTACCAGTCACAGCCTATAAAATAAAAAAGCCAGAGGTTGGAGGGGATGGGACCTGAGTGCTACTATGCTCCAGAAAAATTCCATCTGGCTGCCTTAAGGCCATTGTCATCTTGTGTAGGTTGGACCAGCCTGAGAGTTGCTCTAACACACGCTGTCTCTGTGGCCAGTGCTGGGAAAGAACCAAAGAGTCATAACCAGTTCTTTCTGATTGCTCCCTTTCTGTCCTGCACTGATCAGCTCTAGGCCATAGCAATGATTTGCCTCTGTGTGCTCAAGAGTTGCTTTCCAGACAATTGTAGCAATGTTCGGTATAGTGGGTGCAAATGAAAACTGGAGCTGGGTATGAAAAAGGCTCTTTCATCTTGCAAAAAGTATTTTAATCAAAAGACTTTTTCTACCCCAAGAAAAATCCAGGAATTTTTAAATGGTTCATGGACAGTAACATAACTGACAGTGAAGACTAGACCTGGACTTAGAGCACTCATCTGAGATGCAGAAACTTAGGTTTACCTGTTTCTGTATAGGAACATGAAATAGATCTTTGCTTCCTCTCTTTCTTTATCTATACCTGGAATACTGTTCAACAGGTGAGAACCTTTATATCACTAAAAAAAAGTTCAAATTATGATGTTTCTGCTGAAAACTTGGATTTAACTAAAGGAGCATGTTTCAATGTGTACACATAAAAATTGTAAAACAAAAATATCCTGACTTGCTTTAATTTGAAGTTCTGGATTGTTTTCTGAGGTCTAATTTATCCCATGGTTCTTGCCAAGTTGATTTT
This sequence comes from Irena cyanogastra, assembly GCA_013397155.1. Classification (NCBI taxonomy): domain Eukaryota; kingdom Metazoa; phylum Chordata; class Aves; order Passeriformes; family Irenidae; genus Irena; species Irena cyanogastra. The sequence continues at coordinate 1,354,337 of VWZV01004010.1, forward strand.
ACTTCAGCTGCACAACAGAGTACAGATGCTGACTTTTCTCTAAGTGATAAAGGGAAGCCACTAATTTTTTATTTTTGTGCACTGAGTACTGAAGGAATCAGGTTAATCCTTTGAACAAAGGAAGTACACAACCTACGGCTGTTTGCGGCACTGGAAGAAGGTGAGGAACAAACCTCATAAGCTTCCACTTGTTTAGATAACTGTGACATATATTGAGAGGAGAGATTGATAATCTAAATTTTTACCTTTCTTTCACTGATTCCCTCTATGCAGATGACTCAGTTCCTTCCTGTCTTCCCTGTCACTTCCTAGTATGTTGATGGAGGTGCTTGGGCTTTGTTTTCTTCAAAGTGTATTTTGGTCCTTGATTCTGTGCAACAAGAACTCAGCCAGTACTTATTTGGCTGCTTTAACATCCCATGGCTCTTTTATTCCTATGTATAGCTCACATTTTAGAGCAGGCAAAAGCCTTGGAAATGGAGGGACACAAACGTTTTGCACCGTACTGCTTGTACAGACTCTCACCATAGGGAGCATCACAACCCACTTCATAGGGCCAGTAAGTCCAGCATTCTGTGAACTGAGCTGGAAGGTTTCTGTGTCCAATTACAAAGCAACCAGATATATCCTGAAGATCTATGGTAAGAAAGGACCAGTTTTCTCTGCTGTAGTGATCCAAAGGAATGTATTAGGTATTATTCCCTTTCCTTGCAGCATGTAGGAGGACTACCTGTGCTGTTCAACCCAAAACTGAAAAATTAATATAACATATTCCTGCATCAACCATTTCTGGTTTTATAACACATTCAACACCTAACCTAAGGCTCTGTACTTCTGCATCCTCAGTTGGCATTACAGCAGTAGCTTCACACCTTTATCAGAAATCTAGCAAATTTTTTTCAGAGTCCTTTTCAACCAATCATGATACATGCTCAACTTTATAGTTTATTTTTCAGACATTTAAAATCTGAGCAAATAGTGAAAGGAATAGTGCAAAGAGCTATAGATTATAACATCACAAGTCAACAATAAGTGGAAAATAGGTACTTTAAACTAGAATTTTGTCCTAAAGAGAACTGCAGAAAAATTAATGCAGAGTGAAAAAGCAGAAAAAATTCTGTTTTCCTGAAGAAATTTTGCATTATGTTTCATGCAGCTGAGAAACATCTGTTCAGCTGTTTGTTTCAAGAGAGGAAATTCATGCTGTCTGTTGTATGAAGCAAAGTGAGCCTAGAAGCTTTCATTTGGTCATTCAGAAAGTGCTTGCTTTATTAGAACTATGAAGTCAGATCAAGATAATACCATATACCTATGTGAAGTCTTAGGTGAAGTCTGAATGTCAAAATCCAAATTTCTGTCTTGTAAATTGAAAATTCAATTGACTTTAGTTGTCTGCATTCCCAAAACTACGCCAGTCCTGACAGCCTGCTCGACGTCTAACTCACATCTGTGCCTTTTTTTGGGGGAGGAATGAATATTGCAACATCTATGTTAATAAATACTGTGTTGGGAATGTTCCTGGACATAATAACTCGGTCATCTAACTGTTAAGTTGTTAGAAGGGTTTCTAGTATGATTTTGACCTGGACCAGCTAGCACTATCCCAAACAATTGCTGAGTACAGTAAGGATTTCCAGAGGCCAAAGGTCATTCAGAGATCACAGGCAATTTGGCTGCCGCTAGCATGTTTTGAAAGATGAGAATTTAGGAGCATGGATGCTGCTCCATGCCAGTTGGACTCAGTGACAGAAAACAGTCCCACACTCATTTGATTTACTAGTATGTATGTAGCCAATGTGTTTTCTCTGTCTCCCAGAGAGGTTTAGTTTAGTAGGTGTTGTTGAGAAAACTAAACACTTCTCAAAGCTGGGATTTTCAGAAAATGAAATGATCACTGACACTTTATGCCCATCCACAATGCTCCATTTTTCCCCCTCCCCTACCTTATCCTGGTGTAAAATACTCAGTTGCCTCCTGACTGAATTCCTAAGGGAATACCAGTCTGCATTCCCAAAATGTTACAACCCAAGACAACCTTCGAAACAGCCTTTAGGGGAAGAAATTGAGGTGCTGAAGCTGAGGCAGTCATCATCAATATTTGTTTTTTTAGAATAGCGTCCCAGCGTGGAGAATTTGTTCCATCTAAAGAGAACATAAAGGCACATAGGCAGAAGGCTGACACGCAGCCTAGCAAAGAAAAAAAATCAGTGTGTGATGGGAAGAATGGTGTTCCAGGCCTTGCTTCCAGCATCATCCCTCTATTTTTGCAGTCACGAGGATGTAAGACAGAAGCACGTATTTCATTCCCCTAAACCAAACTTTGAACATGTAGGAGTTTCTCCTACCTCCATGACCTTTGTAGCTCTGGCTATGAGCTAGATGTGAAACTGTGTCCATCTTTATTTTACTGAAGAAAAATCTTCACAGAAAAACGTAGTAAGAGGAAAGTGTGATGCAGTTAAGTGTCCAAACCCTCTTAGCCTTAGCAGGCTCCATGGTGTTTCCAGAGAAGAGCTGTTCAGCTTTGTGTTATTTACAATGAGGATACTGACTTTGGTAGATCCAGTGTCACGCCTAAATAGTTTATATCAGCAGAATTTTTTCTAATAAATATGCCTAGCAGTTCAGAACTTGATCCCAGCTTTACCTGCTTACCAGTTGCCTTTGTTTTCCTTATTCACATTGGGCTAAGGTAGATGCTGAGTGTCCATATCCAAAGTTATAATCAAGTGCTGCTGTTAAAGAAAGTGTGGATGTCACAGACATTTCAAATTTATTTTTTTAAATACTAAAATACTTTTTAAACTTTTAGAAGAATACTTTAAAAGCGGGTTTTCAATATTTTTTAATTTTAACACCAGAATTAAGTCTTCACATGACTTAATTAAGGCTGTGTTTTCACATGCAATCAAGAATTTGTTATTTGCATGTGTCTTTATTGAATAAATTTGCCCTGAGACTGCACATCCTCTTTTTTTCTTCTTTTGGAGAGATGCAAAGCATGTTGATGCAGGTTGAAAGTTTAAAATGTAAATGCCCACAGCAGTTCAAGTGCATGGTTTAACACACCCCAACCATTCACCTTTAAATACTCTATGTATAATTTTAATGTTTAACAAGATGCAGATTTCTCCCATCCAGCTAAAGCCTGGAAAGAACTCAGCCTGTAACGTGTTATTCTTTTCAGTAGACTTTTAGCTCATACAGCTTGACTGCAAACAAAACCCACAACCTAATTAGTACAGAAAAAAACCTAAACTAACTAGAAACTGTGTTTCTTTAAGTAAAATTTGCTATGCCAGCTGTACGTCATGCCTTACTCTTCACAACATGATAGCCTTATGTGTGCTTATGTGCACTATCCGTGTCTTTGTGTTTGACCCAAGTGAGGGTGGTTGCTTAGCTGCAGCCCTGGGGCCTCCAGGATGGGCCAAAACAGACAATAAACATGCATCTCTGTCTCCTTGGTCACTTGAATGACTTTGCATCACTGGACCTTTGGTTTGAGAAGGAAAACAAATTCTGAAATGGTGTCCCCTGGATTTCTTCAACCAGCTCTGACTTCAAATACTAATAAATTAATGTATTTACTGTATCACTGAGGCCCATTTTAATAAGTGTTTACTCTGTGTTTCCAAGAAAAAAAGTTGTACAAGTGGTTACTATGACAACCACTGGCTCTGAAAAAGCATTTAGCTTTATAACATTTTGATTCTCATTTTAATCATCCTCGCAGATTTTGTTCAAATATTAATTTAATTTTGTGTGTTTTGGGAGCCTTCCCTCTGAAAGAAATGCTTCAGTTGAAACACAGTACTTTGTACATCTGTGGTGATGGTCGTATTGCAGGTGGTGACAGGTGTATTACCATCTCTGGTAATACAGTTTGTGCCTCCCTCTGGTCAGACTGGATACAGAGGATGTGAAAGTTACTGGGATTAAAAAAGAAAGGGAATGGCATATCTGTAGCAGGTGTCCATTGCATATGTTTTTATTCTGATGGTAGACTGTAGAGCTTTTGAAAATCCTCTTTTTGATAGATTATATTTCTTTCAATCTCAGATCTGTGCTAACTTCCAGTGTTTCACAGATGTGACCTCACAAGCACTTATCTCTTAGCCACAAAACAAAAGAAATTCAGAAAACCTTATGGTGTGCTAATACATTGCTGTTTTTAAAGGCATGCTAGGATTCCAATATTTGGCTCTTAAACCAGAACCCATGTTTAGGGATAAGTGGTTTTATTCTTACCGGCGAATTCCAGTAGCTTTCATCATGGTGGTGTCCTTGCTATGGGTCAACAGCTGGAGTACTGCAGGTTCCCCCTCTGATCTCTTCTCTTCCAGGAGATGCCTGGGTTTACACCTTCTCATCAGCAGATGATGTGGGCGCCTATTATTGCTTTATAGCCCTGTTTTACTGCTGGCTAGGTTCAAGTCACCATTGAGATACTACTTCTGAGCAAGAGGTAGATTACTCTTCTGAAGGGGTGCACTTCCCTCTAGCCTTGTACCTATGCTTTTTCAGATGTCTTCACTGTATTGTTCATCTGACAGCTAAAGTCTCAGCAATCAGCAAACAGGGAGACAGCATAAGAGTTTGTTCTCTCCTGCTATCTGTGCACTGGGTAACTAAAGCAAACCAAATCCCTGTCCCTCTGAAGCAGTTTCTCTGAAATCACTGGTACTGCCTCAGTGAATATCCATAGGGTATGTCTGAGTGTGTTTAAAAAGAAATTACTCTTAATATCCTTTAAAAGACTTATCAAAAGCTTTTCCCAGAGGATTCCCACTCCAAAAAGTGAGCTTCATACCTCCTAATGAGTATTCAAGAGCCAACTCCTTTAGCATAAAAAACCTTCTCTGAAGTCATGGCTGAACAAAGATCTGCAATCAGACATTTATCAAGTGTCCCTCACTGACAACATCTTGAATCCAGTGGTCATGAACTCAAACCCTTCCACAACCAAGGACTTCCTTAAAGGGAAACCAGGGTGGTAGCAATAAAAAAGCAAGGTGAGATTCAGGCAGTCACGTAGCACCTAAGTAAGTGAGGCCTCTTCTCAGTGCTCTAGAGGAACATATTCACATAATGTTTTGTGTGTGTATTTCCTCAAAAATTCACAACAGCTTCTGCTCAGGTTTGTTTTTCACACTGTAAACACACCAACATCATAGCTACTGAAACTGAAATTCTTAGGTAAAAAACAAATGGGATTTTTATTAAGTGACAATATTTTCATAATTGAGCATAATAAAGAGATACTGTCAAAACCATAGCTTTGAAAGAAAAAATCACATTTATCTCTTCTATTGAGAGCAATATATGGGTCAATATTACAGTCAAAATTACTTACTGAAGGTCTGTCTTATGCAGATTGATAATTTTCAGATTTTGGGGCTATGATGCCACCAGAAAAGAAAGAGTATAAAAGGAAAAAGGTATTGAAGGAAAAAAGCATCACTGCTTTCAAAAGTATCTTGTCCAAAAATGTGACTAAAATTACAGCATCTTTGGGCAAAACTATATTGTGTACCTGTATGTGTGTGTATATAATACATATGGTATATATATAATAATTGTAAGCCATTAATAAAATTCTCAGAGCCCAGCACCCTCCCCCACACCTGCCTCCTGTTTCACTGTGAAGCTGCTCTTGCCACATCCATCACGGTGTCTGGCTCTTTTCCAGGAGAAGGACACTCTGCCACGGTTTCCTGGGGAGTTCAGGACCCAACTCTCTCAGCCTTGATGCCTTGGAGACTTTCTTAATGAAGTTGCTCAAGCAATAAGAGCCTGATGTAAAATAAGTGGATAATTAAATTAAAGTCATTGTGAAGAAAGTGACTGGCTGGATTTATGTGTCAGAAGGGAAATCAGTTATGTTCTCAGTTTACAGGAAGAAAGAGGACAGCAAGAAAGTATAGCTCATCACCTTTGGAAATTATTTGCTCTCCTTATCCCTGACAGTGAGACTCTAGCTTGCTGCCAAGAGCACTTACACCCCAGCTGTGCCCCAATGAGTCTGCTCAATCCAATTTCACCCCCCACCCCCTTATTTTAAAACAGTCTTCTGTGCACACATGTATGCAAAATACTGCACGGACTCAGTGTTTTCCCTGGGAAGGGATTTTCCTTGGTGAAGACCATCTGTTCGAGGCTTGTTGACCCAGCCTGGACACCAGCAAGCATTCTGGCTTGTGCTCCCTCACTTAGGTTGTTTTGGGCTTTTCTGAGTCATGCAAATATGTTGTCGTTTGCTAGAAAAAAAAACTTATTGTGATCAGATGTTCATAATTGCCCCATCACAACCTAATTAAAATCCTTAATTGCACGTAAATGAACAGGCTCTGTGCCCTGATCTTCTTTTCCTCTCCCTCAGCTTTTCCTTACAGTAAGTTGGAGATGCCACCAGTACTTTAGTAGTGTGTTGGTTCAGGATGTCTCTATGCAAAGTTTCTTAAAATGACCTACTAAAGCTTGGCTTTCTTTTGCACTGAGACAATCACATGAGTTGCTTTAAAGCTGTTTGATCTTCAGGCATTTTTTACTATTGATTTAGGCCGAATATGCTGTTTTATTTATGTTTATACGTGTGCATATAACTACTAATAAAAAAGGAATACCATATGCCAAGTCTCTAAAATTGTGCATTTGGGTAATACTGCTTATTTCATTAATTAGTAGACATTTAACAGCATTTATTGATTTTTTTTGATAAATACATTGTATTTTTAAGATGTAGACCTTCTACTTTAGAAAGAAAGAAAAGAAAGATTGTTATTAAAATACCCTTTTAAAATTATGTTTCCCAAAGGAAAATGAATTAAGGATCCTGGAAAATGTTTCAGTCCCTTTCTTGTACGATAATCTAATCCTGAAGGACGCTCTTTGATTCCCTTCTATAATACTTTGTTTTTTTGCCTTCTTGTTATTTTATTGTACTTATTCCCACAGCCAGCTTCAAATGACCTCAAGAACACAGGGCAGCTAAAAGATTGCTTAAACTTCTTAATACTTTTAATCCTTACTTGTTATAATTTGATTACTGAGACAGATTTTCTCTCTGGGCCTCATATTAAATCACTTTCAAGTTGAAACAAACCAGAAATCCTTTCAACTTAACAGAGCTTGTATTCAATATGAGCTAGTCAGATGTAGCACAGAGACTGTAAGATGTTGTATCACATGCTTCCTGGATTTTAATGCAAGGAAAGCAAACTTCAATAATGTTACTTATGATTTTACCTTCGTAGAGTATCTATTTATCAAGAGCAAACACGAGTAAGTATAATTTTGGAAGTGCATGTAAATGCATGTGTGTAAATGTGTATGTATCTGTATACAGGCAGATACAGATTTCTATGCCATATATATATATAACTTTGCTGATACTATAATCTCTGGAATTGTAAGATCTTATTTATTGTGATGAGAATTAATTCCTAATAAGGTTTTCTTTCATGCGACTAATTCCTTTCCTCATCAACTATATTAAAAAAAAGAAAAAAATTCCAGGCCAGTGGTTAAGTTCATAGTGTCATTTAAAAATGATCAATTCCTAATTTTCTCAGGAAAGATATGGTAAAACAAGAGGGATTGAAATTCAGCAGTAAATAGGAATGGTATGGTAGAACTGTTAATCCTTCGCAAAGGAACCTTGATATATTTGCCATCGACTTTCATTCTGAAGCTCTTGTTTGAAATTATTTCTGAGAATGTGGGTTTCCCCAACTCAGCCTCCCTGGCTGATCAAGGATAACGTGCAAGCACATTTTGCATAGCTTTGAGATACCCAGAGGCAATGGGTTCACAAGGTTCAGGTCAAGTGCTGATCTTAATCAAAATTGCATTCTGCTAAGGAAAGGCTAAAGAAAAGAGGTATCCAGAAAGGGGAGAATTCAATGAAAACTTTGGGGATTCATTTACTGGAGCAATCCCTGGGGAAGGGGAATGTCAGGAGTTGAAACTTCCAGCAGTAGCGTGTAGGTAAACCAGTTTTAAGGAGATTAATAAGGTACCCAGTTAACAATCACCTGAAGATTAACTGAGTGCTCGAGTCCCTCACCACAGCCTCCCTTATCCACCTCTGACCTCTGCTACCATCCCCTCCTTCTGTGTAGGCTCTGGGGGCAGGGGACCACCAGCAGCCTAGCATCTTGGTGCTGATGACCACAGAGACTCTGAATATTGCCCCACCTATTGAAAATCCAATTTTAAAAGCCCAGAAAGCTGTAGCAAGAACCGTGTTTCCAATAATCTGCGTGGAGGCCGAATATCTATCTCCCCCTGCTGCTGAGGGCACTCACACTGGAGGCTGGTGCTGCAAGGGTGTTCAGGAGGGCAGTGCTGAAGAAACTTTGATGGATTTGCCATCAGATTTCTTTCTGAAGCTTTTGTATGGAAGTGCTGTGGTGAACTCTCCTGGTCCTCTCTGACCTCAGGCTGCAGCTGGCGTGGCTCGCGCTGCCTCTGGAGACTGGCTGTGCTGGGGCGCTCTGTCGCAGTGGAGAGCTCTCTGAGCTAAGCTGCTTCCAGAATTGAGGCCATATTTGCTAGTGAAGCCTACAGCTGCAAGAGAAATGCAAATCCCTGCAGCCCTATACTCTCATCTTGGCAGAAGAAAAGCCCTTTCACCTTTAAAATAAATTACAAGAAATGGGCTCAGATTAAATCCCTCGATCCAAACCCACTGAACTCTCAGAATGATTGAATCCAGACTCAGGCTTTGCTGGTTGGGCCCCTCACTGATATCTGTACATCACTTATAAACACACGCAGGTGCTCTGTGAAAAATGAGGGAATCTGAGGTCTGTTAGCAAATACACTGATACACCTTTTAAGGGATTGCCATCCACTCACGAGTTACATCAAGGCACCAATAAGAAAAGTCCTCTCTTTAATGCTGTCTGTGTGTCTCTTATGTCTCTATAACTTAAAGGAGGCCAAGGAGATCCCTTTGAAAATCTGAAGCACAAAAATTGTTTCCAGGCTCAAAAATTCTATGCCAAGTTCCTTCTGTAGACTAAAATTTTGGGGGAAAAAAAGAATTTTAATGAAAGCAATAACCAACTATTAAGTTTAATGGTATTGGTAGGTGTTGCCATCATTTACCTATTGGGATTGAATTAGGAATACTTAAAGGAATTAATGACTGCAGACTCTAGGTAATAGACTCAGAAATTTAATTCATGTTTATGGATCAGATCCTGCAGTTTCCTCTTTGGCAAAGCTGTGGTGAAGGTCAGTGGATTTTTTTCTGGGTCGAAGGCAGTTAACAGAGCTTAATAGTGCTTGTTAATAACGAAAAAATAAATTTAGATTTCTAAAAAAATACTGGAGTTTCTTGTTTTGTTTTTTTTCCAAATTGCACTAGCTATTTTGCTCTTAAATATGAATGTACTTCCCCTTGTTTTCTGAAGCCAGTGTACTCTCACTCAGATTACTAAAATTTAATTAGAGACTGGTTTTTGTTCCTCTTCTGCACATGCCAAAGAGCATGACAAATGTTTCCATGCAGAACCTTCTTTGGTCCCATCACCCACAAGCAGCAGGCCCACAGCTGGAGTATTTCTATATTGTTGGGAAGTACCAAGTCGGACCAGGCAGACTGGGAGCTGTGTTGGTGTGCCTGCTCCAGCTCCTTGGGAATTCCACCTGGGAGCACTGATCACCCTCTCTGTGCTCTGAGTTGTGCCAAGCCACGGATGGGCTGCTGGTGCTCAGTGCCTCACCAGTGCCCTGCACCCAGCTGAGAACCAGAGTTGCTTTGCTCACAAGTACCTTCCACCACACTGGTCTCGTAATTGAATTAAGTGCCTAAAGACAGCTGGGATGAAGCAAGGCTCAGGAAAGTCCGTCCTGGCTGCTGCATCTATCGTGGTACTCAAATTCTGACCACGCCTCCTGGGTAAGGCTTTGTGCAGTGGATGCCGTATATCTTTTGGTTATCGTTTTTTCCACTCCAGTGGCTCAGAATTAGCTCTTACCACACTGCAAGCATATGTTTTACACATTGGAGGATATTCTGGGCCTGGGATGTCTAAAGCCTTCTTCTTACAAATTTGTGTGAACAGGTAACCATTTTACATTTGTGCCTTCTGGCACTCAAGTATTACGAGCACAACTATGCAGGTCATTGGAATCAGTTTTTCATTTGAGGGAGAAGTCTGATCTCTTTCCAATTAATACTTAATTTCATAGATATTAAACAGTAATTTTCTTATAGCTCCAGATTTGTGTCTCTGCTCTCCCAAATGTGTATCTTAACTGAGCCATAGAGTGGGCTAGTTTCACTTCTTACTCCATCACCAGCTGTATAAGAAAGCATTTTCTCCGGTCTTTGAATTGGATTTGTTTTTCTTTCTTTTCTCCTTCCCACCATTTTGCCATCTTTATAAAACACACACCAAAGCATTGTGCATCACTTTAAAATGAATAGGATATGTACCATATGAGGGTTAAATTAATTTCCATAATCCCATGGGTTCCCCCACAGGGCACTGGCTCCCTCTTTATACATAGAAGGATTGCATTTGCCCTTTTATCATAGGCTGTGTACGAAGTTCAGTCTCAGATCTCCACCTGCTTATGCATCAGTACTTTTCAGGCACTTTTTTCTGGGACGTTCTTTGCCATTTGTGGGTCTGACTTATGGCTGCTGTTTTCAGAATTTGGAGCTTTCCTGTTATCATAATCGTACAATGTAACAAAAGGTACAGCTGCTTTTATTTCTACCTTATTAATTTGTTGACTACCATCTGATCTACTGAGGTTCCTTGGAACCATACTAAGAATGACATAATGAAATTATGACACCCTATTGGAAACTACATTTTGGAATGTTTCAGCTCTTTCCTTCTTGACATATTTCGCACACGCTATTGTATTGATTTTGAGACTTTTTCTACAGAAGCAGCTGAAGGGTAAGGGTTTTATTAAGTTACTTTTCACAGATCACAGAATATTCTGTGTTACAAAAAACCTACAAGGATCCTCAAGTCCAACCCTTAAGTGAATAGTCCGCATGGGGATTGGACCACAACCTTGGTGTTATTGGCACCATGTTTTAACCAGCTGAGCGAAGTCTGGGTATTGAGAAAATTGGTGAATCCTTTAAGTCAGCATGATCAATTGATTAGTGGACATATATTCATGTTTTTGTTAAAGTATTATTCTTTAGTTCTTAGGTAGATTCCTGGCCATTAAAAGTGAAAATGTCCCAATAGCTTGTTCAGTCAAGTCCACTGACTCATTCGGAGCATGTATTAATCTGATACCAAAGACTAATGCCTATAAACAATTTATTGTAGAGAATTGCTTTGGAAACAAATCCATGTGGTATAAAGAGTAGGACACTGCTGCTAACCTTTGTCCTTTTACATGCTTTGTGACAAGATTATGAGCTTTTAAAGATGTACCAGATCTTGATCTGTATGTCAGATACAACCTTTGCTTTCACTGACTTCTACAAAAAATTTGTCTCCCAAGTGGACAAAAAAAGAGAGTTTATGGGCTAGATGAAGTAACAGTTTCATTTCAAGCATGTATTTTTATTAGACAGGGCTAATAAAATCTGCAGTGGATTTTGTGTATACTTGTAGAAATCTGTAAATGCCACCCAAAATTATGAATTGGAGGGGATTAGAGTTAATGGGCTATGCCAAAGGAAACTTGAAACTAGAAGCCCTGTTTACATGTGATTTAAATTATTTTGAAACTTTAGTTTCAGAGAGAAAAGGAGCATGCAAAGGAGAGAGGAAGGCATAGATTTCTGGAGGTACTGTGGGAAGGGAGTACAGGAGGATGACTGGAGCTGGTAACCTTACAACAGTTTCTGGTATTACCTGTATTAATTGTATTAATTCAGAAAAGGCCAAGAAATTATGAAAGAGCTTCTGATTTGCTTACAATTGTTATTGTTGTTTTCTCATATATTTTTTCTTTTCCCCACTTTAAAAACCAGCCTAGGCCCCTGTTCTGGCACTGCATGCTGTGCCAGAATCACTTTCCAGCTTTTAACATTGTTCTGTGGGGAATGAGCAATTCTTTTATTGATTGGGAAATCCATATGTGACTCACTGGTCTTGTGGTTCTGGTGAAAATAAAAAAAAATCTGGAAATCAAAATTTCACGGAGGGAGAAAAAATGTATTTTCTGAGCAGCTACAGTCTAAAAGCAAAACACCAGGGAACTAAAAGATGAAAATATTGCATTAATTGAAATGAAACCAAATATTTACACATATAAATGCAAACTGGTAGCAGGTTATCATGACTTTAAGCTATCACAGAAGTTCAATATTATCTTCTTAACCAGAGAAATAAAATGAAGTTATAAAATCAACAGGACAAGTTTTTAAAAACCTGGCATGAAAATCTGTCTAGATATAGTGTGACTGACAGAAAACATACTGAGCTGGAGTTTGCTTTCAGCATTCATGTGGCTGCCAGAGTACTATACTCAGAGATATTCAGGCCAAAAGGGACATTAGATCATCTAGCCTGACCTTCTGTGTATCACAGGCCATTGCATGTTACCTAACTGCTCCTGTGCTGAGTCCATCTAATCTGGCTTCAGCTGCCATGGCTGGTTCTTGTTAAACCTTTCTTTACCAGCTTACAAAGAAAGTCTTTTAATGATAATTTTTTTTTTAATTTCTCTAGTCGTGATTTTCAAGCTATAGAACTTTTATCATGCATTTTTTTGTTGTGAAGGTTTTTTTCCTTATAATGGTCATGAGGTGAATACATAATGGTATCAAAACTTTGGTGCAAACAGACCCTGAACAAAAACCTTATAAAAGGCCATACTTTGTCAGAGCAAGGACTGATCTAACCCAATGTATTGTTTCCAACTGTGATGTGCCCAAAAGAGTGAGGGCAATTCAAGCATATTTGCTATTTTCCTGAATGTTGTCTCAGATTCCTACTAGTTCCAGTCAGGAGATTTCTCGACTCTGTTGGGTTTTTTTTTTCTCTTTATTCTCAACAGACCACTTGTCTGAGTCTGATCCCAAGATAACTTTGAACAAGGGGCTCCTTAGGTCTTCCTTGTGCATCAAGACTCCTTCTTTTGCTAAATTTGAACCTGGCTCCTATTAGCTGCACTGGATGATACTCAGTAGAAGAGATGGAAAAGTGCAAATCCTGCTTCAGTCATGAATCTGGTGAATGTTGGCCATAACACCCTTCTATTCACCTATTTTCCAGGCTGTAGAATCAACTCTGCTCAGCCTTTTTCCCCTCCTAGGAGGCATTTCATACCTTTGGTCACCTCTGTCACCCGCCTCTGAACCTTTGCCATGTCTACTCTGTGCTTTCTGAAACAACAACAGCAGACAGTACTCAAGAAACACGAGTTTATACAGCTGCATAGCTGCATTTGCTCTCTACTCTATCCCTAATAATTCCTAACTTTCCATTTGCTTTTTTGATTGCTAGGAAGGAGTTGTTTTTATAGAACATAATCCCAGGGTCTTTCTTTTGAGTGGTAACAGTCAGCTCAAAGCCCATTATTTTATATATGAGGTTAAGATTACTTTTCCCATATCCCTTTACATATATATCCATGAATTTATTCTGCTGTTTTATCGTTTGCTCAGTCTCACAAGATCCTTCTGCATTATCTCAGCCTGACCATACAAATATTTCTATACATGTTTTACTTCCCACACAGCGTGGAGTCACATTGACACGAAGGGAGCAACCCTTGTATGCAAAGGTAAGCACTTTCAGAGCTGCACACATTTGACCATCTTGAGCTATGGCTAGAAAAAAAAAACCCCATCACGGTTTAAAGAAGCTGCCAGCTCACGATGCAGCCTCCAAAAGTAATTTAACCCAACCTGCCAGTGACAACATAAGCATAGGTAAATTTATTGTGCCTTGAGGTCTACAGTGCACAGCGTGTTTGGACTGTATGAAGAAAGACCCAGGCTGCTCACAGTGCTGCATGATAGAAGGACAGCAGACCACACATATATATTAAAATAAGAGGAGTGCAGACTGGATAGAGGGAGAAACTCTGTCCCCTGAGGCCAGAGGGCAGAGGTTCAGGCTCTCCAGGGAATCTGTGCAGCTCCAGTCTGGGAGGTTCCAGCCCTGAGGGGGCACAGCCCTGAGCAGCCCTGTCTGACCTTGGTGCTGAGCACATCTGACCTCCCAAGCTCCTTTCCAGCTTGAGCTCTCCTGTGACCCTTGGATGGCAAATGCACACTAGTACAGGTTAGGGTTAATTTGAAATCTTCTTTTGGAAGTAAAGCTAAATATAAGGGTGGTTTTTTCTTTTTTCTTTTCTTTTTAATAGACAGATATTGAAAGAAGTGATTATCAGTGTCTTTCCAAATGGTCTGGAATAAAGGGATCACTGTTTAGACTTGATTTAGACTCATGAAGACTGAAGCAGAGGGCATAGCTTGAGAATAGCACTATGAAACATAAATAAATTCACTTCTTTTTCAAAATTGCTCTGTACCTGTCCCATTTTCATCCCAGGTGGACAAAGCAGTTTGTTCTTCTTGGTACCTGGCTGTATAGAAATGCCCTATATTAGCCTAATATTTCAAAAAAGGTGATTTCAAATTAAACTTTAGAACCTTTTGGGAGTTCTTTAATTTTCATTTCCCAAAAGCGATCAAGCTGGATAAAAATATTTACTGGACTTCAAAGTGATATGTGTTTGCTGAAAGGAAAGATAGATATTTTTCTCCCAAATTTAAGAGCATATTTCTTTGTTGTTAGTGAGACATTATTGTGACCAGAGAAGGGTATACATGTACACAGATCACATAACAAAACTTACTTTTCATCCCAAATAGCTTTGAAACGAATATCAGAAGGAAAATGCAGAGACAGAAAGGCAATCTCTTTGTGCAGTGTCTCATTTAGCTGCTTTCTCAGCCTACTTGGGACAGTCCTAACCTACTTTACATTGATTAGAAAAGTCTGAATAATTACCTTCGCTAGATACAGCTTTCCTCAGTGCAGACCTTTGTATCTTTTATAAATTCATAGTTTGATTTCAATTATTTCTGCCCCTGGACTCCTCACCCAAGCACTCCTGGATCTGAGGATAGAGGAGAGATGGGAAATGTGGGTGTCTTCCATAAGCAGGCAAGGGTGTTCAAACACAAATCCCTGAGTTGAGTACTTCACAGAGCCCTCAGTGTGAAGATATTACTGAGGTATAAAAGCATTGCTGAACTGTGGGCAAATGCTATCAGGGGCAGTGCCTGCCTTGCCAGTGGTTGGTCAGCCCAACAGTTTGGGTCTGCTCATGAGAAAGGAGAGAACATTGGGAATACTTTGACCTTGCTTCCTTAGGTGGTGAAAAATGGTCCTAAACAGAGAGAGAAGAGGAGGCTTGTGTGGGACCACACAAGGTTTCACTGCTGTGGGGCTCTGTAGACTCGTGGGAAAGGCTTTGAGGCTATCTTCAGTAAACTGTTTTCCTGTGAGGCTGCAGCAGGTGCCTTGGCAGGAGAAGTTCCCTTTACTCAGCACTGACATATCAGCCAGAAAGCCACCAAGCAAAGGTGGATTGAGCAGGGTCTTCCATCCCATCCCACTGAACATGGATCTGAGCCCCCTACTCACCAACACTGCATCACAGGCTGTGATGGAAATGATGGGGAAGAGGAGAGGGGACAGCAGGCACACCAGGGATGAACCCAGCACTCAGCCCAGAGATGTGGGGAACAAATTAAAAGACATCAGTGAAGGTAGTGGTGATATGGGTATTTTATTTACCAGCAATGTAAATCCTTGGTCTGCTTTTCCAGCTTGATGCCATGCTCGTTTCCACCTCCAGGTGTTGTAGGACATTTTTATATAGTGATTCAAAGCTTGCAAATATGGAAGCACTTACTTGCAAATGTGGAGGCACAGGCAGGTACCCAATTTTCATAGAAATATAGAACTGTGTGGGTTGGAACGGACATTAAAGGTGATCTGTTTCCAAACTGCCTTCCAGGGACAAGGGCACATTCCACTAGACCAGAGTGCTCCAAGTCCCATCCAACCTGGCCATGAAACACTTCCAGGGAGATGCATACTGATCTTAGGAAGTTCATTATTGTTAAGTGAAATATTTAAAAACTTAAACCTGGGGGTTTTTTTCCTTTCTTTCTTTCTTTCTTTCTTTCTTTCTTTCTTTCTTTCTTTCTTCCTTTCTTTCTTTCTTTCTTTCTTTCTTTTTCTGGCAGGAGGAATACACCTGCATAAATAATACAGCTATAGAAATAATAAAACTTATCCATACCCTAAATACCGCCCAAAAATATTTGTTGTGGTATGTACAACCAAAGTTTACTGATGAGATTTTAATTCAGACCCTAGTCTAGGAAGCAGTGTGGCCGTGTTTCTGGCTATTTCTTGTACATAAACCTAAACAATCTGGTTTCTATTGTATGCCAAAATGTAGTGGTTCCTTTTCAATTTTATATCTTCTCTTCTGCAGAAATATTACATTTTAAATTGCATAAAGCAGATAAATACAAGTCTTTTGGTCCACAAAAAGCAAGCCTTAAGAAATATTATTGCAGATTCTGATTACAAAAAAATTGATTATTGTGCATTTGAATAGAGAAAAAAGCCCAACAATTATCCAGTTAATTTTTGAGTCATTACTAAGTTTTTAAAGAAATTTTGCTTTTGAAGTTGCTTGTTCAAGAAACTTGTCAAGAGAACAGATCTTATGCTGAAGCAACAATAAATATAGGTAAAGTAAATTTTGAATTTGCTTTGTGAACTTAAAACCAGAAAAGTAGTTACATGTAACCACTCAGAGAAAGAAAGCATATCATCTGGTAATTTTAACTTTCAACCTCAATTAAGGTAAAATAGGATGACAAAATCATGCTTTGGAATGATGAATATATTATGTAAAATAAGAATCTCTTCACCACCATCCGACTATGAATAGAAAAAAAACAGGTCTATCAGATGACAAGTCCAAGGAAATCCAAGCTGCTTGGAAATGAAGCTTGTGTGAAGAAGAAAGAATTCAGCCATTTCTCTGTGTGCACAACTGATGTTCCAGTCTGATCAGTCTGGAATACATTTAGTTGGATGTTCACGTGCATCTCTGCCGTGTGCACATAATGAATGCAATGCCTCTTGTATCACCTGAAAAGCACGAGTTTGCACAGTGTGCATGCCACATGTGGCTGCAGTTCCATCCGAAATTCTCACCTCTGGGAACCCCAAGAACAGAAAGGAAGAAAGTTTTTACACCGACGTTTTTCTTTAGTGAGAACATACAAGCAAGATATTATTTCTTTCTTTAGGGACTGCATTTTGTAGTTAGCACTTCAGTGAAACTTTCTCTCATAACCTGTTGATGCTCACCAAACCACTCTTTTTTTTGCAGGTGGCCTCACATCAGCCCTTTAGGACTTCATTCTGTGTATCTGAACCAAGTAAGACTCTTGCATTAAACTGTTGAGTTATAGAAATCTGCATGTCTGTCATCAGTTAATTTTTGCATCATTTATTCTCCTAATGAGCATGAGATATGCTGAAGCTGCTTTTCAGTTATTGTTTAGTTTAGCTTGTGCTTCACACAACTGGGAGCACTGTAGCTACTTTTTCTAGTTAAATGTTAATACTGAACAATCAAATATACTTTGCAATAGAGAAACAAATGATTTCCATATGCATACAAAATCCCTAAACAAATCCATCAAATATGTTGTCTCAACTATTTCTCTTCCAGCACTGAGAGAATACTGGCACACAGTTAGTATACAGCATCTGGTTAGCTGAGAATACATCAATATCTCTGAAGTTTTAAAACTTTTTATTTGAAAAGCAAGTCTTTCCCACAAAATATGAAACCATTCATCTACAGCTTTTGACTGTGATACTGATCCTCCAGACTTTTAGTATGCTTCACAGGCGTTTTAGGTAGGTTTACACACAGAAGGTAGCTAAGATATTCTTTCAGAACTAGAAAAAATGGATATTTTTGTAATTTGTTCTTTGGAAATTATAAGTGCCATATTAAATATTTGTATTTCATGACATATATGTGTAGTTTATGATCACAGGGCTAGAGAAAATGGCATGTCCTGTGTTAAATAGACTATTTTTTATAATTTATAAGTATTCTCATTCTAGCTCTAAATAGGAGTTCTTGGCATTGCTGAAGCCAAAAGTGAAATTCCCATAAGCTTCAGCAGCAGTTGGCCTCTATTTCACCATAGGAATTTGAGATTGGATTCCAAATGGAACCTAGCTCTATGTCCAAAATTCAGATCCTCAAAATCTCTGTTCAGATGCCACTCTAGGCACCTCCATTTCTGTTGTAACACCCCTCCATCTGTCTGTAAAACTCTCCAGCTGTTACCTTTGCCTGGAGTTCACTAAACCATTTGGTGACTGTTTTAGACCTGCTCCTGAGAAAGAATCATGCACACAATTTCTCTAAACTCCTTTACCCATGCTGCTCAGCCTGACAGCAGCTTCAGGGAAGACCTGAACTTTGATAGACTGGATTGTGGATGTGAGGGTAAAGGTCCTTTCCTCATTTGCTGCTCCACTTCCCCTTGCCGCTATTTCTCTCACTTTCTAGAGATGTTGTGACTCTAGCTTAGGGCCATCTGATCGTGACTTTGTGGGGTCTGACTGATGAGAGGACAGAGAAACAGAGGAAGAGCACAAGGAAACATGGTGTTGGAAGGACACCTGGCTTCTGGGTACTCCCTTTGCTCTGCTGCATGTGTTTTATTCAGGGAGGTTTAACCTAAGACTATGCATACTGTCCTTGGAGCAGGAACAGAAAGCTTTTCCTGAGTCTCTGATGAGTGCTTTCTAGACTCCAGAATTGCACTAACAGCAGCTCAGTCTCTCTTGCCAAATTTTTATTTAATTATTCTCTGTAAAGTGAAACAGCTTCCTGTCTCTGAGTACCCAGAAGCTTGGCAGTTAATAGTTCAGGCATTTTTGCAGATGGAGTGGGAGTTCAGAGCACCTAATGGATGGAAGAGGAATGAACTTTTGGCTCCCAGCCTAAGTGTACCTGTGGTGCTACTGGGAGAAATTGGCTTCTGCAGGGCTCAGGGGTGCCTGGGTCTTCCCCTTGCCCCACAGCAGTGCTGCACTGATGCAGGGCCCGAGGGGCTTCTCCCTGTCATCCCAGCACCCTGCCCTGCATGAGGCATCACCTGAGGAATGACAGCTGTGTAGAGAATTAACAGTGGGAAATTATGGAGGAAATGTTTGTGGAGAAACAGCACTGTGTGCTAGGAGATGTAGGGGAAATCCTGCTGGAAGAGATGGTTGGTGTGCCAGCTAATGCTTACCAGACTGTTAATTCTTTTTATTTCTGACCTT
Source organism: Irena cyanogastra (assembly GCA_013397155.1). NCBI lineage: Eukaryota > Metazoa > Chordata > Aves > Passeriformes > Irenidae > Irena > Irena cyanogastra. The sequence continues at coordinate 1,373,671 of VWZV01004010.1, forward strand.
GCTAAGACCCCAAGGCACCCAAAAGACAAAGTTTGGAAACTATGCTCTAAGCTGGTACCTTTAAAGAGCAAGCAAACAATGAACCCATGGTCTAATTACACCAGGAATTTTCCAGACTTTTCAGCTGTTATGTAAAACATTTTGCTTCTCTGATAATTATTATAAACTTCTTAACTAGACTGATTTTCCCAGGAACAATAAAGTTTAGTCTAAATTTATATGTTATTCAAAGGAAAGCAGCTCAGGGACTTGCTGTTCAAAGGGAAATTTGTAGTGCTGTTTAATACAAAGCTAAAATTAAAAAGAAAAAAAAGAAGTCTGTGTTTTACATTAAACCAAACCTTTTTGATAAGAATGCTGGCCTGGAGCAATTTAAGCCATGAAAAATGAACTCCCTGAGCACTCCTGTCAGAGTCTAGTGATGGAAGGATCCCTGTAAATTCTTAATCTGCCTTTCTTCGTGGCAGGACAATATAGTTCTATAGAAAGGAAGGTCAAGGAACTGAACCCCCACAGTAGGTATCCAAAAAAGCAATCAAGCTAAACTAGCAGGGAGTGGATTCCAGCTGAACTCTGTAGTGTGGAGCTTTTCTCTTCCACCACAGGTACCTTATAGAAAGGAGGATTCCTGGGACTAGTGGTTTAATTTCTCTGGCTACCATGCTAATCACATACGTCCCATAATTACTGTCTTTCTTTCTTTTCCCCAGACTGTCATTCTTCTGTCTCTCAGCTCCATCCAGCAGGCAGACAATGTGAACACAAAGGCTGTGCAAGCTGGCGAGGCACCTGATGGAACTCCGAGGCTCCATGACACACTACCCTGTGCCCCACTCTTTCAAATATTTAATTTGCATTCTTTCCCAGCAATAGCCAAATGCTCAGGGGCTGCTTTCCATTTTCACCTCATTAGATTATATGTCTGAACATAAAAATGACTGAGAGCTGTGAACCAAACCAAGCTCCTGCAATGTGTGCTGCAAACATGCCAATCATAGTGATGACATAAGGCAAGGATTTGGCAAAAGTCATGCATGGCATTAATGTTAATTCTGTATTTGCAGGTTAGACTAATGTCAGCTTCACAGCAAACTCATTATCTTATTTAAGGAACAATGATGGGTTTCCCAGAAGGCAGAAAAAATAATCCTATAGCAGGCTGTGAAGAAAGGGGTCTCTGACCAGAGGAAACAACAGAACACCAGTCAAAGGAAGTTGGCAAGGGATGGTGGTTTCCTCCATCCCGGTCAAATGCAGGGGCCACTTTTGGTGACTACATAAGACAGAGGAAAAGGATACAAATCAGACTAAATCCTAAAAGCTGGAAAAGCTCTTCAAGAGGCTTTCAGATGGGTTCAGAGAGTCTCTGCCTCATGGATGCACTTTGCTGACAGGGTAGGGGCCCGGGAGGTATTTATTATGGCCATGAATGGGAATGCTGCCCTCACTCTGTGACCATTCCTGGCTGCCCACCTTCCCAGGGAGTTCACTTTGCACCAGCAGCAAAGGGACTGAGGGCCCATGGCTGGTTTCACACAGGCCACAGCCTGCAACTAAAGAAAACAGGGAGGGCTCTGCATCTCAGAAGAGTCATTCATGTAAGTGTGCAGGGTCTAGCTCTAAGTTTAGAGAAATATATTTCAGAGAGGGGTGTCCCTCCCAGGGTCCCCTTCGTGACCACTCCTATAACCCGAGTTTTAAACTGAAGCAGGAAATTAAGAGGCTTTGTTAATACGTATGGGATATCTGTACAGTAATTCCTTTTGCAATCTACCCTCTTTATAAGAAGGTAAGACAATGGAAGGTACACACCATTGTGTAGTCAGGTTAAAAAATGTGGCAGAGGGTTTTCACCTTTTTCTTTCCCTCCCTTTCAATTGTATAATTGATTTTAATAAAACTCCAATGTCAATTCTTGTGTGATATAGTATTTGGAGAAGTGCATCTCATATAATAAAAGAAAATGAGAAAATAAAAAGCAAAAAAAGAAGTGATAAGATGTACATTGTACTTAGTTTCTTGGGAGGAAGGGGGCAGCCTGAAATGTAAGAGAAGGAACATGCAGGGGAGAAACCCACCCTGTGCCTAGCCAGCTTCATGCTCTGGGCTTTCATAAGGACTGTAGTTAGAATGGCAGGAGAGCTTTTCTCTTCATCTTTGAAAAACGAGCCTGCAGCCTTCCTGGGAACCCTGATTAGGCAGCTGATTTGAAACTAATCTGCTGTGTGACTTAACTGTGAAAATATACCTTCAAGCATTCGGCAGTTTTCTGCCTGGTTTGTGGAGGATGTGGCCCTCAATTTGCACAATTTGGACTGTAATTTCCCTGTAGCTCTAGGATATGTACATTTAAAGGTCTGATAAGAAGCAGCTTCTGTACACCGGGGCAGAGAATTTATTGCTGGTGGATGTGTGAAAAGATGGGAGGGAGGCAGGGGGAGCATCACAAGTGGATGTTGGGAGGAGAAAGCAGTTCCCAATGGTCCTGTGTAGGATAATGAAAACATTTTGGTCTTGGGGGGCACTTTATTTAGGAGCTTGACCATGGATGGCCACAGAATCATAGGCACTTGTGATCAATGGGAGATTTGTATGTCCCACATTTCTGCATCTGGGCCTGCCTCAAGCCAGTCTCCTCATTCTGAGTACAGCAGAGCTTTCCAGCGGTGCCCAGACTTCATGTGTGTGTGTGAGCTCTGAGCCTGGCACACACATAGCTTGACTCCTCCTTCATGGGCCAGCTCAGCTCAAAGTTGTGGTCTGCAAACCCTCCCACTAGTGAGCAAGATGTGCTCAGGTCCTCTTTGCTATGTTATAGATGAAGGCTCCATGCAGAAACACTTGCCTCTTGGCTCCTCTGAGTGGGAACTGGGACAACATTGAAGGGGCACAAGCTAAGAGTTTGCATAAAGAGAGTGTTGACAGCATAGCTTATAATTATACTTTTAAATTCTTGCTGCTTTCCTACTTTCATATCAGAATTTTCCATGGATATTAGTAATATTAGTAAAACCCTCCATAGCTTGCAAGCTTAAAGAGCTTTCTTTTAAGGAAAAGAGTTTGCTTGCTTGGTGAGATTTCTTCAAACTACGCTACATCAGCTCTACTATAAATCTAAATTCTTGCATTTTTCTTTATATTCTTTGGCAAGAACTCACTCGTATTCCTAGATTCTTAAAGCCAGGTGGAGGGAAAGAGTTGAATATGTAAATGGCTCCTTGGCTGAAAATCTAGGCCAGAAATTTCAAAGCATACTTTGTCAAAATCCTTTAAACTACAAAGTCATAAGTCAGCCACTTGCCTATAACAAAACTATCTTCTAGTATTTTACTTTATCATTGAGCACTATCGTCTTTTAAGTGACTACTGAGACTGGCCAGCTTTATTAATGACCTCATAGCTGATAAATTTTGCAGCTAAGTGTCTTACTGCCTGTGAGGTAACGCTGGAGAAGCAGATAAGTGCGTCTGTCTGACTGACTGTAAGAATTGCACTTTTGTGAGCTTCCCTCTTAATTCTTTCCTTTAAGGAACATTACAGCCAGTTTTTATTTTTTTTCTTTTTTTTTAATCTGCACTGTTAACTACAGTTCTCTGGGGCATGTTATAAACAGAATATATAATATATTTAGTGTTCTGGCTGAGCTGTAGATGGGCTCCCTCATAAATGTAAGAAGGCACTCAGCAAGTTTTAAACAAGAGGAGGAAATACTGCTGAAAGGAACGAGCAGACTCGCAAACTGTGACATAAAATTCATCTGACTAAGTAAACACAGCAAAAAAAAGTACAAAGAGATGGTTAGACCTATGTCAGCAGAGGAAACTTGGGACCTCTGGAAGTGTTTCCGTGAAAACTATCTCCAAAAGAGGGCTTTCCAATCAGTAAGATTATGGATGAAGGAATTGTTGGATTGTGAGCCAAGTTTTTAATTATTCTGAAAGAGAAAATGCAAAGGCTTGGGTACAGAGTGTGGGGGAAACGTCTCTTCCAGCCACGAAACCTGCAAAACACATCCACTACTTCATGTAGGATCAGCAACAGAGAGAGGACCAAACAGCAGCAGGCTGACTGTCTCTCCATTCATACACTACCTGTTTCTGAGCGGCATCAAAAATTTCACAGGAAAAGTAGATACTTTTCCTGCCACAGCAGGCAGTCCAGAGTAACTCATTTGGAGAGAAAGTCTCTCTCTAATCAATAATGTTTGACCTATGGGCTATATGGTATCTTTTGTTTTGTAAATGCTTTCTATGGAAACTCTTTTCCCATTTTAAATATCTCATCTGGTTTTGATTCCTCAGAAAACTCTGGACTGAGCTGAAACTTATGGCTGTACTTGCCTTTATTGGTGCTAAATATTTTGCCTGATAATTTTGTTGGATATCCTTCTTTCTTTTATTTTTTATTCAAGTGAATGAGTAGTAGGAATATAGTTGGCCACAGCTCTATTAATAAAACCAAATTCAAGTAGAGAACGTATTTTTGCTGGAATGAAAATTGCTTAATAAAACTGTCAGAGTCACAATAATTTTGTTACAAAAGAAAACTGGAAAAAATGTTCCAGAAACACAAAAAGTCCCATCTTGCATTTCATTTTGAAATCTTATTTCAGTTCAACATTATTTGATTTTATATTATGTTTTTAGAGTCTCAGATTAAATATTCTGATACTCCTGGATCAAGTTCTATTTTCAGAATGCTCATTTATGAACGACTTGGAAATTTTCAGTTCTTACTGTGATTCAGAACAGCAGCTTTGCGATACAAAACAGGGCATCCCGAAATGGAGATTTTATGCTCAGCTACAGCTTTGCTACAAATCATAGAATCACAGAGCAGTTTGAGTTAGAGAACATCTCCTTAGAGGTCATCTACTTCCAAATCTCCTGCCATGGGCAGGGACACCTTCTGCTATAACAGGTTGCTCAAAGCCCCATCCAACCTCACCTTGAAAAATTCCGGGGTCAGGGCACCCACAACTTGTCTGGGCAGCATGTTCCTGTGCCTCACCATCCTTGGAGGGGTTTCATCCTAAGAATTTCATTTTAATATCTGATATAATGTCTAATCTGAACACGTCCTCTTCCATTTTAAAGCTATTCCCCCTTGTCCTCTCACTCCATGCCTCCATAAAATGTCCCTCTCCAGCTCTCCTGTAGGCTCCCTTCAGGTACTGGAAGGGCACAGGAGGTCAGTCAGAAGCTTTCTCTTCTCCAGGTCTCTCAGCCTGTCTTCACAGAAGTGCTCCAGCCCTGTGATCATTATTCATGGCTTTCCTCTGGACCCTCTCCAACACATCAATATCCTTCCTGTGCTGGGATCCCAGAGCTGGATGCAGCTCTCCAGGTGTGGTCTCACCAGAGTGTAGCTACAGAAGCTTTCCTTGTTGCCCTTGATGTCTCTGGCCAGATGACACACTATCAGGGCTCTCACTTTCCCAAACTGTCTCTGCAGCCAGATCCCTAGATGCTAAGACAATTTCTCTGTGTTCCTCTCACACCACCTGTCCTTGCCTCCACTCTCTGTAATACGTGCCAGCCATTGTTTCCTCTGTGTCCTTGTTTTCAGTCTTAATTTTTTCACTGTGTCATTGAAAGGGAACTATCCTGTGTGCTTAATAATAATTAACACCCATCTCTGGACTTCTGTTTTCACTCTATTATTCTGGTGTAAATTGTTCAGAACCAAGCAAAGTTATTCTATATATTAATGGCAGATAATGTTATTCACATCTATATAACTTTGTCATAATTTTTATATTATTTTTCTTGAATTTGATTACATAAGATGATTTGAGCTTACAGATCTTCATTAAATAAACCATATCAGATGCACACCCATACACACAGCTTTACTTTGTAGCTTTACTGTCCCAGAGAGAAGCTGAGAATTTTTTCTTGGATGCTTACTCATGGACACCTTACTTTTGATATTCTTTGGACACTACTTGAAATTTATCACCTCTGACTTTTATGTACCATTTGTTGCCAAAGTGGGAAAATTTTGTAAGTGTTACTCCTGGCTATGTATTGTCTTTCTGCTCAAGATAATGGGGTGAGCACTCGTGCTGAAGTTGCCACTTAACAATAATCCATCCTCACGGTTCTATGTCATGGTTTGGATTTAGTATTTCTTACTTATTTTTTGGCATTTCTGTCAATGCTCCTTGTTTTTATCATCGTGGTTTACTGAATAGTGCTTACAGAGTGTGTTATCCCTCTCAGGGTACTGAGGATGATGCCTCCAAACTCCTCCCAGCTCTGGAAATAGATACTCATTGCACTTTATCTAACCTAGATCTAGACAGCAGAAAAACGAATTGCGTAGTACAGCTATGTGCACTTAATGAGGAAGCTGACAAAATACAGACCTTGGTTGTGAAATGCCTCCTTAAAAAGAAGTTATTTATAGTCCAGCTGAGTGCCTATCTCCATGGTCACCTGTCTCATGTTGACACTACAGCCCATCCAGCAGAGGATCTGTCTATTATTCAGCACTGCTCCCAGTATGTGGCTTGGGTGTACAGGCCTATTGCTGGCTGCATTTCCCAGATGAACACAGAACCGTCTGCTGAAATTGGTGTCTGAGTTCTTGAGTGGGGCATGAGGCCCTCTCCCTCTCTTTCTCCCTCTCCCTCTCCCTCTCCCATCTCCCTTCCCTTTAAAATTATTGGGATCTACTTTTTGTTTTGTATTGACATGCCACCAACACAGGTGAGAATTTTGGATGGAGAAAGTGACTGAATTGTCCCAACACTTCTCTCACAAGAGCCAGATATGCAGAACACTCATACACTATGGAAAACTCCATCTGAAGTTAGTCCCTGACTCAGGCAGAGCAGAATTACTGTGAGGTGACTGTCCCAATAACAAGGCTTTATTTAGTATGGGATGGTCATAAATGTCTGTCTTTTTCCTCAGTCTCAGGCACCTGGGAAACTCCACTAAGTGCACAGTCTCTTAAGCTAGCATTGTCCTACAGGAGATTTCATGTAAAGTGAATCAAGATTTTAAAAATCCCTGACAGTGACAGTGTTACAGAGGTACTTCAGACTTCCATTAATTACTTGCTTGCACACGAGTTACTTACTTACCTCACTGCTTACACACATCGCATTCCACACCTCTGCACCAGACTGTGCAGCTTCAGCTTCTTGTTTAACTCTTTTGCTGTGCTCAGCAAAGAAATATAATACATAAAGTGAATCATTCACTTTTGCAGCATGTGGGAGTTAAATATCATGTTATAAACAAGTCTTGGAACTCTGAGCCCTCAAGCCTGATCTCATTCTCTCCCTAATATATAGACGTGACAGGGCTACTGATGTGCTCTGGCCACTCTATACTCTGCCAATGAAAAATGCTTTATGCCTCCCAGCACTCCTGTCTGCTTTAATTAGTTCATAATCTCATTGGAAGGATGTAGCAGCACCAGCTGCAATGGGGTTTCTAGTCTGTAGCTAAGGCTCAGTGAAACACTAATGCAACCAGCAGTAATTTTCAGAGAAGAAAGCCAGCAAGCCTCCTGATCCCTTTCGTTTACAAATTTTCGGTCAGTGGTGACACCGTGCAGCGAAGGACCAGAACCCTGCTTTCCTGTGGGGTTTCCTCTACGCAGGGTTTGTACTCCACAGGAGCAGAACAGCCGCAGGGAGAAAAAGATGGGCATTCCTGGGCATATTGGGGAAGATACAGAACCTGAATTCTTCTTCCAATCTTGCTAGACTGGGCTAGCTGTATTTTGGGAGCTGCAGAACAGCTTTGCTTGATAGTTTGAGATTGGTGGTGTGCTAGTGCGTGAGTGTGTGTATTTTGGGGGCAGCGTTTGTTGCACATATGGTCTGGAGACTGCAAAACTGCAGCAAGGAACGCACTGAGCCTCAACTAATAAGTGCTCTCTGGCAGTACAATACAAATTGTATAGACAAGGAGAGGCCCAAACCCAGACCTTTATGAGGAAGGCAGGACAGAGATCTAAAATGCTGTTTCTTGTTTTCTGTTTCTTTCAGAAATGACTCTGTGCCACAGTAAACACGGCTAACAGCTCTGCCTGCTAGTTCAGAGTGCTGGCTAAGGGAGCTCACATCTGCCTGCAATCGACTGTGTAGACATATCCTACGTGGCTTCTGTACTGGAGCTGGCTCCTCTCCTCCTAGCTCTGAATACAGGCGGAGTTCACGTGTGTCCCTTTGCACCCGCACCTATAAGCACACCCAGACCGAGGGGATGTAGGCTTTATGGGAATTAGCCTTTTCCTGAGGTGTGAAAAATCTTTTTAGGTCTGGCAGCCATATGAATTCTATGTAATAGGTTGTAATTGGGCATGTCCTGGCTTGTTTGCACTCTTAATAACAACACAGCCTTCATAATTTGACACAGATATAACCCATTCTGTCACAATGGTAGTTTGCCAAGATTTATTCTTTTAACAAGGAACACAGATTCTTTTAATGTCTGAAAGCTAATGAGGAAGGCTTTCCAAATGTAATGTGATTACACAGAAATAACCTCTTCTTTTCTTTTTTCTTTTCTTTTCTTTTCTTTTCTTTTC
>VWZV01004010.1:1382249-1598573 GCA_013397155.1 Irena cyanogastra
ATGTAAGTAATAAAGTAGCTCACTTCCTGTACTTTCTGTGAACTTTCTGACAAATAAATGAAGCCATATTTGATAGGAACTCATAAACGCTTCTTATATTGCTCTTTGGAAAAGCTGGTAAATCAGTGTACAAAGAAGACCTCAATGATTTCACAGTTTATGCTTCCAAAAATAATCTTTCTTCCTATATTTCAGAAATTGGACTTCACAGTGTGGAATTGTGCCCTTTGTTGGAAACAGTGAGTCTGTGACCTTCTTTACTGTGCATCAGGTAATGACAGAGAGACATCTGGATTATGGACCTGTTTTCTTCTTTTAAACTCTTTAGTTTCTTTACAATGTCAAGAGTTTCTGTACTATTTTGAAAGTCCTCCCCAAATTTCTGCCATTTTTTTCTCAGAAATTCATTCCCATCTTTGTCTGCCTCCCATCACTCTTGCTCTTTTAGGCTCACAATGTCTTGATTTTTGTCTCTCCAAACACCACTGGTTTGACAATCACCTTCTCTTAAGCTCCTGCCATGCAAAACAGCCTTCTTGTATCTCTGCTTCACTGCTTTACCACTTATTCCAAACCTCAACTGAAAGCATAGTTTCTTTTTTTGGCTGTATTAATATCAACTCAGGCATTGACCTATAATTCAGTGCTTTAGTATCTTCACCATATAGCCCTACTCATTGTAAACCACCATCTTCCAACCTGTGCAAAGAAGATTCTTTTGTATAACTGGAATGCCGTTTGGACAACTTGCATTTAGTTAGACTTTTTTCCCATATGAATTTTTAAAAATATGCAATTTATACATGTGTTAGATGTTATTCTAAGATGGGATAAAAATTGGCAAGCTCTGGGCTGTTAGGTATGCTCAATAGCCTTTTCTGAGAGCAGAGAAGGAGGTTATCTGGCTTCTTGCTTTTTGCTCTGTCAGCAAGTCTGAAGATTTCAGAAAAAGCTGCACCATATCCTATGCAGAAGAAAAGGCAACAGTACTTCTGGAGGTGACAGAAGATTTTGTTTTGGTTAATGAAAAGCACGGCCTTCTGGTGCCACAGTGAAATTATCCAGCTATAGTATATGGATGTGGTGGGATGAGGAATGATATGATTCTCAGCATGTGTCTAGACTTGTTCCCTTAAGGTCTTAACACTGAATGCTATTGTACAAAACCTCCTTTTTCAGAAATTGTGCATGTATTTTATTTAAATACGGGTGGCAGTTTTATAGAAAAAGTTAATTCAGGAAACAGATATTCCAATATTCCAGATAACAGTGGAAACTCATTCAGAGTGTGAATTTCTGAAGGTTGTGTACAATGATAATGATAACCTCCTCAGACAAAGAAAAACTCATCAACGTCAGATGATATTGCTTCATATTTTGGCATCAGGAAGAAGAACTTTTGTAATTAGAAATAGATTTTAATTGTGAAATCCAATTTCAAAAAATAATTTGGGCACCTGGGAACCTAAATTAGACTGGGAATCGATAGTGTTTCTTGGAAATGTATGTACCGTCCAAATTTCTGTACCACTGTTATTAGAAGGAAGCTTAATTCCAACAGAAATAATTGGGAAACTTCAACAACTTAACTGATGCATCTAAAGATATTTCAAGGTTGTCAAACTAAAAAATGCCAGAAAAACACTCAAAGACTAAATTAACTTGCTGTGAATGTTGGAAATCTCACAGCCCTGAATTCATTCTTTTGCAACAGCAACAAAACAGCATTTTTGCAGCAGACTGTTAGGACTAAAAAGTCATCTTTGAAAGAGACAGACACGTGTGGTGGAATGACAGACGAAAGGAATATCACTCCTAATGAGCCCAAAGTGGTGAATTTTAGAGGTGAGTTTGGAGGAAAATTAGACATCTGATCTGGATCTGTATCTGTATCTTTTGGAAGATCTTTCCTACTGACTTTATTGATAGGGTCCTTTGCAAAGCTGATATTCAGCCTTAGCACACTGTCATTTTCTCCTGTGGTTTGGAGCAGGTCCAGATGACACCCTGGTGTAACCATCTCAGAGTAAGTTTATACCTGGCGTCCCAGCATGTGAAGAGGAGCATGTCCATAGTCAGTCATTTGTGCTGAGACGGCATGGATTGTTAATAGCATGAACCAAAAAAAGAGAATACTTTAGTAAAAAAAATTAAAATATTGCAATTTTTCTTGAGAACTATTCAGGTATTGGCATTTTTGATCAGTGAATGTACTTTCATAGTCATTTTCACACGCTGTTGGTATGGTTATTTAAAAATTTCTCTGGAGAGTGATTCAAAACAAATTGGCAGCTCATTTCAAACATCCTTGGGGCTGCTGAAGCCCTTCAACAGAGCAGATCTGTTTTTTGGGCGTTATCCTGGTTTGAGGAGTCGTGCTGTGATGCCAAGGGTCTAACAGTGGCACACATGCTGTGGTCCTGGGCTGGATGAGGCACAAAGCCCTTCGGTGAGGTGGACTGGAGGGATTCCCCAGCCCAGTACCCTCCTCCCACTGTGCTCACAAGCCTTGCCAATCTGGGCAGAGCAGACATCCGACCCTACCCCACTCATGCCATCTCTGTATCCTCAGACTAAACATCCACTTTTAGGGCTAGAAGAATGTAGCTCCGGGGACCTGTTCTCAGCACAGGTTACAACCCAGTGTTCTGCAGGTTGGCTGTGTTAGGTACCAGAAGTGATGTCCCAGAGCGCCGTGTCCATCAAACCAACACTGGGTGCTGGTTCTGTGCCCCTGGACTGGCCGTGTCCCAGTGTGCTGAGGACACACACTGCACCAAGGCCAAGGTTTTTGATCTCTTGAAGAAAGAAAAAGTCTCCCACCACCCCCTTCCTGCCTGAGTTATCTGGGAGATAAAAATACTGCTATTACAAGGTGAGTATTTTTCTTTCCTCTGCAGTGCAGAGGATGACTCTGCACTGGTATGAATCAGATTTCAAAGTTTTGTGACCACAGTCTGAAGGGAGGTTCAGATGGAGTCTTTCTTCAGGTTCAGTGTCATGTGGTGCCTGTGTGTGGCAGGGGTCTGTTCCAGGGCTAGTGAGCACGCTATCTATCCTGACAGAACCCAAACAAAAGCTCATACTTTTTCATCGAGTGTTTTCCAAAGTAAATGATCTGCAGGCATTTACCCAGAATATCATTAACATAGAAAGGGAAGCTGAATTTATTGTGTCCAAATGTTACATTAGTGTTTACAGGAATTTTGATCTTTAAATTTCTTGCTAAACATAATCCATTTTTTGTATGTTATAGTAACCCGGTCTGGGATTTTAAATAATAACAGAAGACTATAAAATCTAAAATTTCTTTTTTCAAGTCATTAGATGCATTTATAGATACAGAATATTCTGAAGAATCCATTTTCTACTACAATATACAAAAATTAAAAGCTTTAGAATTTAACTAGAAACACAGAGCTAAACAGTGTTTTGTTTATGGCCTGCTTTTTATTAACATCATTGCATTTCATTATAGGGTAATGCTGGGGAAATGATGAATTTTGTTGACATGGTTATTAATTATACACTTTCCAAATAAAGCTTTACAATTTATTACTAATGGTGGAAAAAAATGAGCCAGATTTGACTCATATAGCTTGATTAGTGTCATCAGATTTACGTCAAGGGTGGGCTGGGTTGGATCTCTTCTTGCTGAGGAGAAAGCTCAAAACTTTTGGCACTTAATTAGGAGAAACACACAAACATTTAGATGCTGCTCTTAAGTACGATTAGGCAATGAGTACAGAGTGCAGTCTGTGTGCTGGGCAGAAATAGGCTCCGGGAGGCTTCTTCTGACCGAGAGAGTTTTGAAAGATCTCTCATCCACGTACCTAGACAGCTGGGAGTGCTTCCTGACACCCACCTGGGGACACTACTGAAATATGGACATGGCATGAGTTATTTTCATCCTGATGCCTTTCATGCCCTGGTTTCCAAAGGAAGAGAAGGAAGAAACATGAGCCAGAAACAGGATCTGGACTAGCTCACAATGATGGCGGTCTGGGAAAGGATGGGAAGGGCTGAGAAGGGCACTGACACACGGTGTGTGCTTGGCCTGTTGCATCTGTCATATAAAATATTACATAATCCACTGCAAATTACTGGTGAATTCTGACCACAAGGCTAAAAAAGGTGGTAGGTCCAGAAATACACCTTTATGAGAGCTGGAAATCTATACCCAGACTCCAGCCTGAATTTCTTAATGGCTCTCTAATACCACTTTGTTCTTATGCCAAGTGATTGTCTTTAAGCTTAAAAAGCTCTTTCCCTTTTCTGGTGTTTATCCTCCAGCTGTATTTACAAAGAGCGACTGTATCCTCTCTCAGACTTGGATCTACTTGGCTAAATAAGCCACTGTCTTTTAATTTCCTCTTGTAAAATAAACTCTCTGTTACTTGGATCATCCCAGCAGCTATTTCCGCACCTGTTCTGGTACGAGTTCCCTTTCTGTCAACGTGGGTGACCCAAACGGCCAACAATATTTGAGATTTCACACAGGCCTTGTATTGGCAGCTTTCACACTCCTAGGAACACATTGCTGGATTTGTTGTGATGGCTCTACCTTTTCAGAAGTGCATCCTCTAGTGCACAGGCATCCCTGTGGCTCATTGGTACATGCAGTTTTCTCACTGCTGATGAAGTAACTGAAGAGTTTGAGTCAAGGTGACAGTAGCCGTCAAGTTTTAAACTCCAATTACATGATCCTAATTTTCAAAAAAGGACAGCTAAATGCCCAGTTGGATAGCATGAAACAAGGTAGAAAGAGCAGAGGTCTTGTTTAACAAAGCAAAACCTCTTCCATTGTGTCCTGTTAGATCTGGCAGCATTTGCATGTAGCTTTTTTCTCTGATCATGGTGTTAGACAAAACCTTAGATGATGGTATTAATTAAGCAATAAAGCAATGCCAAATCTGTGTGGGATGTAGGTAGTTTTAAAAGGATTAAGCGCTTTATAAATAAAGTACATCTGGAAAGCAAAGCTTCTGGTGCCCCGGCAAACTCCCTCCCACCCAGTGAATTCCTTCTTGGCTGTGCTTGCCTGCCTCAACCAGGCTTGCTTCCCATTGCTTTGGGCTTTTTCATCACTAAAATCCAAATTTCAAGGACACCTGTCTCATGGAGTTTCTCAGGACATTTTATATTTTTTGGGATTTATTTTCCCTGAAGATTTCTCTCTGTGTGTGTGTGTGTGTGTGTGTGTGCATGTGTGTATTTAAATAGAGGACATTTCAGGTCAGCCAGTAGGCTCCTTAACTATTTCAATCTGTGTCTCAGTAGTAATACTGCTCATATAAAATTGTTTGTTATTGCTGAAAATTTCAATATACTTCATGTGATGATGGATTTAAAAGCAAAATATTGATATTTAGCTAAGCAAAACATGATCAATACTTTGTCAAGGTGTTACAGCTGTTATAAAGCTGACTCACAAATATCCACAGTATAAACAAATCTGGAATGCCTTTCTAAAAAAAAAAATTACAGGTCCTTTTAGACTTGTACCTTCTTTATAATTTGTTTGAAATCCAAATTCATGCTTAGTACCATGTGTACCATGGAAGAATCTGTGCTGGAATTTATTTCCCATCCAGTATCACAACACATTTGTTACGCAACACAGAAAACATGTTTAATACTTCATTTTCCCTTCACTGTGGCCCCGTGCTTTCTTTGCTTTTTATTCCCCTCCCAGAATGTAATTCAATATACCAAATACTGGAAAAATAGTGGCTGCTTGATAAAGAAAGGCAGCATAAATGAAATCTCCAATATTCAGTCAATTACAAATGTACTAAACTATTTGTATTTAGAAAGGAGTCTTAATATCTGCCATTATGGCAATGACATAGGAAAGAGGGACAAATGTGAGCACGTGTGTTTTTGTGTGTGTATATGTATTTGTCTCCATATACAAGTATGTACGTATATATATGTGTTTGGAATGAAAGACCCTGCCATTTCCCTGCTGGCTTTTTATTTAGCCATGGTTGTCACAGACAGGATGAAGTTTCTGCTGAAACAAGAATTCAGGTCTTATTACCACCAGTAATAATACTTGCTGGTTTTAAAAACTCCTAAAATCTGGTCTGGAAAGAGCAAAAATAAATAAAAGATCATATAATAGGGGTGTTACCTGCCCATGCCAGGAGGAAATTGCTTGGCAAAGAATATCTGAAATATTTTAAAAGTTGTTCTGTGTACCAGTTTCAGAGAGATGCTAACCTGAGTTCCAGCTGACTAATGGCAGCTCCATGGAGAGTCACATCAGTGCCCATTCCTTAGTTATTACCAATAATATATCACTTGAAAAATAAACAGAAAGATAAATGACAGGACAGATGTCTAATGAGGCAGAGGTTAAGGAGTGTTAAACTGTGCTGGACACCATCCGACATGCCGGTGTTAAATTATGCTGGATGCCCTGAGCTCCCTCCCCATAAAAGGTCAATGCTCTGGGTATGTTGATGATTTATGAAATCAAAGCATGGCCCACATGCCTATCTCTCTGGGAGGTGGGCAGCTTGCAACATTGTCACTCGCAGCCCCATAATAAACCAAATTTAAACATCTCTCGAATCAATCCATCTTTGTCACTCGCTCCATTGCAAGCTCTCCTCTGCCTTGTTCTCACCAGCCAGACATGACACAGCATATTGTTCTTCATATACATCCCCACAGCTATTTTAGAAGCCTGGAGGGCTCTCTGCTAAGATTAGAAACCCTCTAAAAATGGGTGTTTCCTTCAGGTCAGACTTGCCCAGTCTCTCTGCTGTTTCTGTATTAGGGATATGAGTAGGTGGTGTGGTATGGTATGAGTAAATGGTAGTATGAGTATGAAAGATAAAATCTTTCTGCAGGACACCATACACTGTGACCTCACAGAAATCCATGGCCAGTGGTGCCATCATGTATTTGCTAGTTGTCGCTGATGTGAGTAGATGTGGTTCCTGTAGTTCTTCCAGCAGGCCCCCACTCTTTCAGCTTATCTTTTGTTTTCATTAACTTGACATGTGCTTTCTGCTTAATGAAAAAGTTATTGGTAGGTAGTGATTGTGTATCTTTAATTACTTTAAATGTTGCATACTTCATGATGTTTCTTCCCATTCCTGTTTCTGAAGAAACATGGTAAGTCTCACCAACATGTCCCAATTACCAGAGGAAGCGTGTGGAGGAAGAGAAGCAGATCCTTGTAAGACCAGTGTGGCTTTAGTTCTCTACCTGCAGATCAGGCATGTAGAGGGTCAGCAGAGTACACTTTCTCTGACAGAGTCAAGGTGAAAGGAAAGATCCTGGTGAAGGAGCAGGGTGCCAGGAGCCAGTTTTCACTACCTTTTCAAACAATTAATTTGCAAGCTGGAGGTCTCATGTGGTGCAGTCATTTGAAAGCCTTTTTAACCTGAGCAGTTTCACATAAACTGAACATAACTATGGTGGCTGAGAGCGAGGGATTTCCCTCAAAGAAACGCCAGATGCTGCCTGTAAGCAGATGCTGCAGGAACCCCAGCCTTTGTTCAGCAGAAAGGCAGCAAAAACGTGTTCTGCCTCTTGCCTGGTTTCTCCTAAGGGCTTTTAGTATAATTTGCCACTGAAACCAGAGCGAATTTTGTACAGAAAGAGTCACAATGGTGGTTCCATGGTTTGTGTGAGTTTTCTGCTGTCCAGCGGGACTATCTCATAAACAGGGTGCGGGCTCCTGACAGCCGCTGGAAGTGCTTCCCAGAACGGAATGGGAACTTTCCAAATGGACAAAGTGATTTATTACCGAAATAACTTAGAGGGGTGTGACTTAACAACTGTTATAATTGAAAAATGGAACCAAAAGCACAGAACTTGCTAGAACTCATTGGACTGAAGTTCTGATAGCACTTTGTTGCCAATAATGTTGTGTTTTTCCTGGCTTTCTGTCATTTGCCACAGCATCTCTGAATATCCCTGGGAAGGTAGAGGAGGAAAAGGGATGTCTTAGGTGTGATCCAGTCTTAGAAATGGAAAGTGTCAGAGAACTAGAGGTGTGCAGAACACACAATAAAAACTCAGAAAAATATCAGGAGACAATTTTCTGCTAAGCCTATAGGTAATTCTTCTGAAAAATGTGCAGCAAAACTGAAACAAATGCCTTTTAATCCAATCAGTTATATGATTTAATTAAAAGTCCTCAGAACCTATGGTCAGCTGAACAGAGATACCAAGTTTACTAAAAAAAAAAAAAGACAAAATGAAGAATGACATCAATAAAGGCTTTCTCTAGGATAACAAAGAAGTTAATTTCCACTTTTACTGTCAGCTGAAGCTTAATGTGGCTACTGAAATCCTCAGGGGACATTCACAATAAAAATAAAAAGCAATCTGATCTTTTCTTCAAAGCACTAGTTGTGCTTAGTTCTGTGCAAGTAGGTAGGCTTGGGCTGATGAAGGAGAGGTAATCCCAGGGCTAAGTACGTTGTTCTCCTGGTTGCCTGACTATAGAGACAGGCAGGCAGGTTATTGAGCCAGGCTAACTGAAGACCTAGAAGCCCCAGGAGTCAGCAATCCCTCACTCTGCTTTTCCTGCTGTTCCCATTTTGGTCATTTTTATCACAGATTGTGAAGAAGATTTCTCTGCTCAGGGTGCCTTCAAGTTTTTCAAGGCTGAGGTAAGTGAAATCATCTCAACTCACTGAGTTCAAGGGGCATTTGGATAATGCTCTCAGGCACATGGTGGGATTCCTGGAGTGTCTTGTGCAGGGCCAGGGCTTGGACTCAATGCTCAACCCTGATGAGTCTCTTCCAACTCAGCATATACCATGATTCTATGATTCTATGATCTAATGAAGTAGGATTTATATTCTAATGGCCACCAAGAGGAAATCTTGCTAGTGTTAGAGGTCAAATACTTATGTCAAGAACACTTTATTCAGTAGCAATAAAAAATTCATCCATGAACCTATTAAAAAAAAGCCCTCTGGGCCTTCATACAACTGTGGGTATTATGTGTGTTTCTCTATATGAGAACAATAAGTATTTTCCTATGTTTTGTTCCACATGGGCTTTATGATTCCATAACCTTTCTGTGTTTTCAATGAAAAAAAGATTAGATGGGGCCACTTGAGCAATAGCAGTTCTACTTGCAATCTCAGGACTTTAAATCTTTTCCAAAAAGTGATTTATAGGCAGTCAATAGATTTGAGTGTCATCCAGTTTTGGGATTCAGGTCATAAACACTGACACATCATAATGGTATGGCCAACTATTATAATGGCGCCCGGTAGCATGGCTGTAGCTAAAGAGCTGTCAGCAATTTAGAGCTGTGTGAGGAAATTTTGAACATGAAGTACAATGGGTGAATTTTGGCTTCATGCCTGTGTCATCAAACAGCAAAAAAGCACTTTTAAAGAGTTCAGTTTCTCTGGATGTACTTTTTCTCTCCTTTGTTTGTTGCCAAAAGAGGAGCTATTATTTTAGGGAAAAATAGTTTCCTCTCTTTCTTTCTCTCTCTCTCTTTCTTTTGAGAAGCAAAGCCAGTGTCATACCATAGCACTAGAGCTGAGGACAGGAGGGTGGAAAAGGGTCAAAAAGTAAAGTGTGCTGTCTGCTTGGAAAGGAAAAACTTGAGCAGTGTAACCAACAGCACTCTTAGCACTTGTAAACAAGAAAGAAAAGATGTCCTGTGTTAAGAAGTTGAGAAAGAAAACCTGTTAATATAACTTGCCCCAAATCCCCATTGTTTCATGTGAAATACAATAACTCAGAGAGAAATAGGACAGTGCAAGATTTGATTTTTGCTTGGAAAATCCTAATTTAGAACTAATTCTTGGATATATTCACTGTAGTGACTGTCCTGGGTTGAGGAACTATAAATTTAATTCAAAAGTATTCCAATGTTTCTGTAGATCAGTTAAGGCCAAGTCTAGAGATAATTTTTTTTTAATAGTACAAATTAGCCAGAGGAAGAGAGGATGTTTATCTCTGGTGATCTTTCTGTTTAAGGACAAAGAATATTTCAGGGTTACCACTCTCAACAGCTCTTTCATTGTTATTGCATGCAGAGATTATTTGGAGAAGGGTTGCAAATGATGTCGTCATGTTGATGTCTGACAGAGGGTACTGCACCTTTCTTAATCAAGGCAAATAAATTGCTATGACTTTGGGAGGTGCCTCCCTTCTCATTGAAAGCAGTAAGTTAGTCAGGTCACTGAGTTTTTCCCCTTTCCATTTACATCTTGAAATCTGATCATCTTCTTCTCATAGAAGTAGATGGAAAAAAATCCTATTGACTGCAACTCCAGGTTTTTTTTTTTTTTACTTCTAGGGAGAAAGAGTGCTGCTTTGCTTAATTCTAACTAGGTTTTGTACCCAAAACTATAAATCTTTCAGTCCCAGTTTCCTGACACACTCAAGTGGAAACTGAAAAATATCCTTATTTTAACTTTTATTACATATCAAATTTTGCAAAGGTATCTCTGCCAACAAAAATGAGTACAGGTTGGGAAGAAAGACTGTGAAATGGCTGAAAGCTGCTGATATTCACTTAATGAATCGTACAGTTGTGGTCTGAAGTACATTTCTAACGTCAGAATTCAAATACCATACTTGTAAGGATGTTGAAAAAAAGGAAGGAAGGAAGGAAGGAAGGAAGGAAGGAAGGAAGGAAGGAAGGAAGGAAGGAAGGAAGGAAACATTTTTATGATCGTATCAGATTGTTTAGGCTAAAAGCTGAATTGTGGTCTTTTTATTCAGACTTAGGGAAGGGTTTGACAAACTTGTTTGTTTCCAGATTCTTAAAATATACTGCATGATTTTCTGAGGCCCACAACAATAATTTTGTAGTATCATGAAGAATGAGTTAGGAGGAAGAACATGATAAGTCTTTTTGGCGTCTTCTACACTCAGTTACAGATCATATCTCACTTTGATCTTGAGATGAAATCAATTTCAAGGTGATCCAGCTGTAAATGATTACTTGGTCATGCAGGCAGGAGAGTCAAAGACACTTTGTCCATGGTGTTAAACAAAATGTTCAGCATTCAGCTGGATAAACACCTCATGCACTGAGCGGGCAACTGGCTCACGGGTTATGGTGAATGGAGTGACATCAGACTGGGCACCTGCCTCTAGTGGGCTTCCCCAGGGCTCCATCTTAAGCCCTGTGCTCTTCAACGTCTTCATAAAAAACTTGGACACAAGGTTGGAAGAAAGAAAACAGAAAGCAGAAAACAACTTAGCAAAATGAAATCTAGGAACGATTGGGATTTTGTTGTTGGAGGTGGTGGTTTTGGTTTTTTGTTAGTTTTGTTTTTTCTTTCTATTTCTCTCTGAACCAAAGATTAAGTTATCTCCAAGGTTCTACATGTGACCAGGCAAGTAGATGTATATTTCATTTCTGGCATGACATGGCACACATTTTTCTGTGAAAGCAGAGGAATGGTGCTGAGACTTTGGTTCAGAAGGACCCTAAACCAGAAATTTTTTGTGACCATTCTGTATTTAAGATCTGGCTTAGTGATTTAAGTAACTGACTTAGTGAGTTATTGCTGAGTTTGTCCTGTGCAGGGCCAGGAGTTGGAATTGATGATCCTTCCAACACAGGATATTCTATGATTCTATGAGTACATTACTGAACCAAGGCTGTAACCTTTGTGAAGAGTGTTTTTGTATATATAAAATGAAAATAATGGTTGTTGGTTTTATTTTACAGGTGCACTGCAGAATAAATTCAGAGGAAAAGAGACCTGAGATCTGGGAGAGGCAATGCAGACAGAACAGAATATTACAAAAACATTTTTTTGTGATGACTTTTGGCAGCAGCTTCACTACCTATTTTTACAATGTATTGCTTTTATTTGTCCAAGTCCCATAATAAGGAATAAGATGCTTGCACCATTAAATCTGATGGCTCTTTGCATAATTTGGCAAGGATTTGGAATGACTGTGTGAATCAAGAACAAATGTTTTTACACCCCGGAGTGAGAAAATACTCAGGGTATTGAATGGAAATATATTGACTGTTTTCCTTTGGCATTACACATTTTCAAATGAGTTGTTCTGCCAATTTACTGCATATTAGACCTATAAAAAAGAAATGAAATATTTAAAAGGTGCTAAACTTAATTGCAGTTTGCTCCTCTTGCAGTTGCATTCTGAATAGAAGGAGCCAGAAATGGCAAATGCAAGGGCCTGGTTTAGCTTGATGTTATTTCTGCAAAACTGATGAGCTAAATGGAAAGTAGGAGAATATATCTTCAGACAGAAGGAGCCAAAGTGACAGTTTTCTCCACTCTTCTCTTTGAAAGATGTCTGTAATAAAATTTCTGGGGATGCTCTGAGGATATTCCCTCTCTGGACTGTGAACTCCATTTGTTCCTGATTCACACATCTATTCCAAACTTGGATTGAATGCTTCATCTCCTTTCCAAGCCACCATAAATGTGACATGTTATTCCACAAATAGCTGAACAATTGAAGCCTATTCTGCTGTGAAAGTGTATCTCCTTCTCCTTCCTTTCCCTCTCTCTGAATCTGTCTTTTCCACTTTGATGGCTCACTCTCCCTCTCACCTATACTCCATGAGTTATTTCTCTGAGGTCATTTCTGTGCTCCCCCTTGCCTTCAGCTTTACCCTAATTCCTGTCTCTCTTCTCCACACTCTTTAATCTGGCTTCCTTCTCACCTTCTAAACTGTCTGCCTGGGCAGAATTTCACAGAAGCTGCTCCTAGTTGAACTCAAATGTGCGTATGCTTTATAACTCAGTTGCTGACTTACATGAAACCAAAGAACTCTATTAGTTAAGATTTCTGTCCCCTCACCGCGTTTGTTGAAATGAGCAGTTGTGTTCCAGTGTTATTCGGATGGTGTGTGGCTGAATGGACAAACAGACTGCAGAAGTCCCCTTCTCAATGATGCTGGAATAATAGGAAATTTAAGTGTCTCTGTGTCCTTTCTGTTGCACAGTGACCTTTGACTATGAAGTGGATTTGTTTTGCACTGATTTTTCCAAGCACGCATTTTTGTATTCAGAGGTTTTATACCTTGGCCACAGAGAAACAGGGAGAACAGATGCAGACCAAATGCTGTTCCAGATTCTTTCAAAGGAGTTAGACAATAGGTCCTTGGGTAATTGCACTGCTTGTGTCCATCTCATGCACTGACTTGCTCACCAGTCCTCCAAAGACCAGTGGCCAGAACAAATCTCTATGTATCTCATTTACTAAGATAGACAGTGGTTATCACCACTTCCTAATTGCAGGTCTGCTGTTGGAAATAAAAGATGCAGGCAATAGAACTTTATTAAGGTCCTGTATGAAAGCATCTAAAATTCTTACCATCGTGGAAGACTAAGATTGTTATCCTGAAGCATGCTAGTATTACCATGCAAAAGAGAGAGGACTTGGATGGTGGAGTCATGGCCTAGTCCCCCAAAGAGTTGTCCCTACAGCTAGAGAAAGCCTGCCTGCCTGCTTGCTGACTGCAAAGGCTCAGCAGTGGTTTTCCCTGCTGACACCACACAAACATGTTTTATAGCTGTCAGATCCAGCCCACATGTCCTCCTCTGGCATGTCTTGTCCCTTCTTGGAGTTGTCTTGGGATTGCTCCTATTCTGACACTAAGAGGGAATTGACAGCATCCTCATATCTGGTGGTACTAAGGGAAAGGTTGACCTGTTATAGTAGGATATCATTTGGCAGACATTACAGAGAAAAGCCCCAAACAAACCAAAACCAAAACCAAAATCGAAGAGGACAATCAGTGTTGGCTAGTGTTGCATCGGAAAATGCTCTCCTATACAACAAGTGTACTTTCTGCAAAAGTTTATTTAAAAAAAAAAAATTAAAATCTTTGCAAGAATATCTACCTTCTCTCTAACTCTTCTCTCTTTTCTCTCTGGAATAATAAAAATTGCTTGAGTGAAGCTTCCCTACCATTTCTGAAGTCCTAGAAAAGGCCACGGAATCAGGTGATTTTTCCTCCTTCTCTGTCTGAACAGACAATATTTTGAGACAATTTTTTTTGGTCCTTTCTCTATCTTTTATGTAGGTATGTGTAACCTCTACAGAAGGGGATTGCACATGGCTGAGTTAGAATAACAATAATGAAGTCTGATGCCTATCAATATCTTAGGCTGAGCTGAAGTGGATATATTTGAGGTCCACTAGCCATAAAATTTTGAAGATCCAGTGGTCCAATGACTGCTTACACATGGTGGGGTGTGAACTACAACTCAAATCAGATTTCACTTTTCTGGTTTTCCTTGAAAGTAATCTTACATTAGATGTTTTCAAAAGTCTTTTGGTCTACAACAACAACATCTACAAATAAAATCCTAGTTTGATATCCTTATTTGTTCTAGCAAGCTCTTAAAAAAAAATCAAATCCTCAAAAAAAGAAAAAAAAAAAAGAAAAAAACCAAACTCTTCCTCCTCCACAGCTGAGTTATTTTGGATCGAGATGAAATGGACTCAAACTTGGGCCAGAAAAATCAGTCTAGTTAATTAAAATACATTATCAAATGTTTGCTTTCACTGCCACAGGATGCTGTGGAGGCCTACTGTATAAACGAATCAAAAAAAAATTATGTGTGTTTAGGGAAAATAGATCCATCCATGGCTTTTACAGTTGATGGTCAGATTTCAGCCTCTGCCTCAGCAAGTCCCTAAGTGATGGTGCATTGGAAGGAAAGCCAGAGAAAGGACTATTTTAGGACAGCTGTCCTCTTATAATATCTCTCTACATCCATTACTGGCTAAAATTGTACATGTGATGCTGGACTAAAGAAACAGTTTTTTTAGTATTGCAATTACTTTTATTTCTAAGATCTGTCTTATTAACATAACTGGTGAAAAAATGGGCATTTAAGCAGCTTTCACTTATTTTTTTTTTCAATCAGATGTGATGCTAAATAATGAAATGTCTGTCATGGCTTTGGATATTAAAATTAATTTATTTTCTCACTACATTCAACTGGTATTGTTGCAGAGAGTTCTTTGTGTTTTCTAAATGTGCTAAATTATTTCTAAGATTTTTATGAGTTTGACTGTTATTCTCTATGAATTTTTGAAAAGCTAAAATTGCTTTATATGCTATGACTGTTATATCTCAGTGTGGAAAAATAAATAAATGAACACCAAAAATTCTGTTTTATGAAGAGCTTCAGAACTTTGTTCTAAATTCGAGTTCCAAAATGTCAATTTAAAAAGCTGAAAATTACTTTTAATGGCTTGTTTTAAACTTGACTTTTTAAAGCATGCCATGCTCACTATAGTCTTTTACACAAGAAATATCAATACATTTTCCCCAAAAGACCAAAACAAGCTTGTGTTTTTATTTGTACCTTTTTATTGCTTTTTTAGATGTTCTTTCTCCTTTGACAAAATCGTGCTAAATTTTTTTATTTAGATAGAACTCTATTTTCTGACTTCAAACAGGTTCTCTCAAAGCTGATCTGAACAGTTGTAAGCAGAAACATAAAGAAACCTAGAGTCACATTCAGTGTCAGCTGTAAAAAATTTCCATAAGCACAGATTTTCTGATTCTTGTTTGTGCAAATATAGGTAAGGATCCTCAAAGAAAATGTCCTGCCCCTTTTACGCTCTGAATTTGTCCCAGATGACTTCTCATTCCTTGATCAGTTTAGATTAGTCCTTCATGGTGTATTTTTCCAGACAATGCCAAAAGTTTTTACCATACCATCATAGAAATTCTATTGTTGTATTATCAATAACCACTCAAAACTGATGCAGGCTAATGGCGAATACCAAATACCATGATCATCCATGCTTTCCTATAAAACCATATCACAAGTATTTCCTCTAGGATTGTTTGCTGTGCAATCCAGTTTCTGAAGTTCCCAGGCTAAAATCTCTCTCCTAGTTGCTAGGGAGGCAGACCAGAATGCTGATTGAAAATTTTGTTCTAAATGCAGTTGTGCTTGTAAAGAAGAGGCTTTTTTTCTTTCCTGAAAACTCCTTTCCTTCCTTTGCAGTGTCATGTAACTGACATCAATGGATTAGGGAACTGCTTTTCCTTTTTCAGTGCTTCTTATTCCTGCCTAAAAAAATTATTTACACAAAATTTAAAAAATAGACAAGACATCTTTTTTTTTTCCAAACAAATGTTTAAGACGAATGGCAGCTGCTACGTGATTGACAGCCTGAGAGAAGTAGACCCCATACCTTGAGCTGCCTCTGGCTGGCATTTGATAATCTTTAGGAGAAGAAAGCACCCAAATGCATACAAGCACAGTTGTATAGCTTAAGCCTTTAGAGGCCAATTGGAGAATTGATGCTATTTCCATTTCATTTGGGAAAGTTTCTATTTTAGTACTTACATCATGTAAGAAACTAAGAATGTATAAACTACCCTAAAAATATCTATTTGTAAGTGATTTACTCAGAAGTGAATGTTTAATGTTATTTTTCTGTCATCTAGTTACATTTACAACCTGTAAGCTCTTGAACTACTTTCTGCTACTTAGACTTACATAGAGGAAATTGCTCCAAAGTTGCTGAACCTAGGAGAAAACTTTTAATTTAGTTTTGTTAGGCTTTTTGTTTGTTTGTTTGTTTTTTCTGTTTGTTTGAGTCATATTTCTTCTAGTTAATGACTCTCAACCTCTTTTCTTTTAGGTTTCAATTTGTAAAGTAAGCAACAGTTTAGTGCCCAAAGTGTTCAGTATCAACATATATAACACATTTTATATCCCTCTAATGAAGGATACACCTGTTTAAATCCCCACAGCTTTATGTATGTGTATTGCATAAAAGAATATTGATAGGTGATGCAATTTTTCTTTCATGGCACTGACTCTGAGAAACTCTCCCAAAATATGACTAAATACAACTAAAATACAACTAAAAGGTATTAGAAGAGCTCAGGCAGCTGTGCATAAATGTGATGGTTATTTTTCCATTGCCTCTTTGCCTGCTGGTCTGATCTCATGGTAAATTAAGGATCAGCCCATCATGTTAATAGTTCACAAATTAATGGGTTAAAATATCAGCTCTAATGAGTCCTGAGCACTGTGTTTAAGTATTTACAGCAGTATAAATTCATAGCAATTCCACTGATGTTTGTAAAGTTTGGATAAATAAGATGAGGATCAGCATACTCGTGTGCTTTTTAAAAAGAAATGTCACAGGCCAAAGTCTTTCAAAGGGAGGGCTGGATTTTAATTTTGAATAATGCTCCTTATATCAGGAAAGAAATATTGCTTACACAATGCTTCCCCAAGCAGAAGGTCATTTGCAAAGTGAAGTGAAGAGGGAGTTGATTGATTTTCCTTTGTGCGTTAACAGCATGGCATCAGGAATGTCCATTTCTTAGTAGTAGAACAGATTCTTGTACTAAGGAGACATTTTCAAAGGGTCATCAATCTGACCTTTTGCATCACAATAATATTTGGACACAGTAGTGGTCTAATTCATAGCACCTATATCCAAGCCAACTCTTTGCACAGCAGAGAGGGAGAGAGATATAAGCATGGCATCCATGAAAAACAATATTCTGGCTAGTGCATTAGTCAGTGAGCAATGCACAATGTAGAGAATATAGATGAGTTGAATTTGAACAACAGTGCTTTTCTCTACTTTGGATTACATTTCTAAATTCGCTAAAATGTGAAAATTCATAAAAATGTGAGATATGTGCAGCTTGTCATGAAATAATTTCATCATAGAATATATCAAAAGCAACCTGGTATTTGGGTACTCTTTTGCCTTCCAGGGAGAATTGGCAGCTAAAGACAAGTGCTCTAAATCATGACTGACTACTCTGTTCACTGGGTTTTCGGTGTCAAATAGGTGTGCCTTGACAAAAGGAAAAAATTCAAGCGAAACTACTTAGTCTTGCTTTGGTTATTTTTGTTTGTTTGGTTTGGTTTGGGGTTTTTTGTGGAACCTGATTCAAGTTAGAAGAGGAAACTGGTTGTTTGTGGCTTTTTTTTTTGAGAGCTCTCGGTATACCGTAAGGTCCAGTGTGCTTTGGGAATGTTCGTGACCAAGTAGTTGAGAAACTTCACTGACAGCGAATTCGACATCCAAGGGTTCCCTCCATATGTCATTCAGAGACATAATACAAGACCTTTCTCCTTGAACTGTTATCTGTACTGAGCCCACGACAATCAGAAGAGGTGAGACTGTTGCAACTGCCCTTTTAATTTAATTTGTTGAGTTGTAGCTTCATTAACTACCCCCATGAAAGCAAAGGCTGAGCCTTTGGTGAGTTGCAAGTCGAACTTATGCCATGGAATTTGGGGCCACATACTGGACTGTGCCAATTAGCAACAGCAAATAAGCACTCTTTCACTTAGACTTTTCACTCTTTCACTCATTTGTTACCAGTTTTGGGGTTGTGGTTTTCTTAAATCATCAGATTTTAAAAGGTTTTATATGTTGGGGCTTTTTTTATGAGCAACTGATGTAGTTAAATTATCAGTTATATTGAAACAAAATGTTCTGTTGCTTATGTAGGTCTTCTTTGAATCTCTCTGATACGGAACACAGAATGGAGAAATCTTTGTACCATTACTTTTAAATCTTAGAGTGGAATAACTAATTCTTCATAGAATTCCAGTAATACCTCTAAAATTCCAAGCTTTAGTCAATGGACTTAGGAAGATTTTTGTTCTCTTGTCTTCTTATCTTCTTTAATGCTCATTCTCCCTAGCTTACCCTTGTATTTCACTGCTTTTGGGCCAATACTTGAAAAAACTTCAACCTTTAGCTTTGAAAAATTTATTGTAAGAATTTTTTACTAGCTCTGGAATTTAATTCTGTGTGGACCTTGAGATTTTCTTTCATTTTGAGTAAAGTCTCAAGAATGAACATATGAGTTTGCCAGAAACCGTGAATCAAATTTATTTTTAATTAAAAATATTTATTTTGGATGGAAGATGAGGAGGAAGTATTTAAAGAAGAGAAAAAACATATTCCTTCTTGAAAAAACTCTTTAAAGTGTAAGAAATTGGGTGAAATTAAACAGATGGGATGAAAATTGCAAGGACCAGATTTTGATTTAAGGGATCATTAAATATTTAGAGAAACCTTAAAAGAAATAATATTGAAGCCATGATCATATTTAACAGAGGTGAATAAGCCATATTGCCCACATATTTTCTTGAAATATTATTTGGGGGTTATGAGCACTTCGTACATTTTAGTGGTCTGGATATGAATAAGGATTAACACAGCAAGACATCCTCTTGGAAGCTGAAATAGCAAGAATGTCAGGCTCTGTCCTTTCTTTCATTAGTTGCCATTGAGAGTGGAATATGAATCTGAACTGGATTATATTTGCAGCTCCTTGGGATTCTCCTGGGATTTTTCACAGCGTTGATAAATCTGACATAGTGTAGCAGTTATTGGTGTGGCACATATCAATGTACAATCATAGAAGAGCTTCCTGCTGGTTTCTCCTGTGTATCATATGCCGGTCTAGAGGCACAACATTCCAACAGGCCAAGAGCATCCTGTGCAAGACTGCATTTCCTGTGGAGAGATTGCATGCAGCAACACACAATGATGTTGCCTGCTTGGTGATCATGACCCAAGCTTTTCTCCTCTGTTTTCTCTTTTGTTTCTGAAAAAGAATTAATTCCTCCTCTTCCCATTTCATTTGGCAAAGCTTGGGAAGATACAATTTCTCCCTCTACGTTTTTGTATACCTCAGGGAGGCTTCGCTTTCTGTGTTTTTAAAATTCAAAAATTCATACTTCCCCTGCTTTGGGTTTGGAAACTCATTTCAGATTTCCTCAGTAAAAAGAACCATGAACTGCTACAGAGAGTATTTCTGCTTTGGTTATGTCAATATATTTTAAGAGCAGCAAGCCTGTCAAAATATATTTAAGGACCAATAGCACTTTCGAAAACTAAGTGAGGCTCTTTTTAGAGCTTCTTTTCTGTGGAAAATGTGGAACCTTTTGCACACCCAAAGAATACCATTGGGGAGACATAAAATCTTAAGGAATCATTGAATATGAGCACCAGCTGCCCCTGTCCTCAGCCATGCCCTGAATCTCATTTGTGTTATGCTTCTAGTCTTCAGCATCGTGTCTGTAAGAGAGATTTCCCATGAATATTTTGACTTGTTTTCAGTGCAATTCCAGAAGATGCAAGGACAAGAGGGAAAAGATAGTACAGTGTGAAGAAAAAAATTTCTTTTGAGTGAATTGCCTGAAGGCAGGTACTTGTCATGCCACCACTTGTCTCTCTTCCCTCCTCATTCCAAACAGTTCTTCCCTGCGGCTCCTGCTATATGGGTACAATCCTACGAAGAAATCCCAGGAGGAAGAAGGTTCTGCTTTCTCCACTTGATCACAGATTTTTCCATTAATGTTTGATCCTAGTCTTCCTATTCAGTCTGAGAAGAACTTGATCCTGCACCCATTGAAGAGAGTGACAAATCCTACACTGACTTTAGTGGTTCAGAAAAAGGTTTTATTAATCTTTTCTCTGGGAGTCCTCTGGTCTTGCAAAGCTACTTAAAACTAGATTTGCCTTTTCTGGAGGGGTGACAGGGTAAAAGATGTCTTGATGGGATTGATCTTTCTGGAATTTTAATCAAAGTGCAATATGGTAACAACGAGATATATGTTATGTGTGCGTGTATCTAAATATCATATGCATAGGAAATACAGCACAGGTTAAGATGCATGGTGTAAATCATACACATAACACATATTCAAATACACACATATATACACACATACATATTCTACAAATGCATATGTATTTTTCATACGTGCATGATGCTGTCCATGTGCTATTCTGTAATTACTGTCCATGTGCAATCTGCCAAAATGTGATCCTTTAAGATTATGGCTCCCTCTGCTAGCTGTAGTGAATAGCTAAGTTCTAATTTGGCAATGGCCTTCATTTCTGCTTACACATACAATTTTCCAGAATGTGTTTTTTCCCCTTTGTTTCATTTTAGTTGCTACCCTAAGCTATTTGGTATTAGTGCAGCACTGAAGAGAGCAGCTGTTTCAGAAGTGTCTTATTTAAAGACAGCACAGTATCATGAATAAAGAGGAGTGAAGAAGGGAAGTAGACTGTGTGGGTTGCTCATTCTGGAGAAGACGGGAAGGAAACATAAATAAAAAACATTCATGATAAGTCTAGATGTATAAACTAGATAAAGCCAGATGGCTTTATCACAGCCAGTTGTGCCTAGAAGTAGGAAGACACTTGTCTATGCCTTGCAGAAATTTGAAAGTAAGGTCTGGTAGGAACAACACCTCTCATATCAAGTTTTTCTAATGTGCATTTAGACCATACCGCAGAATTTGTGATTAACAGACATGTGCAATGGTTACCTCTAGACCAGCAAAAATACCTGTGCACCACTGCTTGTAATCTCCCAGAAATTTTTTTGGTTTTGGTTCATTTTTATTTATTTTGTAATGTCCCTTTTGGGCTGCACTTCCTCTCTTTTGCCTCTAACCCCAGAGTTCTTTCAAAACTCAGCTTTTCTCTTTCAACCATATTTTCATTTGATTCAGTTATGGATCTGATCCAGAGTCTGTTAATTCTGCAGCAAAACTATGCTAGCTTCAACAGACCCCTAGGATCAGGTCCTAATAGACATTTAAGAAAGGTGTTAAAGGAATTGCTCTGAGGCTTAAAACCCATTAGGCATCCATGAAGCAGGTATAGCAGTGAGGGGATTTTTGTCTGCTCTATTCTGATTAATATGCCTTTCCCTTCCTAATCTGATTTATTTAATCAGATGTTAATTCTGCAGGGCATTATAACTCAGTTATAGCATTCCTGCTTAATTATTTTGCATTATCTATGATGTGTGAAGAGTCGCGAAGCATGTGGGTTTTAGGGATTAATAGCTTTTTCCTCTCTTCTGCCTTCTGTTTCAAAACATGAAGGAAGAAAGTGTGCAATTTCCAGGCCCTTGCCAGAGTGTCCTTGAGATAAAGGAGGCAGCACTGCCAGCATCCCCTGCTTTAGTGTTAGGAAGTTCCCCCTTGTGTGGCTTAAGCAGGCAGCATGGCGATTGCCGACAAGGCTGCTCGGATGATCCCATTAATCTACCCCTAAGGGATCCACAGCAATTACAGCAGCTAGTGAGGCTCGAATGGAAAATCCCATAGACAAGGGAAACGGGAGAGGCAGCAGACATTTTCAGGACTGGACACGAGCTGTGCTGTAAATGTTCCTCCACCTGCAGTTTCAGCTGAGCCTGTTTGGTGCTGAGTCTGCAGTTGCACAGAGTGGTCCCTTTACATATTGTGTGGGATCTGATAAATTTTTGTAGGATATTTTCCAGCTGTGCTCTCATCACGTTGATTTAATGGCCCTTAAGAGAAACCATAAAAGTGCTTTCTGGTTAGTGGGCCCCAGCTGGTCCTCATAGGATTGCATAATACAGCAGGCTAAGTTAACTATAGATTAATGATTATGAAATATCTTGCTTAACCATATAATTTTTCAAACATACAAGGCATTGGACAAAATGCGGTTCACTGAGGTAACAAGATGACTACATTCATGAAGGAAAAAGGCTTAAGATGTGAGGTATATTTTAATCCAACTAAGATAAGATTTTCCACAGGCCAGCCATGGCTCTGGCCAGACATTTTGTGATATATGGGGAGTCATATGTTTGCACATGCATATTTGTGTGCTTCTCTTCATATGTGTGTTTTCCCTTAAGGACTGAAGGGTGATGGCTCACTGCTGGAATCCTTTCTCTGCTTTCATTACCAGGCCAGAGTGCAAAGAGCCAAGAGTATCATTTGTGGATTATCAGGCTCTCTGGTGAGGCTGACATTGCAAGGCTGTACGAGACTGAGGTCCCCTCCACCACCGTGTCATATGAGCTCCTGCTCTCCTACCAGCACTGAGGCAGGTGAGCCACTCAGTGTCTGGTGAACCTTTATGGTCTCATTCTGCTCCCACCAAACTCAGTGGCCATGGCTTTCTTGACTCAGGAGGGGGCTGTGCTTAGGGAAGCACGACCTATGGGATGCTCCTGTACCCAGAGGCTTATTTACAGAGTTTCATGAGAGCTCAAGGCCCTCTGTGGTTCCTGATCACCATAAAGGGATAATATGAGTAAAGGAAATTATTAAAACAAGTGAGAGTATGGTGGTTTGCTTTTTAGTATGTTAGCCAAAAAAAGTATGTGCAGGAAAGCTAAAATACCATTCATAGACTATTGAGGAAAATCCATATGATAGCAAGAGGGCAGGGCAAGACACTGTTTAAAAAATAGACCTGGATGAGACCCTGGATTGCTTCTATCGCTCTGCTTCGTCTGTTGTCACATCACTTCAGTTGCTGTAAAAGCTACATATGTTTTTTCAAACTACAGGCAAATGAGAAAGTTAAATATATATAAAAAATATAAAATAGATTGGGAAAATTCAATAGCAATTTCACTTCCAGGCATGAAACCAGAGTTACCCAGAGCTGTCTCTGGTTCCCTAAAATGTAAGAAAGCCCGAATTTGATATGTAACACCCTGAAATCAGGTGCAGATTCATTTTGTGACCTTTTTCCCTAGGCGTGATGCAGCCTGCAAGAGTTTTGATGGGGTGTAGTCCAAGCACCTTATTTTTTCAGGTGATGCTGAACATTTAAGCCAAGATAAATAATATAAGATGAGAAATGGTCAGCAATATTAAGCAAGCTAAATTAAAGGTGAGTGTTAAAAGCTGAAAGCATAGATATTTTTGTAGTTTATTTTTTTCAAAGTTGTAAAAGTGCAAATGAGAAAGCTCCCGTCTAAGTACCTGCAGCTCAGCAGATGTGTATCCAAAGTTGGAATACTCCACCATAGATTCAGTGGCTGTTGTCAATCATGTGTTATGACAACGTGGAACATTTAAAGCAACTGAACCATGAGGTTTTATTCTTCGATCTGTCAAATCTGGGTACTGAGGACATGCAACATGTAATTTGTAGGAAATATCTTTAAGGCTGGCTGCCTAGATCAGGGCATGAAATGATCATTCCTGGGGTTTTTAAAAAAGCTTTTGAGTATACACCTTAGCCCATCTAATGAAGAAAAAGCAGCAGTAGAAATATAGCTGCTTTTGATTTTTAATGCATAATTGGCTGTGGTTTTAATTTTAAATTTTAATTTTTAAAGGAAGTAATTTTTTTTGGAGATGCAGTATAAAAAAATTTAAATTTTTTCCCATCTTTATATAGAGTCTGTGTAGCTAACAACTAAAGCAGATATAGACGAATTAATTACTGTTGTCTTCTCCAGTTGTTTGTGTCATCAGAATTTGTTCTTCTGCCAGGTAAATTTTTCACAGCTTCAAGTAGAGACATGGTGTGTATTTCAAGAACTACAGTTTGTCAGCAGTTGGATTTTCATGTTGAGTTACTTGATCCTGAATTCATTTCAGATACATGCAGAATAATCTTGGTCTTTTTGAACTGAGCTGGCTGCAAAAGGAAGTACGTGGCTTACACACCTTTTCTTATGTTTACCTACAAAGCAGCAGCCTCTTTTATGTGCTTGAGGGAAAAACCAATTGTTTCCTTCCTTGGAACAGGAAACCACAGTCTGTTCATTCTGGCTGGTCTACTGTGACAGAGCATATTTCATCAGCAGCTTCTGCTGATGGTAACAGGGAAAAGAGTTAACTCTGGATTTCTTCCTAATGAAGTTAAAAAACAACTTAAATTACAGGAGGTGCAGTAATTAGCACAGAACCACTTGAAACATAGCAAATTCAGGGAATGAATTTCAACCTCATCTGGATGCTTCAGGGGTGAATATGGCCCAGTGATACTCTGGGCTTCCTAACCAGATGCAGATAAAAGGACATTTAGGAAATCTGTTTGTAGATTCACTTTGTGCAGTATTTCATGAGCATAAACAGAACCTGCGTAGGCATTACAGGTATGTAACAGCAAGGAAGGTTTGAAATGGAAATATGGAAGTGGAAGGAGTCTCTTGAATTGTTTTATCTTGCTCATACAGGCACATATGCAGAAGCACTTCTCTGTCTGTGGTCTTAAGCAAGCTTTTTAATATCTGCTTAACTGCCTGGTGTCAGCCAATCTTGTGAAGAGTTACTCTTGGACAGTACAAGTACATTGACTGAAGCAGCAGCTGAGATAAAGTGCAGAACCATTTCACAGACAGAGTAAACCATGGTGTATGAAAACTCATCAGAGATTAGTTTTCAGACTTTGCCCTTTGTGTTTTACCTGTGATGCCCAACTTCTTTCCTGTGATCTCTTGCTGTCTAACTTCTCTACAATTTATGTTTGGATTAGACAGCAAAATATCCTAATGATGATGTGAATTAGAATAAAAGCAACTCGGGTTGCTTTGGAAAAAAAAATTCTTTGTTAAAAACTTAACAGTGAATGGCTAGAGATATGAAGAAGTGCTTAGCTTTGTGTGCAGAATGTAAGAGAAATTCCTTTATGAAAAGAATTGCAAACTATTATTCTGAGTTTAAAAAAATGGAAGAAGAGCGGATAGTCAGAAGAAGGCTTGTCTCATTTGGCATTTGTTATATGACTTCTCTTTGCGTTGATTATTGCATCTGGTTAGGAGATTAGTCTGTAAGACAAAGAAAATATATTTGAGTGTAGGACTGGAGAAACACAGAAACCACCTTACAGAAGGGCAGTGAAATCTAGAGCAGGGACTCATGGTTGAAGGGACTACTCTGTTTCACTGGTGCATCCTGACAAAATCCTTGCAAAGTTGACTTGTGCAGATGAAGTTAGAACAAGTGCTATGCTGATTGCATTGTGTTGAATTCCATGCATGCTGGTATGTTAGGAAACAACAGTCAATTCTTTCATGCCAGAAAAGTAGCTGAAGCATTTCAAGAAGGAAATACTTTCTCGAGGAGTACGACTGCAGACTATCATTTTGTGCCATGGACATTGAATGGTTGCATAAATGCTCATCTTTGTAATTTAATGCTACATTGCTGCTTTTAAAATTTCATCATAATGATATATACTGGATTGTTCTGAAAAAAAGAAGGAATTCATATACAACTACAGCAGTCTGATTAGGAGACCACATGAAAAGGGTAATTTAGAGAGAGAGCAGAAGGCAGATCTGCTGAAAGGCATATTTTTTAAAATATCAACTTGATTATAAATAGATGCAATATTGTATCTGTAAAGAAGACTCAAAACTAGAAAAGAGAAAGAAGGTAAAGATTAAATACTTCATTGGGAGACACGAGGGTGTGGTGTGTCTCAGTAGAACCATTACACCTTGTCTACAGAAACCTGCAAAACATATAAAACTTCACTTTGTGAAGAGCAATTATATAATGTTGTAAGTCCACCAAGAAACTCTGTTTTGGTTTATGAACATAGTACTATGAGTGGGGAAAACTCCTGACTCATGTGGTCATAACTTTTCCATGCTCTTTGGACAAAGAGAGCCATCCAAATTCATGTTTCTTTGTAGTGTTTTAAGATGATTTTTTTTTATGATATGGGACGAACTCAAACCCACAGACAAGAGGGTACCTCAACCTCAGTCTGAAAGTGAACAATAAGTATTAGTAATGTAGCACCTGATTCTGTATCAAAAAGGTAGTCAGAGGATTTTTTAAGCCATCAGCATGGCCACAGACCGCTAAAAGAATGTCCTAACAGTGCTAATTAAGACTACATTTAGTGTAAATACTGTTAGGCTGTGTGTCGAATTTAACTTGCCCTCGGGTCAGGAAGAAATAAATTCTCCTGGAGATGAATCATTCTGAGGAGATATTTTACTGATTGTCAAGGCCTTCATTACCTGGAGATCAGTTCATCTAGTCTTAAGATTTATGAAAGCAATCTCCTCTATCATCATGTCTAAGCTGGATGGCACATGACCAAACGTGCGTGTGACTGGCATTGATGATATTAAAAAAATTGAGATGACTTCTAAGCTAAAGATCTTGGAAGCAAATGTTTACATATTTTTCAGCTCAGTGTTTGTCAGTTTATTAACAGCGCTTCTGTTTTATTGGAATTCTACTGTCAGAAGGAATGGAATGAATAGTGAAGGGTCTTTCTGGGCACTATATCAATTCAAGGTTAAGCAATCTAATTGCAGTTAAAGACTAAAAAGTGATAAAAGTGAAAGCTCCCAATAGTTTTCCTATCACTTTTAATTGGTTTCTAGAATCCAAAAATTCACACTGAGCAGTACAGAAAAAGAGCTCCAGCATCTGTTTTGTTTCAAGGACATCCAATACCAGTGAAATTAGTTGGAATTTGTAGATTTAACATTGTGCCAGCCTTTAAAATAGCAGAGGTTTGGAAATTGATTTTCACTCTGAAGAACAGACTGGTTCCATTTTTATCAGTAAAACACATCACTTTTTAGCAAAGAAAACACTATAAAATTGATGGTTGGGCTAAAGTCTTTTCAGTAATGGAGAGAATGTTACAATCATGAGAGAAGGCAGCTTTGTTATAATGTCAGCATTTAATGACTCATCAATTTGGTACACTCAAGCTCTTCTGAAAAAAATTAAAACCTGATGAATAGATGAGTTTTTGCTATTTAAAAAAAATAAAAATTTCCATAGTATTTTAAGAAGGACTTTTCCTGTATGACCAGCCACAATGTTTTCTTAGATCAAAACCACAATCCTTCAGTGTTTAAATTGTCCATACTTCTCAGAGATATGCTAGCTCATAAAACAAGAAGAGGCATGGCTAACCCATACAACAAGAAGAGCTATTGAGCAATTTGACTATGAGCAAAATGTACATGTAATAACACACCTAATTACATGTGCCTCTGAGAAACTACATGCCAAATGACTGGACTTATTGCAAAAACAGCTCTGGTAACAAATATCAATTATTTAGGTTTCTACAGAAGACTTTTTGATGTTTGATGTCTTTTTTAAGTTGCAACTCAAATGAAAGTTGGAGGCTTGTGGAATACAGGAAGAACGACCCAGCTTAAAATCATTGATTAAACTGTCATTTATCTTGGAGAATTAATTTTATACTTTTGCAGATACAAGAAAAGAATGCAATGAAAACCACAACGATTCAGTGTTTCAGTGGTGTTCAGTAAGTCATTAGAAACTGAAATTTTGTCCAAATTAATCAATTTAGATGAAGGTTTAGCACATTTCATTAAAAATCCTTAACCAGGCCTGTTTTACCTAGTTCTAGATATCACTATGTATTAATAGATTTCTATTTTTTGTCATTGATTTTGTATATAAGATCTCTATAACCTATGAAATCAAAAGGCAACAGAAGCACAATTTAGTATAGACTTTCTTCTGCTAGTAACACAGCTTAAGGACTCAGAAGCTGCATGAATGTATGAGCTAATGCAGCCAAATGGATTTGCTGAACACGCACTTTAATAATGTTTACAAAATAATTTGTACTTAAGTTTTGGCTAAACATGCTTCCAGTGACTTTCTCTCTTTCTCTCTCTGTGTGTGTATAAAGCAGTACAGATAATCCAAAAAGCAAGTATTACAATCAATTTTTCAAGTCTTGCAGATAGGAGGTATAATCTCAAAGTGACTCTAGTGATGATTTCTATTAAAAGATTTCACATTAAAATACTTTGCATAATGTAAACCAGATTGGCTTGGCTGTAGCCCGATTTTCAAGCAGTTTTAGAGAGCTATTGTTAACAGAAATGAGCACTTTGTTAAGCTAACGGCAGTTCTATGCAAGTTCTGCAGTATGCCACAGACTTACTATTTGTGGTGAAATTGTGGCAACTTTCTTAACAAGACTGACGGAAAGTTGCCAGTAGCAGGAATTGCTGGTAACCTCAAAACTGCAGCTGTGGTTATCCTCTCAGATTACTGAGGAATTATAGCAGAGTTTCTAACAAAATTTTATCTTATTATATTGAGAAAGTGGGAGAATGGACACTTAGTCCGGAGGCAAAGAAAAATGCCAATATTGAGCAGTCCTCTTTCAATTTGGTGAAGACAAAAGGGCAGCAATTTCGAAGGCTGTCAAGCTTATTAATTATAACTAATTTTAAACTGCTGCTTTGATCTATCAGTATATTGCAACCCAGCTTCCTTTCAAAGGAGTTGGAATGATGTTTGGACTTTTGTAAGGGTGCAGCTGATGACCATGGTTGAGCTTTGAAAAGCCTTCATGAGTCAGGAGGGTTTCCTCATGCCCTGTCGTGTCCTGAGCTCCCACCGTTATCTCTGCTGCACTCAGCTATGTGCAGGGATGTATGGATGCCCAGTGCCTGAGCTGGTTGATGAAAAACTGGAACAAAAACCTGGAATGGTGAGGAGCAGTTGTAAGCTCTCCATCCAGACCTAAGCATTCGAATACTGTCACTGCTGCCACAGCAAGTTAAGCTCTGAGTGCCTCTAAAGGACTTTGCTGCAGTCTTGAAAAGACTGACTTGAGCAGCGGTTCAGTTTCGTATTTTCTATCAAACCTGGCCAACCTCCTGGATGTCAGTTCTCTTCAGGCTTTTTCTTGCACATCATGAATAAGGTTTCGTGAGTATAAGAGAGTTGACTGGGAGCAGTGAACATAAGTCTAATAGAGCCCTGAAGTAATTGGTTTACTGGGGAATGAACGCCAAGTGGCTTGGAGAGAGAATGAGCATAAAAAAACCAAGAAAAACAAACAATTAACAGTGTTTATATTAGATGACACACATCAACTTAATTTTCTCATATGTTCAACATTTAGCCCCACCATTTCTTTGTATTGTGGTTATCTTTAAAGGTGGCATTCGTGAAATTCCTTAAATAAAGATATCAAGGTTTTCTTTATTGAATGTTTTAAACTCATATGCTTATTTCATTTCACACATGGCTGAAGGTAACTTTTACTCTAATTCCAAAAAATGCAGGTGGCCAATTTTTTTAACACTGGTGTGTCTTCTGCAGGAAAAAAATTGCAAATTTGGAATGTCTTGGTAGAACAATACACAACTATGGAAAGCCTATTGTTTAGTATACATTTACATATAGCATCATTTTCAGTATGTGTGCAGGAAGAAACAAGCAGAAAAACTTGAAGAGGTGAATCTGGGTGGACTCCAAGAGGAGTCCCAGGGGACATCTCTGCTTGCATGCTAGAGAACTGGTAAAAAAAAGTAGTTTCTGAGACTTCTTGCACTGAAAGACATGTGAAATAGTATTTCCTACTACCAGCTAGTAGGAGTAGATGATTGGGTCAAAAGATGCATCTGGTATAGTGATCTAGTCAAATGTTTCCAGGAGCTTAATCTAATAATAGCTAATATCTCAGGAGCTGTGTTGGACAGAAATAGCTGGATTCATAGTGTCAGGACTAGATTTGCCTACCCACTGTAAAATCAGGCATTGACCTTAAGGTTTTTGTCTACGTTTATATGCTGTTCCTAGAAATCCATAATTTCTTGACAATACCATAAAGTTTGATGTGAAGAGCTAATACAAATCTACTCTCTTTCAATTTTTCTAGATATTCTAGATTCTAAATCTAGTTCTACTAGAACAATGTTGCCACATTAAGTCTTCTGTGAAAGCCATTGTTTGAACTTGTGTCTCAACCACTTAATGTGATGTTATTTCACTGGACAATGTTGAGGAACTGAAGACAGGTATTTTTCTGAAAGTGTACAGATTTGTTAAAACTTAAGTTTGGTCTATGAGAATTCATGTCCTATGAGAATCAAGTCCATGGCTTGATTCCACATCTCAATGGCCAAAATGGAAACTTATGTTGTTTCAGAATTTTTACCTGTTGTTGCTCTCTTCCTTACTTTATAACTGAGAAGGAGAGTATGGAGATGCTTTTTCTTAGAGTTTGAGTCAGAACAGGAATATTAAACCAAGGCTGTGTACCCCCTAACCAGTCAGATATTGGAAATTCTGGGGTGGTTTGAAGCAAATAAACTTTCATGGGGGCCGAAAGGACAAGTGAAAATGGCATGTTCAAAGGTGAATGAGTGCCCTCTCCAGGAAGATAGGATGTTCAAAATGCTCCTCATATGCATATAGAGGGCTCAAACTATGGGCTATATGCCATCATTTTCTTCTATGGCTGGTTTGCTTTTTGTTGGTAGGTTGTTTTGGGTTTTTTAATGGAATATTTTTTAATGTGCTTTTTGAACTCAATCCAGAAAAAACGAAACACTTCTTTTTAGAAATGTTGAAATGAACTGCTTTGAAATTTCTGCATTTCTTTCTTATTAATCAGAAACTTTTTTCTCTGTCCTGAATTTAGATATCATTTACAAACATCTTTGGTTCAAAAAGTGCTACCATTTTTGGTGAATAAAAACAAGGTGGGAGTACCTGAGTCCTTCCCAATCTTCCCCACAGCCTCACACAGATGGTCCAGCCATATCATATATCCTTGCCATATAGCACGACTGCTGCAATACAAGTAAGTGGAATCTGACTCTGGCCATAAAAAAAGAAGAGTTTCTTCCGTATTTCAGATATTTAGGTGAAATTAGTGGCTCTTTGCTCTGCAGGGTCTCTGGGATAAGTCCTGATTCAAGATGGGAGAATCATAGACTATCTCAAGATTGCTGAGACTTTTCCAGTGTGCCTGAAATGCCATCAAAAGAGCAGATAAGTGGGACAGGGCTTAATTTTCTCTGACTCTGAGTGACTTAAAAGTACGTTACTTCCTTGTGTGGTGGTCTGTTTGTAGGCAGGCAGCAACCTGCAGTGTGTCTTGTACTGGGAACCTTAAATGGGATTAACAATTATCTGACTTGCTTTGACAGTCTGGCAGAGAAAACACCACTGAAGGAGGTATGGATGTTGTGATTTTTCCACTCGTTCTGTGAACATAGAGGGTGTGAATGCTAGAAGGGTGTCTGCAAATCACACAACATGAAGAACCATCAAGTCTTTTCCATGGAAGGGCTGGCCTTTAGCTCTGCCACAGGCTCCTGTAATCAGGGGCAAGATTATGACCCTGAGTTCTTAGCTCTGTGCTATCAGCTGCTCCAAAGAGGACAAGCTTTTCCAGCTCTGCAAGCATCGTGGCTTCTTTTTCTCCCCGCTTCTGATTCAGCTGAGCTTGTGGAAGAGTCTTTTTCAGGGTGAAAGCAGCTGTGGTGTCAATTCCTCTGTGGGAACAGTGACAGGCTGGGCAGAGCTAGCCCTAAGGGTTTGTTCCCGGGTGTATTGCAGCTTACCAGATCAGCTTACCAGTTTGACTATGCATTGCTCAAAGCCTCACTGTAGACAGATATTTCCCTTTATTTTTGTGGAAATTTATTTTAAAATGTATTTGCTCTCAAGTTAAGACCTTGTCTGCCAAGTTTCGCCCAGAAAACATTTTTGCAGCCAAGTTATAAACCCAAGTAAGGGTACACAGAGTAGCAGTGGAGAGAGCTTGAAGTATAATGGCACCAGTTAGCTCCCTGAGAATGCCACCTTTATGGTCTGTTATCTTCCTTTGCCAGCTTCAGTCTGACATTTCAGGAGAGCTGGGCTGGGCAATTCATTTTAAGCTTAATTTTGGACTTAGTTATCAAAATAGGACAGTAAAGTTCTCAAACATGCTGTATGTTCTTGGAAAACATTGCAGAAAGACAAATATTTCACTTGGACTGAAAGGAGATGTAAATCTCACATAGAACGCCTGTCAGCAAATTTAGCTAATATGCTAATTGTCTGAGGAGTGGGCTGATGGAATATCCTATCTTAGGACCTTAATGTGGAAAAATCCACATCTGCCTTATACTGTGAATGTCATGTTAGCAAGATTCATATACCCACTGAAATGTTTGTCTAATTACAGAAGTAGTTTTGGTATTTATTTATTTATTTATTTATTTTTAAAGCACCAATTTATTATGAGCATATTGTTTTAATTGATGATAGCTAGCTAGCAAAAGCAGTATTTATCTAGTGATTACAGGGCCAATACTAAGGCATGAAGAATTCTGCAGTCCTGTTTCCATGGATTATACAAATGCATCCCAAGGGATGTAATGATCAGTGCTTAATAAGTCCCGGCTGGTGTAGCTGGAAGTAAGGACTCCACCAAAGGCTGTGGGATAGGCAGCACGTGCAGGTTAGCTCAGAGGAGATGCTCTTGCTCTTCCTGGGTACACTCAGCCTGTTTCCAGCCAGACAGCTGCTGCTCTCTGAGTGCTGCAGAACTGGCTGTCTTTTCACCCCTGAGAACTCACCTGTGATACACATAAGCAGAACGTGATTGACATTCAAACCATGTACAAGGGCCCAGGATAGACCCTGCTGACAGTGAGTCTCCCAGGAGGTGACTTAGAGAGAGGAGGTTAGGGTGATGCAAACTATAAAAGATGCATTTTTTAAATTCTGTAGTGGTGCCAGCATGGCACTCACCAGGGACTGGGGAGAAGATGGCTGGGACCTGAAGAGCTAGTTATCCTGTTAGCAGTACACCATATTTTTCAATCACTTCAGGTCCATTTCACAGAATCACAGAAAATTCCGAGTTGGAAGGGCCCCATAAGGATCATCAAATTCAGCTCTAAAGTGAGTGGCCCATACAGAGATCAAACCCACAACCTTGGTGTTATTAGCACCATGTTCAACCAACTAAGCTAAGGTATTCTGGCTAAAATTTAGAAGTTTTTAAGATACGGTCAGCACAAAATATGGATAGAATATCATGCCACTAGCATGCCCAGTACTTCAGGAGCATCTTGTGTTGCAGAAATTCCCAGATGTCTTATTTCCACATCTTTCCCTTCAGGGACTGCACACCAAACACTGGTTGGAGAACAAATGCCCAGGATCAGTGTGCTACCATTGCACACTCCTCATAAGTAGTTTTATTTTTGCTGTAATTTCTTCTGAGGGAGAGAAGTCTGCATACAAAGCTCAGATTTCCCCCGAAGCATTGTGGAGATGACAACTTTGCTTAAGGGGATGGTGTTCAGAGCTCATAAGCAGTGCAAAAGGGAAAGTAATCTAAACATTACAGAGGTACAAGTCTCTTTTTCTGTGAGGTTTTTAGGTCAGTGGTGCCAAGCAAACCTGGCCAAAGTCTACTCTTTTTGCCCTTGGTCAGTGACATCGATTTTAGAGCGATAATTTTCAAACTGAAGTAATTCAAAGCAACCATTCCTCTTGCCGGCTTCAGCATCGCTGTGTTAGCATCTCTCAAACTTGTCTTTCCACGAAAACTGACTGCACACCTGAAGAAGAACCTGGAAATAAAATGTGGGAAGTCTAGTAGCTATAGGATAATTACTGTACTGGATATTTTGCATGGCTGTGATTTAATTATTGACTGGACAATTCCTTGTAACATCCATTTTAACAACAGGGGGAAAAGGGTTATCTGTAGTACAATGGACTGTATTTTTTGGCTCTGTGGACATGATAGTAATATTACTATGATGGGGTATTTTCACAGCACCATGGAATTTTAAGAATTTTTCCATCTCTCAGAAAGAAATCTATCTGATCAACCTTACTAATGTCTCTAAACTTAAGAAGATTTTTTGAAGTCAGGAGGTTTTTGTGTGACAATATACAGAACATATTAATTGTTTTTATGTTTATAAACCACAAAAGTTTTCAGAGTAATTTTTCAATAGTACAATGGGTCTACTTCAGTTGGAAACAGAAAACTCTATGTCTGAAAACCAGGCACCTTTCCTGAGCCACTGCTGTGACCATTTTTGTGTTAGATTGGCAGAGAAATAGAATAACTGTGGTGGAAAATGCTTTGATTGTGTCACATATGACTACTTCCAATATAGAAAGATAATACATTTTGAAAGTTTTAGGTTTTGTTTTGTTTTTGTGAAGAAAGCAATATAGGGTTGTATATGAGACTTGCAGCCTAATTAGAATCTGTATTAAAATAAATTAAATGTAGATGTCCTGCAGAACTGCCATGTGCATTATATCTATTTCTTCTAAGTAGCCACTGCAACTACCAGAGCAGACAGTAGATGTCAAATCCTTTTGTTGCTGCTTTTCTTTCCAGAACAATAATAGCAATGTGGAAATAGCACATGGTTTTTCTAAAGTTATATTAGACATATCTGATCTTCATGTTTGCAGTAATCTGACTTTGGCAGGCTTTTTAAAGATGGGTTGGGGAGTATTACATTAGACAGTGGTGCTAGGCAGCCAAACTTATGATATTTTGCAGTTCCAGAAAAGAAAGTTCAACACAGCCAAGATCTGAACAGAGCAGATATTGTATATTAAAACAGGCTGGAAAACCTAAGAGAGAAACATCCAAATGCTGCCCAAAGAAGCGATTGCATTGGCAGCTTGCATGGAGCTGAAGATCTAAATCAGATATGCAGAAAATGGGGAGATTGTAATCCCTTTAATAAGGGAAGTATGCCCCATGGGGGACGACTAGTCCCAGCATGCAACTGCAAAATGTCATAGATCTCAGCTGCCCTTGAGCATTACGGCTGAAAAGCATGCAAAATTGCTTTGACACAAATAATGCTATATACAAAGTGGAGACCATTGCCTCAGATGCTGCTGGAAAACAAATCTCCTGTCCCTGTCCAAAAGAGATGGCAGATATGTGAAATTACGCTGACAAATATTTTTGTCTAGTTGCAC
Source organism: Irena cyanogastra (assembly GCA_013397155.1). Lineage (NCBI taxonomy): Eukaryota > Metazoa > Chordata > Aves > Passeriformes > Irenidae > Irena > Irena cyanogastra. The sequence continues at coordinate 1,417,718 of VWZV01004010.1, forward strand.
ACTATTTACAAAGCTGTTTTGAATTCATCATTGTTATTTAGGAGTTAGGATTCTCTGTAGGAGAAATTTATTGCAAAAGTACTGACATTAGTCAGTAGAGAAAGTAATTTTTATTTTTGGCAGGGAGATCATTGCAGAAAATGGTATATTATAAAAACAAATACAAATAAAGGAAATGGGCAACAGCTACACTTGAAAATGGAAAATTAGGTGATGTTTCTAGATGATAAATTGAAAATTAAGGGATGATTCAACTAATACAAAATATTTAGGAGTATGGCTTTTCAAATTAAATTAAAATCTGTCGAAAATGCAAGAAAACTTTGAGGTGTATGTCATCCTTTGGCTGAAATAAAGTTCTGATGTCACCTTCCCAGATAACTGCAAGGACAGACACTGACTTCACGTAGTTAGAGATGTCTCGTGCAGTGATGGGCTTCTCCAGATGCCTGTCTGCAAACACCTATTAGGGGAAGAGAATGTAACTCCACTTTGATACTGAAAATAAGTTTCCTGATTGCTCTCTAGCTGTTCTGCATCAAGTGACTGAATGCACATACTTATTCCTAGATAAAATCTATAGTGAGGTTGAGAACATACATAGCAGTGATTTGACATAAAATCCTTTTATGAGGCTGTCGTGGTATTCCTAAAACAAACATTGTAAGATCCGAAAGTCTTATAAATACAAGATTAAAAACACCAAAATAGAAACATACATATTTTCACATGAAAAGCCACCAGACAACCTTACCTCTGCCTCAATGTAATACGACATATTAGGTATGTAAAAGGCATCTTATTAATTATAATCTGATCAACTATGAGAGCAAAGGATTCTAATTCTTTCCTTATGGTGGGTCTGGAAAACTAAGTTTATGCTTCTAGGTATCCCCACATAAAACAGACAGACTATTAATATTGACACAATAATATTAATGTTAAAACAATATTGACTTTAACCCACTTCTGTAAACTGCTTGAGAAAATAATGTTACTTTCCTTAATTAATTCTTACAATTACTTGAAAGTATTGTACCTTTTTCACCAAAAAAAAAAAAAGGAAGTACACACAATACAGCTTTAGTTGCACTCCAGACCTTTTTGCTGAAGAGCTTCTTTTAAAAACATCTGCATTGCCACTTCATAGGAGAATGCTAGAGGATTTGTAGCAGAAGACCGCAACGTCTAATTTCATAATATTTGACATGCAGTGCTTTTGACTCTATCAGATGTTTATTTACTCTTCTAGATTTCTTTGAAGAAGGCAGCAACCAGCAGGTTTGGCTTCAGGTTGGAGTGCTGCCAGCATTTCTAGTCAGTTTCCTGCCCCTGGCGTGGTCCCCTGTGCACCCACGCACCTCCCTGCTTCCCCTGGCAGGTTTTTCCCCATTTCTGCGCTCCAGCTTCTGCCAGCCCTTCAGAGCAGAGCTGACTGAAGATTGCTTCCTTTGCTCACTGCTTTGTTCGCACACAGAGGGAAGCTGTGGTCAGGGTTAAAAGAAACCCTTGGAACAGGTTTCCAAAAAAAGGGAGGAAAAGCCTCCCTCTGCCGAAATGGCTGCCAGATGAGGAATTTCCTGAGGAATGACAGGGACAGCCGTTGTGGCAGCTCCTCGGGTATTGCCTCTATCTGCAACACTGCCAGCTCTGTTGGTGAGGGAAGGTCACGGGGGCTGCTCCGTGACTGAAACTGGTTTGGGCACCAGTGCTGTGCTGGGTTTACTTTCAGAAAATTGACTCTATGGGCAGACAACTTTTATAACTGTCAAGAAAAAGGCCACAGATTGAACCTTTAGTCACCAAACCCTTCCACTGGAGAAAAACAAAGTCACTCCAAGCCATTGTACAGCAGGTCCTGCGGTGCTGAGTGCTTTCAGTCCTCATGGGTTTTGCTGATGTTCACGGGTGGTAAGAAGGATTTTAGAAATACAAAAATGGAAAATTGATCTTCAAAATGTCATTTTAAAGTTATCTGATCTATAAATATGCCTTTCCTTTTGAATCCAGGAACTGGTCACCCTTTCTCTCTGTGGACATCATGTGAGCAAAGCATCGAGCAGTCACCTCAGGCAGAGCAGACACACTCAAGCCAACCAAACTCAAGGGGAGGCATTTCACATTATAGACATCTCTGCTAGTGGTTCTAGATACACTGTAAAGTTACAGGTAAGTTTCTGTTATAAACAACCTTTAAAGTAGACCATCGTACCTTTACTGAGAAAAACCCTTTGCAAGATTTTTTTCTGACACTCTCTCCCAATTCTGGTATGCTCTGTAACATCTAATGCCTTTAAATGCTTTTCAAAAATACATACCTGTAATCCTATGAAAGCCTCAACTCAGATGCTGTAAAGTTCAGTTTTGTCTCTTCTCTGCCGTTGTGGTCCCACGGTGCTCTAAACTAAATGACTTTGAAGGGACAGAAGCTCGCAGCTCTGAGGAAAAAAAAGGATTATTAGGTTCTATCAAAATTGTAAGTATACAGAAATGCATTTCAAGAGGAGCTTAATTTTTAGCTGGCTGTCAAAATTTTGGCCATATGTCTGATGGTAATGAGTCCAGCATAAAACTCAACAGATATGGTTATTTTAATCTAAAAAAGGCCAAATGAATGTTGGTGATACGAGTATCTCGGTGCTCCAAGTCATTGTCACACCCAAGCTGGACACTGACTGAAAGGATTCTTTGTGCATTTATGTCACTTAGGCATAAGCAAATCCCTCACTATAATTAATCACTTAATTTTGGTTAAAGGCAGTAGAGTGTGAGTTTCCAGGGAAGTGCTGAGTACCAGCCATTTGCTGAAACACAGAAACAGAGGGGCACACAGCACAAGATAGCTGTGGTTTGTGTATTGTTCCAGAATAAGGGTGCTTTCTTGAGAGGGAGCCATAATAAGATTGAGAGGGAGCCATAATAAGATTGCATGAAAGATAATTAATACTGTAAGTATGAAATACTTTGGTCATGAAAAGAAAATCAATTAAATATTTTGCCATGGTTCAATGTAGAGCCTTCCACATGGGATGAAGCTGGGAGAACAGTCAAACCTGTTCTTCCTTCAGTTGCAGAAGAGATTGATGCAAACAAACCTCTTTGGAGTATCTTTTGTGTTTAAAACCAGGGGTGAAATTACAATAGTAGCAAATGCAATGACTACATTTCCTTTGACTTTAATGGATGAAATTTTATCTCAAGGAAACTAGTGAGATAACCAACAACTTACCTCACCCATCTGCAAAAGAAAGAATAAATGTTCCCCCATATATCATTATTATCAATCTGAAAAAAATGCACCACACATGCAGATAAGGCACTGAAGGAGGTTATCCTCTTGATAGCACTGAAGGCAAATTTCTCTTTCCACAGTAATCCAGTAGAAATGTTGCCAATACAACCTTTCCTACTTATGGAGATAATAGTAATGAATGAAAGGACTATCATGACTATATAATAGTTTAAAATACAGCTTTGTCTCTCTTGACATCTGCATAGACTAAATGAGTTGTTGAAGGATTCGAGCAGTTTTACAGAGTATATTAAGTTTCAGGACTTACACACAAAAAAATATTCATTTGGTTACAAGTTGAAATGCAGAGCCAACAATAACTTTGGGATTTATTAAAAACAGGCCACTGTTTTAATGGGAAAATATTTTTATGCTATGAACAGAAATGACTTTTTTATAAGTCTTGTAAAAACTCAAAGAAGAGCAGTGAAGATTCTTGAGATGGATGAATTTTGCTGCTCTTGAGTTAATTAGTATAATGAAATATTTGTTTTGAAATGGACACAGCACCTGTTTCATTTACTAGCAGGAAAACTAGGACTGTATTTACTATTTTAGTTGTAGAAAGAGACTGTAAAAATTAAAGATGAGCAGGTGTTAATTGATGCTCTGTGACACGCTACTTATGGGTATCCTGTAATTGTCCATTTGTAATAGAATCATCAGCTACCTGGCAAGATTTTGGTAATACAGTAAATTATTGTCACAGATTGTGTTTCACTCAGTCTGTCACACTGCATTAGGCTGCCACTGTAGTGCCTCTATTGGAACTGCCCTTTTGTCTGGATTTCTCCTGATATACAGCAAAGTTTCCAACCACACTGAGACAGGAGTTTTAGTGCATGGTTTTGTTCAGACAAACTGTTACATCCCCAGTGTGCCTGTGGGTAGGTTCCCTTCCCATCCTGTTCACTGGAGCTGGGTGATGGAGATTTGTGCCCACTACTGAACCACTTACTGAAAATACCCACAAACAGCCTGGAAAGGAAAGGAAAGGAAAGGAAAGGAAAGGAAAGGAAAGGAAAGGAAAGGAAAGGAAAGGAAAGGAAAGGAAAGGAAAGGAAAGGAAAGGAAAGGATCTATATTTTGGCAGGGGATTTGACTAATTGCTGTTTTTACCTTAGCATCTTGTACTCAAGGCATTTTGTTTTCTCATTTCTATCAGACTTGATTATTCAGTATTGCAATATGTTCCTGTTGGGAGACAGTTGTTTCATTACTTTGCTTTCTACTGCGTATGAAATTTAGACTGTAATGTGATAAGCTTCTGTTTAGCTTTTGCTGGATCCATTCCACTGTTTTGTCCTCCATCTACACTCTAATGGTAACATGGCTGGAGAAATACGGTATTCTGAAATTACAGAAAGTTACATTGCTGGTTTACTTTTTTCATATTTGTTGGAATGATATTGAACTTCAGAAAAAGCTGCAGTTGTGGTGAGAACACTTAAAATAGAGCAATATCTCTACAACTTCTGCATGTGTGGGTGGTGTGGGTGGGTATTCCCCAGTAACTGATGCTGTGTGCACCCCTGCGGCATTAACTCCTTCTCATATGGCGACCACTGTGTGTATCCTGTTTTGTACTGCAGCTTCCCCAGACATCTCCTTCTGCCAAATGGGTTTCTACCTTCTTCAGTGTTGAAATATACTAATTTCTGCCACCCTCTCTGCCTCAGAGAATCTGTGTCTATGGCCATATGGATATAGCATCCCAGATCTTTCATGTGCGGTTCCTATGGGCAATCACTTAAACTGTGGCAGATGTTTGACTCACCTGAATCAATCAATCTAGTTCCACAACCAAAGATTCATAATGGCTAGAACTGATATACACCCACCTATCAATGATGGGAAGTTCTTCTAGCTTCTGCTTCCATTCTATTTGTCCCTTCAATGTCCTTTGACTTGGCTGTAAGCATTTTTTCCAATATTTCTTTCATATTCCCGTACTTCTAAGGAGAACTATTGCAATAAACACTTGTAACCTCTTCTATCTACAGCTCATCAGGTTAAATATTTCAGCTGTCCTTCTAATGATCTTCTCTCTTCTATCTGAAGCAACTGTAAAAAAATTGCCTATTTAGGGAAGAGGAATTTTGAAACTCAGAATGATCTTTGTTGCCTCTTATACTCCCTAAGGGATTTAACAGGGTAAATTTACATCATCACTTCCCAGACAAATAATAAGTCATATAGACTCACTTAATTGATTCACCTCTTTCCATTTGACCACAAGTCACTGGCACATCAGCAAACATGGTAAGGTTAGATGGGAATTTGTGAAAAAAAAAAGCTATTCTTCCCAATAGCTGTTCATCTGTGTTCTTGCACCTGGGGACAAACATGGGGTAAAACATAGTGCATGCTTGCAAGTCAACAGATCTGAGATGCCTCCATGGTGATTTCTTTGTTTTCTTGCATTTTTAGGAAACTGTTGCTACTTTCTATATGCAAACAGGGAAAAAGATTTAGTTGTTTCAGATGCCAGAACTGTTTCTTTAACAAAAAGCATTTCTCCTTCAGACTTCTACAAAGACTTGATTTGTCTTCCTGTGGGAATGAATTAAGGCGTACCTGGAAAATAGATAACTTTTGTACTCACTGTAGGCTATTTCAAAACACCCAAAGAACTGGGCACATTTTAGCCCACCTGCTCATCGCTACCGAACAGAATAAGGACATGGACCTGCGGGCTGGGAGATGCTCTCTTGCTGCTTTCTCACTCAGAATTTATCTGAGTGAGAACAAACATCAGGATCTGTTTTTACAGCTACATTTTAAAGGCCTTTTGGACATTTACAGTTGCACACCAACACTCTGTATGCATAATATCCTGAGGCACATCATCTATATTAATTTCAATGGAAGTTAGGAGATTTTGGAGCTCCCTCTGCATCTGTTTACCCATACACCCTGTGAGAAAATGCATTTTTAATCATGCCATTGGGCTAGGGGCACTTTCAATGCACTTACCTGTATCTAATCCTCCCCGTGGCATATTAAAATTGCAAACTCACCTTGTATTCCATTGTGCATTAAAATGTGTGGATTTATACAATGTCTGTGTTTATGTACTTCATCTAGAAATATGCTGAATGTTTTTTAGATTGCAGTCACAAGCACAAAAATTAAGTTAAATCTGTTGTATTTAAACTTCTGCTACTCAGTGTATGACTCCAGACAATTGTTGCAGGTCATATTTGAAAGCCTGAATATCCTATGCATAAAAAATTAGGTCCTGGACATTATGCAGTTCTCATCACCTCAAACTTCAGAATTTGAGATGAGGTAGCAGAATTAATAAAATAATTATTATAATATTAAATTACAAAGAGAGAAATAAGATTCTCCTTTTTTGTTTGTTTGTTTGGTTGGTTTTTTTTGGGTTTTCTGTTTTGTGGTTTTTTGGGGGTTTTTTGTGGTTTTTTTTTAATTTGTTTTGTTTTATTTTGTTTCTCCTTTTTGGAATTAAACAGCACTGGGGAAAATGAGGGTCTCTTAAAAATATATATTTTTTCTCTTGGGTATCACGTTGGAATGCCTTTGTCAGAGTTTATTTTATATTACAATGTATGGAGATACTCAATCTATGGAGAAATTATAGCCAAAAGACGTGTAGTAGAAGGGTGTAAAATAAGTAAATTTACTGTTAATTCCCCTGTATTTTCACATGCTGTTGTATTTGGGATTCTTAAGTTTAACCTTAACTCTGTATTTTCTGCATTTAGGAAGTTAGTTTAAGATAATTGCACCATCTATAGGGTTATTTTTTTATTTCTCACTCTATGTTACTGATATTTGCTTCTACCCCATACATCTTCAAAAGAGAAAGCAGCTGATTAGTTCTTGCTTTCTGTTTAAACATATATATGCTAACATTAACAGTTGACCCATGTCAAGACAGAGTTAAGGTAGACTGCGCTTCGGGATCACGACATCTTTTCAATATTTGAAAAGAACTGCTGCCAGAACCTCTAGGCTGATTCTCGAGGGAGAGGTGTGGAGAAACTTCTCGCTCTTGATTGAGACTTCAGCTCAGTGAAAATTAAAACATTGAAGCCCACAAGGAAACTATTGCCAAAACCACAAAAATTAGGCTTTTTGCTGAATAGAGCCTATAGAAAGTAATTGTTCATTCTGAGTTTAGAATGCAGCAAATAGTTTGTTTCAGCTGAGCTCAAGTTTGGAGCCATACAAGTTGTATCTTTTTACCTGCTTGAAAAAGGAAGATCTTAAATGACAAAAGACTTGGTGTCTTCTCTGTGACCTTCATTTTATGGAGAATATTTTCCCACTGATGACAAATAAACAGTAACCTCATTACACCTGTACATCTCTACTCAAAATAATATACTTTGTATCTCCTTAAATGCCACAAGTGCACATGAGATTTAACAAGAGAAACTCAGCTAATCAAGTGTGGTAGAAGCCTATAGCTTACCAAACCAAATAAAATCTCCAGCAATTTGAACAAATCTTTTGCTGGGACCTTCAGAAGATAAATACTCATCCATCCAGCTCCCTTCCTGTTTTGTAATGTCTCCCTGTCTAATTTAATAAATGCTTTCTTGCTGTTTCTTGGCATCTTCCAGAACAAGGAATGTAAACTGAAAAGACCAGGGAGACTAGGGCTGGCCCAGGACTGCACAATGAATAATATCAGGAGACACAGAGACGAGTCTGTCAGCCCATACCTCTTGTCACGGCCTCTACGAGGGAAGGTTGCTTGGTGCTCCATGAAGCACACTTTTGTTATACAATAGTTAAGGCATGTGAAAGTCAGAGGATAAATGCGTGCTCTAACAAGTCAGCTGCTAAAACTACGACAGCACAGAAAAAAAAATATCCAAAAGTAACAATAGGAAAGGTAATGCTGGAGATAAAACAGCACAGCACAACAAGGATCGCCAAAGATTTATTGACACTGTTTATGACACCTTCAGTCAGGTAGAACATGCCAGGAAAGGACAGTAGTTGCTGGATAAATATATTTTATTTATTTATAGTCTATACTTGTCTATTATTGTTTAAATTAATGAAGCAGGCTTTGTACTGTGACAGTTACTCTCCAAAATGAGCATCCAAACTTTTGATGTCTAAATTGTTTAAGTTAAGATAATTCCTTTTTAAATAGCATATCTCAAAATATACATGAAATTCATCTCTCTGTGAAGTGGACTTTCTACAGAAGGCCTGAGATTTATTTCCTATTCATTCATAGAAGAGCCATTGCTGTAGATGCACATAAGAAGGTGTACTTAAAACATTCATTAATTCTGCTTCTGGGTGGCCTTTGAAAACTATGAAGGCTGTTCAGACTAATATTTTGGCTCCACGTAATTTTGCCTTTCAGGAATAGATTGCTCTTGTCTACATGTTCATACAGCCTATTCTTGGATTTTTGATCTATCACAAGGGAGTATTGTATTAATCAAAAATGAATGTTGAATGGCATTTACCTGCAGGTTACAGAGCCCTTCGTAGAAGAGGAAAGGCTTTAAGGGCAAAAGAGTCCAATGTGGTGTGTAAAGAACAGCATGGTTTCTAGCATTGCCTCTAGGGAGTAGATATTCCTGGATGAGGTCAGTTTGGTGTGGATTTTAGCCTGTTTCTCAAAGAGGGCAAAGATACTCTTGCTTGTTGTTGAATAATTTGAGATTTATGCAGAAGGACTAATGAATTCTTATTTATTCATATAATTAATTTCTTCATGGGGTGTTTTCAAAGTTCTGTCTTTGCCCCCTTCTTATATGGTCACTGCAGGGTTTTGTTTGACGTTAGGAGAACATTTTGAGAGAGCACAGCCCTCCCTAGACCCAAGTGCGCTTCAGTGCTCTTCAGTAGTCATCAGTACTCATTAGCTGAGTGCCCCTTTCCATTCATGTACTGCAATCTGTTACTGCAACTTCTCCTTTTGACTGTAAAGTTCAGCTGAGTAGAAGAATACCCTGCTATCCTCTTTAATAGATTTGGTCACACAGTGAGACCTGGGCAGTACAACGGCAGACCAACAGCAGATTGCCACCACGGACTGCCAGTCCTCTGGGAAATAGGTAGTTGGAGTTTATGAAGTACGCTGAAACCACTTGTATGATTGGAAGACGACTAAGATGAAGGTAAGCCACTTATTTTATTGGGATGTAATTCATTACAGAAATAATCAGTATGAAAAATAAAATTCATATAAAGTCAGACAAAACTAAAGATTATATCTAGGGACATGGAGGTATCCACAGGCCTTACTGACTCTGGCCAGCCCTTTCAGGTGCTCCCAAACCCTGCCCACAGCCCAGGGCCCCATTTCAGCCTCCCAAGGCCATCAGCCCCTGCCCCAGAGCTGCCAAAGCAGAGCCAGTTTCCAGCTCTTCATGGCCCTGCCTTCATCAGCAGTGCATCCACTGAGTCAGGCTCACCCACAAGTCTATGTCTCTGCCTGTGCTCAGTCCATTCCCAGGGAAGTGCCCAGTGTCGAGGGCTGGGGCTGGTCCTGCTGTCCCCAGCTGCCCTTGCCACCAGGGTGCTGTCCATCCACCTCCCAGTGGAGGAGTCCCGTGGCTCTCAGTGTCTGACCTCAAGCAGCCACTGGCCCTCATGACACAGTCAGTTCAAACTCAGGACAGGATACAGGCATCTACAGAAGCTATTTGCAATCCTGATGTTTTCATTGCCATGACTGAATCAAAGGTATTTTTTAATCTGTCCACATTACTCTACAGGGTCTTCTCTTACATTTAGCAGTCTCCACAACAAGCTTGTGAATCAGACATTAATCTATTGCATTTCTTGTATTTCATCTTCATCCATTTTGGTTAACTAAATGGTCAGAGGTTAGGTTTGGCTCCATAAATGTTGATGATCTCCACAGAGCAGGAGACCAACTTTTGGTTGGCCAGTACTTAAAAATCTGGTTTATTTTCCTATGTGTCATCCACTCACTGGTGTCTCTCACTGTACAACTACATAATGGGGCTGTGGTAATCCCTTGTGCAGGCACATAAATAACTACAGCAAACCCACAGATGATAACAGCTTCAGGTGATCTTCAGTTCTTTGATGTCTTAGATGCTTTCCTGTTCTCTCTTTTGAATGTCAATCTTTTTTATTCAGCACTTCTGAGCTGAATTTTAGGAAATTATTTCCCACTGTGGCTCATACTTTATCGAATATGCACAATTTGTTTTCTTGCATTGTTCCTTCTGACTGTGTGAAAAGCACCAACCTATTAATTTCTGAAGAAATGTTGTGGCTTTAAGAATTACATTATTTGTTATGTTTCCGTGAGTAAACAACAACCTGAGTCTTCCCTTCCAGGTCTACTGTATACCTATGAGATGGGAATCTGTGTAGTTCATGTTGAAAGAATAATTTTGTTGTTTATCTAACTTTAGGCATTAATTTTACCTCCAAATTAACATTTTCCATACCCATATTCTGGCCTCTTAGATCTTCTGAATGCTCTTTGCAGAGAAATAAATAAATACTCAAGTAATTGCAAAGCAAAAAATTATGAAACTGAGATCAACATTCCTCAAACTGTGGTAATTTCCACCAAATTGAGGAGTCCAGCAGCATGTAAGAATATTAGACCTGTATAACATGGTATTCCCCCATCTGGATCTTGATAAACCTGAAATAGAGATAAGAGGAAACACATAAAGGAAATAACCAAACTTTCCCAAATAATGTTAATCAAGGCTTTACTGCTTCCCAGATCACACTATCAAGTATTAGGTATAAAACTCCCACATTTTAAAATTTTGCTTTGAAACATCACTGTGGAAATTAATGGATTTGACTTCAAAAAAACTTTGGGTATCATTCACACTTTGTTACCCTCAAAACAGGTGTTTGATGCTCTGTGAGTGTTGATAACACCCTTTGGGTTCAATGCACTATGACTTATCCATGGGTAGACATGGACTTTAATATCTTTAATAAGTCAGAAACAATATTTAAAATTTTTCCTTGTTCCTTTTTCTGACAGACTTCCCAAAACCTCTTCAAAATTATTACATATTTGCTGTGGAAAAAGTTTGTGGTCCAAACAGACTCTTACCTGTAGCAAACAGAAATTGAATTAACACCTAAGGAAGAAAATTTAAAACTGGAGGTTAAACAATGAGCTGGATTTATAGACTAATTTCTTTAATACAGGTGGAGTTTGTAAATGTTCAGAACCAACTTGTAACTGTCATGAAAAATGGCTAGTAACTTTCATTTAACACTGAATAAGGAACTGTATTTAACAATAAAAGTAGAGCTATTCTGCATTTTGTATTCTGTTTCAAATGATATCTTTTGCCTAAATCCTTCTCTTGCTCCTGCTTCTTAGCTTCCTCACTGCTCGTTACACAGAGAGTGCAGTTCTGCTTGAGGATGAGAGATGGATTAAAGAGTAAGACTGCAGTGAGGTTAAAGATTTATGAGAAGAACAGAGCGGTGTGTCATATGGGTGACATTTATCAGGACCCAGATGGTGGGGGAGTTGAAGCTTTCTGAGCCAGCTTCACAAAATGCATCTTTTTTTCCACTTTATGTTTCAGTTAACACAGAAAGCAGAGGAGGAAGTGCTCTCTTGCTATCTTATCTATGCCTTCTCCTGGAACTGGCCAGTAGTAGCCTAGCACATACCACCTACTGCAAGCACACAGGGCAGAGATTTGACTGCTGTTCCATTAAGAAAGCAGTATTCATCAGTCAGTGCTGCCTCCCATTTTGTGTGAACTCTATCCTGAAAAGCCTCCTTTCCCTTGGGGATTTGGTGTATCTCATCATTTTTTACACAGACTAACTTACACCTAAAGGATGACTTTGGTATGACTTGGCAATGCTATGAAGCTGTTTCAAAAGCAAAATCTACTTTACATGCAGTTGTAGTCCAGTACTGAATCCCATTCAGCACTGATGGAAGAGTCTCCTCTATTGTGGAAATATCATTATGTTTTCCCTTTTCTGATGACAGTTACTTTTAACAGGGGATAGATTCTGCACCTCTGCTCAGAGAAATACCAAATCTTCTTCCAAGTCTCTCAAGATCTTTTCATGGGGGACACTGTGATACCAGCTGTAAAACAGCTGTAGTTTTGTTAGTGGGAGTTTTGCTCTTCCTGACGACAGATGTAGGATGCAAGTTTCCCTCTTTGCTTTTCAGCGTGTCCTTTTTGGTCTTCCATCTTTTCAGCTGGCCTCAAATTTTCTTCTTCTGCTACACGGTATCATTTGATTTCTTGTAATATTCTGTTCTAACCTTCAGTGGCATCTAAGATAAATCTTGCCTCATTCCTTCTGAAACAAGTGGGCTTGTTCAGGGCTCTTCCTTTTGGCAAGAGGGAATAGTTGAAAGCACAAATGAACTGGGAATTGTGTATTTTTCTTTTCTTTGTGTGCCTCAGAGAAAATGTTTGCCAAATTATGTCATCACAATCTCTAAAGCAGTTTATCAGTGAACAACTGACAATTAAATATGCAATTTTCCTTAAATAGGAGGCATAATGTCAGGCAATCAAAAACCAGAAGTATTATTCCAGTGCATTCAACACTTTCAAGGTGTAGATTTGGGCCTTCTTAAATCCTGCAGCCTTAAAAAGAAGTGCTTTTAGCCTTTATCACAATAGTTGGGTGCCCACTATAATCTGTGGGAAAGCTCTGTAATTTTTGCGTATTTTTATTTCTCATTGATACTTTCAGATTTCTGTCTTCACACTTGACAAATATGTGACCTTCTAGGCAGGTCTGCTAGAGTTGCCTTATTTTCAGCCTTCTAAGCAGATACCACTAGGGTCAGGTTATGAACCTAATTCTGCAGGAGTTTTACCCCAAACAATGTTTGCCCCTTATTTCCCTCTTTTCCTACCTCCTATCCTTCCTTTTTCATTTTGGAATTAACTTTTTTACGAGTGTTATTTGACCTCACATCTTTAGTTTGATTTCCGGTGGGAACTCCTTCAAAAGTTGTTTCTCTGGGTAGATTGTTAGATTAAGGCAGCCTCAGAAATGAGCTGTGTTTGCTGACTCATTAGACTGGTTACACTTATGGTACAGTGTATTATGGATCTTCTTGCCATGGATGCAATTGCATTTATTTTACTCTGTAATAACAGGCATCTTAGAGCAGAAAGAAATCATGAAATGGTGCTGCTGAAGTACAAGTTTTATTATTTCTAAATTTAGGCATTAAATTCATGGAAGCTAATAGTCTGCAGTATCTAAGTAGGGATAATGAGAGAAGGGGGAAAAGAAATTCAACAAACCCCCCTTCCCTCCAAATAAAAAAGGAGGCAGTTTTGCCAATCTGGCACAATTGTCACAAAGCAGGAACTGAAACGTCGTAATGCAAGTGGCTGAATGGTTTTTGGATTTACAATGTTTCAATGGGAAACAGCGTGTTCCCATTCTACTCAGCACTTGTCAGTTTTGGTCCTTGCTGTGTGAAGAGATGTGGCAGGCTGGAGAAGGATCACAAAGATTATCAAATGACTGGGAAGCCTCTCATATGAGAAAAAGCTGAGAATGCTAGGTTTGCTCACCCTTGAAAAAAGAAGGCTTATGGGAGACTTTATGACCATGTTCCAGGATTTAAAAGGGTGGCTACATGGAAGATGGTTACTCCATTTTTACAAGGAGTCACATGGACAAGAGAGAGAGTAATGGCTGCAAGTTATTCCTGGGAAGATTCACACGAGACACAAGATTAATTTTTTGCAATGAGAACAATCAGCCACTGAAGTCTCTTCAGGGAAGTGGTAGGTTCCCAGTGTTGGACACTTTTAAGATTCAGCTGTCTAAGGTGCTGAGCCATCTTGTCTAGACTGTGCTTTTGCCAAGAAAGGCTGGACCAGACGGTCCTTGAAATCCCCTTCCAACCTGGTGTTCTATGATTCTAGGTTCTTTTTCAGTATAAGTTTATCTATTGCCTTTTTATGGCTTGTTCGTGACGTGAGAGTTACAATTCTCTCTTGCCTTTCACTTTACCAGTGGTCACACTGGCATCAAGGGATATGTGTGTATTAGTCTAAAATAATACACATCAATTATATAGTTGTGCTTTTCTGTTTTGATACAATGTAAACATTCCATATGGAAAAAAAAATTAGGAAGACTGCATGGTTAGCCATACAAAAATATAATTTTTTTATATTTCAATTTTCCTGTGTTGGGAAGGAGGTAACAGTGGTCCTTTGTAAATAGGCAAATCTATCAGGTTACACAACCTTTCTTATTATTAGAACTTGCGGGGAGGCAGAAGGAGTCAAGGAACTGAAAGCTTTAACCAGAACAAGTTTATTTCTATAACATGAAGAATAAACATTTGAAACTACAGAAACCAAAGAGCAATATTAGAGAAAGTAGTTTCAACATCTGATTTCAGGTAACTACCTACCTAACTACTAACATACCTTTCTATGGAATTGGGGGAAAAAGAACCCAGACAGAGTGAACTAAAAAGATGTAATCAAGAACCTTGTAACAGCTTTTACAATATTTTTGGAATGGATACTTTAATTTAGGCTCTCAGTACTCAGAAGTTAAGGCAAGTAGATGTTCTGCAGTCAACACATGCTGAATGCCCTTGGTAAGTGTTGCTGGTTTTAAGCAGTTCTGCAAAATCAAGATGAGTTTTTTCTATATACTGCAGGGCCTAATTTTAGGGATACATTTTCGGAAACTGTTCAAATATATTAAATAAATTGAAACTGTATTGCATTATAATAAATTAAATGAAATTAAATCTTTAATTCCTGTTCTAAATTTTCATTTTATGAAGCTATTACAGAATAAGCAGTGAAATATAACTCATACCAAAATCAATTAAGAAATTCCAGAGCTGCATTCTAGGACAGGAAATGATTGGTACTACTCCTTTATGAAACAACCAAAAACACACACAAACCCCAAAACCCAGCAAACCCACACTTTTCTTGAATTCAGTGTTCTGTGCTGTCAAACTTTGTTGACTATCTGGTGAGCTGAATAACCAACACTGAGAACACTCTCCAGTTAATCTACTAAGCCTCATTTTATTGTAATTTGACCTGTAATTTGATTTGATTTGATTTGAATTGATTTTCTTTTTATTTTCCAACAGTAGCAGGCATTCCCTATACTGTTGAGACTCAGGTTTTCATTTGTTCATAAGAAGACTTTTAGACAGTGCTTGCAACTGCAGTGGTTGGGGGTTTCTGCAGGGAAATGAATGTTGACGCAACACACAACTTAATACCAAGTTTTTTGCTGCACCAAATATACGGATTCAGCTGTTGTTGCACCTCTCTGCAATTACTGTTCTGCAATGTTTGGAAAATTTGGATTACTATGAAACATTGTCTCTGTCCCTTCTGAGAGAAGAGGAATGCAGGCAAACTCTACTGTTTTCCTTTAGAGAAAGCCCAAAAGAAAAAATGGTGTCAGAACAAAGCAGGGTAAAATATATCAGGAAGCCTTTCCTTGTTGCAAGTGGATGTGATGCCAAGAGAGTAATCCTGCTGTGATGGATGGGAGCTGTTCCCTTCATTCACTGCATGTAAGATACTGTGCTCCTTGAAAGGGCTGCACCTGAGAGCAGGGAGGAATGATGCCTGTTTCCTCTTCCTGGTGGTGAGTGTTGGGGCTCAGACAGGAGCTGTGCAGATGGGAGGACTGGAATATTCTCTCAGAACAAGCCAGTCCAAGCCATGCCAGGGCAGAAGTGTGGCTGTGCAGGGCTGGTGTGAGGAGCACAGGTGTGGCTGGGCAGACCCAAAGCCTTGCCTCAGGCATGATGGAACAAGGCTGACGTTATCCAGGGTTATGTGTGCAATATATTGCATACCAGGAAGATGCTAAACATTCCTGAGCTGAAAGAAGACTGGGGGGAAGGATCCTCTCCCTTACAGTAGGTAAGGGGAAAAGGAGAGATTTCCTTTATTTTTCATTTCCAGCAGGTTGGAGTTTTTACTGTTCCAAGAGTGACCTCTTTTCAGTACATAGTCAAATGTAATGTAGTTGAAGAGTTTAAAAATCCCCTTTGTATGCCCATTCCAACTAAAATGTGCTGCTAGAACCACCTCAAAACTTAGCTGACCCAGGGTCAAAAACAATAATTATGTTGTCATTGCTACAGATATTTAATGATACACCCTGCCACTCAGCTTCTCTTTAGAGTGATGCTGCTTAGAATTTTTAGGAATACCTGATAAAAAGAAAGACCTTTTACGTGGTTCTTTTTTTGTTAAGGTGTGCTAAAAAAGTCTGCCAATATCTTTGTGGACCCTTTTAAACTATCTCTTTAACCCACTGCAGGAGCAACTGCATTGCCAGAAAGGGCAGGCTCAGCCTTCATAATCTTTCACATCAATTTGTTCCAGGACTTCACACTGGTTCTTGCTAGAAACTTTTCTCTGGTTTCAGGCTGAAATCCTCCTTGCTGTGAGTTTACCTTGCAGCCCTTTTTCTCATCTTTACTGGACATGAAGAACAGTATATTATCCCTCTCTTCATAGCTGTGATGTGTAGATACCTGTATTTTACCTTTTATCATGTTTCTCCCAGTTGTTTCTTCTCCATAAAACATAGACCAAATTCCTTCACTATTCCTATATGTTTAAAAACCTCTGATCATTCTTGCTGCTGTTCTTAACACTCTCTCTAGTCGATCCACAACCTTCTTTAATTAGGGTCCAAGAGATAAATGCTTTTGCTTCCACTGCAGCTTTGTGAACAGCGCAAAAGCAGAAGAACCAAAGCCAAAGGATTATAGGCATTATCTTTCTTTTTACAACTCAGTAATAAAATTATGCTTTGCCAGAATAGGAAAAAACACATTGAGCTGTGTTCACTAATGATCTGTGATAAACCTGATATAGATTTTTGTCCAGATAGATACAGTGTAGATTACATATGCAATCCACTACAAGCTTCTGTTCAGCAACTCAGCAGCTTTGTCATTTTTTCCATCTTATATTTGTCCAATTTTTTATCCCTATACAGGACAAGAGCTTGAAATAAAAATTGGTAAAACCAAGAAATTTTTTTTTTTCTCCACCAACAGCACAAGTCTTGGCAGCATCTCTCAGTATACAGCTGAACTTTATTCCTAGTGGGAACCTGGCTGGCACAGGACAAGCTCTATTAAGTGTGCAATTGCATATTGACCTCTACCTACTATTCATTGTGTGATTAGGATTTTAATAATGGTCTGCTCTTCAAGGTTGAGTGGGAATTGTGGACAATAACCAATTTTTAGGTCTCCTTCATAAATGCTATTACAATAACAGATTGACAAGAATTTTCTCATTAATTAGATTCAAGTATTTTAGGGAAGCTAAAGCAAGCTTGCTACAGAGCACACATGCAAATGCATGGTGGGAAGTAGGAAATGGTAACAGTCTGTAGCTGCTTCTTCAACACTGTGATTGACAGATTCAATAGGCACATCTGGTAAGCAACTTCATGGCATGGCCTGCATAAGCACACTGTAAAATTGTAAATGCGGTCTGTGGAGGATAAGGGCTCCTTAGATCTGACATTATGTTTACCAGGCTCACACTTTTCTAGCAGGAGAGGCCCTTCACCATCTACTGTAAACAGAAAGAAATCAGAGGCTCTCACGTGCAGGGCTGTTGGCAGATCACCATGAACTTGTTTCAGCCAGAGCACACTTCGTCGTCATGGTCAGTGAAAGCCTCCGAGCTTCAAAGGTAAGTCCTGTGCTCAAAGAGAGACATTGCCATGACCCATGACTCCTGGCAGATTTGGTTTCAGTTACTGGAAGATTCTCAAAAAATTCAAAGGCACTGCAGCTCCCTTCAAACTTCAGCAAAGAGCGGCAGACCTCCTAGACAAAGCGCAAAGAGTAGCACTAGCAGTCCAGCGAGAGCCTGCATCTTGATTTTACTAGAGCAGATGTTATCTGCAAGTAATTAACATACTTGTCATCACCAGTAAAATAGATACAGAATTCTTCGAGCTTTTTTTTTATCCACCCTAAAGAAAAGTGTTTGTGCACAAAGCAAAATTTCCACATTAGTATTAAAATAACATTCAGTGAGGCAAGCGGCATGTGTCGCTTTTTTAGTTTTTTCCAGTTCCTTTTTTTTTTCAAAGAGCAATGCTGTAACACTTAGATCAGAGCTAGAGAACACATTTCACCACTGAGCTATATCTTTTAACAAGAGAATCTTTGATGTCTGCATTTTTTACTTCACTGTTATTATTTTCAAATGCTACTGTTTGTTTTGCGTAGAACCACAGTGAGTACGAATCCTGCTCTTGTGAGTGTGGCTGGTTGACCCTGGCTGGACACCAGGTGATCACCAAAGCAGCTCCATCACTCCCCTTCTCATCTGGGCAGGAGAAAATATAACTGAAGTCTTGTGGGTTAAGATCAGGACAGGGAGAGATCACTCACCAGCTGCCATCATGAGCAAAGCAGACCTGATTTGGGAAATTAGCTTAATTTATTACCATTCAAATCAGAGTAGGGTAAAGAGAAATAAAATCAAATCTTTAAAAACACCTTTCCCCCACCTCTCTCTTCTGCCTAGGCTTAATTTAACTCTCCATTTTCTATAAACCTCCCCCCTCCCAGCCCCCCAGTGGTATAGGGGGACAGGAAATGGGACCTGCAGTCAGTTCATCACACATTGTCTCTGCCGTTCTTTCGTCTTCAGAGGGAGAACTCCTCAAACTCTTCCTCTGCTCCAGAGTGTGGTCCCTCCCACAGCAGATACACCCGCACCAACTTCTCATGGGTGAGTTCTTCCCATGGGCTGAAGTTTTTCACAGACTGCTGCAGCTTGGGTCCTTTCCACAGCGGGTACCCCCTCAGGGTCACAAGTCCTGACACAAACCTGCTCAGGTGTGGGCTCCTCTCCCCATGGCTCCACAGATCCTTACAGGAGCCTGCTCCAGCACAGGCTTCCCACAGGGTCACAGCCTCCTTTGGGCACCCACCTGCTCTGCCCTGGGGTGCTCCATGGGCTGTGGGTGGATCTCTGCTCCCCCATGGATCTCCCTGGGCTGCAGGGGCACAGCTGCCTCACCATGGTCTGCACCAGGGGCTGCAGGGGAATCTCTGCTCCGGCGCCTGGAGCACCTCCTCCTCCTTCTTCATTGGTCTTGGACTCTTCAGAGTTGTTGCTCTCACTTATTGTCATACCTCCCTCACAGTTGAAGTTGAAATTGTGCTGGGTGTTTTTTTCCTTCTTAAATGCATTATCCCAGAGGATGTTGTTGACGGGCTCAGCCTTGGCCACTGGAGGTTCTGTCTCGGAGCTGTTGGCATTGGCTCTATCAGACACAGCCAAAGCTTCTGGCAGCTTCTCACAAAAGCCACCCCCGTAGACCCTCCACTATCAAAACTTGGCTACACAATTCCAATACAATGATTTTCACCACAACATAACCTCAGTGAAATCCAAAGATTTCACTGATCTCCAATGGGCTGTTTTCTGTTTATATGGATGTGTGAGGAATCCAGGGACATAGCTGTGTGTCATCAGTGTGCCCGTTTTTAAAATTCTGAGCGTGCTTTGAAGCAGTCACATCCCTAATAAATATACTGCCTTGTTAAAATAACTGTTTTAAAGGTTTTATACTAACCTGTCTTCCGAATAATCTTTTATCTTACAAGCTTAGAAGAATGAGATCTACTCCACAATTTCTCTGTACTCACAGTTAGTTTTTCCTTATGAAGGGTTATTTAGCATCTTAGCTCATCAGCTCAATGTGCTTCTTGAAATAAGCAGTGTTAACCTAATTTACAGAGGGATTTGCTTTTAGAAGGTCAAAAGCAGACAGCAAGCTGTAGCATAAAGAGCTAGCAGAAGAAATTGAACTTGAAACCAAGTTGCTCTGATTCTACTTTATTTAATCTGTTCTTCCTAATTATCCCCAAGCTCTGCAGCAGCTTCTGTGTTGATTAGTGGCAGGAATTGAGTAGAAAGTGACTATCATGCCAGAAACACTTGGGGGCACTGAATCTGGAATGAACCACACATATTTAAAGCTAGCTAATATAGTGACATCTTGAAGCAGCCTAGGGCAGAGAAGTTTCTTCTAAACAGAGGTTTCTAGCCCACAAGTCCTTGAATACTTTTTGTGAGTAAATGATCCTGTGGCATGAGCTCTAATTAAAATCATATCAGGCCTGTTCCATATTACCCAGCATGATCTCTGGAGCTTGCTGCTGTACCTCCCTCTGCCCCACCCGCCGTGCCCTCCTTGCTCACATTCCAGATGCACTGACTGTTAACGCAGCCGAGCTCATGTAAAATGAATGCATGAATGGGATGGGGAACACCTGAAAGAAGGAAGTTTATGTACTTCAAACTTGTGTGAGACATTACAGTCCAAAGATGGTGTGGCAAAGAAGTCCTGCCTTTGTGTACTGCGATGATGGGCAGAAATGGAAGATTAAATTATGACTCTTGAAGTTCTAATAAAGAAATTATGGTTCCCCTTCGACTAAGAGTGATGTGGTCATGCCAAGGGTCCTGGTTATAAAGTTGTAAGCATGATGCAGGACCTCTGTAAAACATCCTTTTGTCTCAACCAAGAGTTCTCTTAAAGAACTCTTAATCTTCTTAAAGAATTCCTAATCTTCTGGAGTCGTCTACTTTCAGAATAAAAAGATAATACGAATCAATTATTTCAGTGGATATCTCCTTATTTACGTGTTGAAATGTAAAAACCTCTGCTTCTCTGATGAAGGGCAAGGTGAACAATTCAGAGACCATCTACTTTCTTACAGCACCAACTCTCCTTTCAGCACTTCCCCAAGATTCCGTACAATTTTTTATTATGTCCCATTCCAAAAAGAAAAAAGCTATGCTGCACCTTTCTCCTCCTCTTTCCATAGTATCATTTTGCATCTAGATATTGTTCTGTCTATCCTGGGGAAAAAAAAGTATAGAAAATAAGCCATATAAGCAAAATTAGCCCTTCTATTGTTTTTTATTGTCTTCATAATGTAGTTTTTGCTGATACAAAAATATTATTAAAAATGTTTTTACTCTGCAGAACTGCTGAAAAGCAAAAAAAGAGTTACTATTGTACTAATGCTAATAAACAAAACAGAGAAGTAAAAATGCATTTTGGACGGGCAGTTTGGGAATGTCACTGGCAGGTATTTGAGGTACTGAAGGTTTTATATCCGTGGAAACTTTAATAATTGAGGATGCCAATGGTGTACTTGTTTGATGACTGTCTACAATATGAATCCTTTGAAGACTGCAGTCAATAATGGTTTATTCAGTGCTGGCAGGATGTTTTGTGCCAGGGAATCCAGGTTGCCAGAAGCAAGTGGTTAGTTGTTATTGAACGGCCAAGCTTCAGTGTGTGCCCATTCTATACCAGTGGTAGTACAAAAAGAAAAATTCATTTGGGGATGGCAGAAAAATAGAATAGATGGGGAATAGATGTCGTAAAATCAGGACATTTGAAGAATGCCTCTATGGAAGCAATTAGAGACCAGAATTAAATTTAACTTTACAAGGGATTTCATCTGAGCTGGAAAATAGATGATGGAAGCAACCATGGAAACTTTTCTGCTTAAAAGAATAATTTACTTTTCATAGCTGTGATTGAAAATTTTATTTTCAACACTTTGCATCTTGAAAATAGCCCTCTTTTATGAAATATGACTTCTTTTGGTCTCAAAGTTAGATGTAATTGAGGAAAAGCAAAAGCACTTAAAAACACTTCCAGCAAAGTTGCAGAAGGACTTCACATGGCTTTTGTTCTCTTCAGTTGTGCTCAGGTTCAGAATCCTTCATCCTGACTAAAGACAATAGAAGCCGCTACACTAACCTATGAGTGAGCTCCTGTATTCCTTCAGAATCCTTCTGAAGAGACCTCTTCTCAAAATGTGTGACAAATGTGTGTTGATTCAGTGGTGTTTCCTTTCAAGTACAAACAAACTGAAATGAGTGAGGCCATGTCACCACACATAAAATCTATAATTTCCTTTTTCCTTTAAAAATGAGGATCAGTTGAATATTGGTGTGTATGCTACAGTTTGTTCTGCTGGTAAGGCTGATAACCATTTCTTTAAAATGTCTCTAGCAGACATTATCCTACCTTATGCAAGACTCTAATTAGTCAATTCAAGGATATAACCTTACAGCACAAAAATTAGTGGTAATGTGAAAAACTGAGACCTTCCTGTGTTGTTTAAACCTATTCATTTAAACAACAGGCTTGTTTACACAGTTAAACAGAAAGACTTGTTAGGGATAAAGAACATCCTGTAAAAGAAGAGACTGTATTCTGGAAAAAATGCAGAAAGAGTTGATAAGAGGTTACCACTGCAATGGCCTGTATGTGCTGACCAGACGACATTACAGCTGAATAATATGTAGACTGTGTTAGCTGAATTACTGCCTGACCATTGTGCTCAGACTTTTATCACAGCAATGCCAGAAAGAAGCTGACACACTAAAAGGAGTCGAAGAAGAGCAGCAAGAATTATGAGAACCCTAGAAACATTCCTTAACAAATAATGGCCTGAGAAGTTTCAGTATTTTCACTTGGAAATTTCCTTGCACCTCACTACTTCTGGGAGAAGGTAGAAATTTTCAGTAGGAAGACTGCTATAACAAGATTAAGAGGCTGAGTATTAACTGAATTCAGACAAAATGTACTTATTCTACATCTCACTTTGACTCTTCTTTCTATGGACAAATTTGCATCTAAGTTCTTGGGTTTAAATGACTCAAGGCTTTTTCTGGGCTATGGTAAGAAAATACAAATGATTGAAGTTGTTTGGAAGTATTTATGAAATAGTTTGATGAGAAAATACTGATTTACTAAGCTTTGTGAAAACAAATATTTTGTAAAAAACAACCCATTTTCTGTGAGGAACTGTAACTGAGCCATGGACAGGGCTCCAGAAGAGCAGGAACAGTGGTTTCCCTGGACAAAATTTTCTAGTAAATTGAGTGTTTTTGGGGCCATTCTCTGGCATTAAAGCCAACTGGCATGGAAGATCCCATATCCATATTGTGAAAATCTCTTTACTTTCCATTGCATGATAGCTACTTCCAATTTACCTATTGGTGACATTATGTAAGGAATGCCTGTTCCCAGACCATACAATGCAATTATTTGTGAAAATAGCAGCAGTCTCTGGCAAAAATGATCCTGAGATTGTTCTCAATTTTGTGGACAATCAAGTCTCAGGACTGTGCAATTCACTAGAGTAGTTGAGATTGTAGGGTGCTGCTGGAGATCCCAAGCTATCACAATCAGTGTTTTTGTGCTTTCTCACGCAGTGGACAGACACATTAATCAGCTGGGCACCAGAACAAGAGACTCTAGTGTCCAGCAGCAGTGTGTGACTGAGAGAGAGAAAATAGAACTTTGGTTGACATCCTCTAGTAGCCCTGGTGAGGCATTTCACTTCTTAAATGCTCTTCATCTCAGTTTCCAAAATGAAAACAAAACGAACCAACTGACCAACAAATCTTTAAAAAACCTGACATCAAAAGCCTGACAAAAGCCCTTGACATCAAAAGTTTCATAGACCATCAAAAGTGACAACTCTTTTAAAATCAAATTACAAGTTTGTCTTGAGAAGCTTGGAGAAAAAAAAGCTGCAGTTGATGTTCAGAAGAGTCTTCTGACCCAGGCTACTTTGGCTTTCGAGCATACAAACACAGGCACTTATGGAAACAAAGTCATTCGGAATTACCAGTGCTTTTGGAAAATCCAGAAGGCTTCAGTTTTTATACTCTGCAGGATCTGTGTTTTTCTCCTTGATTTGTGCTGCAGTGGCTTTGTGCAACTTTTAAGTGCAATTGGAATAAATTGAAGAATGTTAGAGACTCCTAAATGGACTATGCCTTAGCTACAGGATAGAATTATAATATGAAAGTGGAGTGGTTGGCAGCTGAACACAGAAGTCCCAATGGGACCTGTGCCCTGTAGCCTAAGACAAGAGGTTACACTTGATATTTGCAGCTTACTTGCTATCCCACACAAAATCCCAACAAGCTGCATTTTTTAACAAATAATTCTATATGCCATATCCTCACCATTGTTCACACTGTCAGAGACTGCAAACAGATTCTGTTAACTTGTTTAGACTGGTTTCCCCATTACTAAATAGCATTTGCTCTTTAATATTTGGTCTTTACAACTCTCACAGCTAAAGTGACAGAATCCTTTCACATTATTTTTACATTAAAAAATTATTTAGGGTTTGATTTATTCAGTATGGAAGAAGGAAAATTAGGTATGGAAGAATTTAAGGAAATTCAATTTTCACTACCCCAAACTGGGCAGAGTAAACAACTAGGATTTTGCCTGGGAAGTACTGATATTAAAAATTCTCATCAAATTCCTTTGGGAGGGGTGTTAAAGCACTTTTTAATACAGAGGATCTCTGTGTAAAAGAGCTGGTATTCACTCCTAGGTCCCCTCCCCTTCAGAACTGTGTGGGCTGCCTCCTCTGTTCTGTGCACTCACATAATACCCCTGTGGCAATGACAGTGGTTGCTTGCACAGAAAATTAATACTAGGAAAGTATTTATGCATTTGTACTGTATTGAGTGTGATAAATGTTTTCCCTTTCTGAAAAACAAAACACTTGCATTTTCTGCTTTTGTTCTTCATCTCCTCCCATCTGTTTTGTTTCTCTTAGCTGGAAATGAGAATAACAGCTGACTCTCTATGGATTGCCAGTGGTCTATGGAGGGTTTGAAGGCCTCTCTAATATCTTTGAAGCTCCTTTTTAAAAATAATTCTGTCCCAGATCATGTGAAAAGCCGTATAATTCTTTCATCAGATCATAATTATTGCAGTGAAAGGACTAGACCTATTTTCCATCTTTGTCAATAGTGAGGGTTTTGTGGACATGTGGCCCACTAGATGTCCAGCATTTTATGTCTCCAACCAAAAGCATTTGTCTAAATGCAGGCTTGTTATGAGGGTGATATAATGATTTCCTTCACTCGAAGTAGCAGACCCAATATATTTTTTCAGATTGCTCTAAAAACATTGCCTTAGAAGCTTTTGAACACGGATCTCAAAGAAAGGCAAACTCAACCACTGTACATTATTTAAATACTTCTTCAATGTTGGAAATAGTGAGGGACTTTACAGCTATAAGAACCACAAGGTTTTAAGTAGAAACCTGTGGTCTTTTGTTCTTTCAAATACCAACACACCACAAAAAGAAGAAACACTTGGGTTATGGTTCAGCACTCTAGGTTACTCTGTAGGGCAAAGTTACAAAAAAATGGAGCTGTGTATCACAGCAAGTTAATCACAATTTCTTGGAAACTATAACAGAATGAAACTCCTGAGCTACCTTGCCTTCAACCACAGGAAAAAAATATGAAAATTCACAGGTTGTTCGGGTCACAGGAAGAGAGTTATAATTAAGGTCTGTGAATTTTCACTGACACCGAGTGACTAGAGGTTTATAAAACAAATTTAAAGAACATAAGTTTTCTTGAGCTAAATGATTAATAGTTTGGGTTTTGTTGTTTGTTTTTTGTTATTTTTTTGGAGGGGTGTTTATTTGTTCCGTGATTATTTGGTTTTGCTATTATTTTTGGGGGTTTTTTTTGGGGGGGTGGATGGGGAGATTCTGACAGAAATATTTAAAAGACCCAAGATGCTCCTTAGAGTACACTCACAGTACACTTTACGCTCACAGATGTTTGTGTTTTCACTTTATCATTTCTCAGTACTGGATTTTCAGTAGCAGCCTGATTTGACATGACTACTAATGTGAATCAACTTAACTGAATCCATCTAAATAAACATTGCAATCACTTACAGGGCAGTTACTGCACAAATTGGAGGAAGGACCTTGTCCATAAGGTAATCAAAGCATATGAAAACAGAATGTCCCTTTTCCTTTCTATTACAACCAGAAATGGAAAGAGAAGTTGGTATACGCCAGCTTGGCCAAGGAATAAAAACTTTTTCATTTTGCGTTAAAAACAGTTTTTAGATTTTTAGTTCATAAAAAAGAACATAGAGAAATATTGCCTATTTCATTAGTTGCACCAAAGTCATGATGAAAGTGAAAAATAATATTAAGCTAAAACAGCTTCATGTGTTTCCCATTATATAATCAGCTGGTGGTGCAAAGGACAAGCTCGCACCACTCGCTAGTCAGCCCAGCAGCTACAGAACCCTGAACCAGAACGGTGCCGTTCTCTGGGTATGACAGAGGCAAAAGTGTCCAGAGCGAGCACACGCCAGCTCACAGGACTCACCCCAGGTTAATAGTGAGGTTGCTGTGACTGGTATTCTAGAATGGCATGTCTAAGAAAAGGTTTTGTCTGTACTCAATGACAAAAATGGGTGCTCATGTACATTAGCAGCTATGCGTTAACGTGCTCTAAATGTCTGGTGTAGGTCTATTGGCTAATAAGATGGAAATCAGAATGCAGCTTTTCTGGAGCTTAATTTAATCTGGTTTAAACACATGTTTAAACACATTTCCTTTTTTTTTACAGTGGATTATTTAATCGGCATGCTTTAATTGTAATGATATCTTTGTAATGTATCTTTGTAATTGTAATGATATCTTGTAATGATATCTTTTTCCAAAATCTTCTAAAGGAACACAGTTATCATAAAATAAGAAGGAAGATCTTCACACAGATTACCCTAACTTTATTTATAGAAAGATAACCTTCAAGTTGGCTATTTCTATTCAGGAATGAGATCTTAAGAGACCTTGAGAAAGAAAACTATCAATTCAGTGCTCATTCATGGGAGTAGAGGGTCTATGTGCTATACGGTTTTCATCACCAAAGCTTTTCCTAAGGTGTTGAGTCAGGTCAGTGTTCAGCTACAATTATAAGCATGCTGCATCAGAAAACCCAAGATAGAGAGTAAAGAGAAGAGTATGTAAAATACACAGTACTCGCTAACCTAGACCCTATTACTGTCAAAGGCTTGCCCAAAAGTATCTTCTTTGAAAGGGGAAATGAAATAGGTATTTTTGTGGATATTTATCTTTGGTTTACCCTCTGTGTAGAAGAAAAACTCCACTATGATGTATTTTTGTTCTTAGCGCAATGTGTACATTTAAGTAGCCTACAGACTAAGTGTAATATTTACCTGCATTTGTACAAGTGTGTATGTGTGTGTGTGCTTGTATCTGCAAATATTAATCCTATCTATGGAGTAGAATATTATCTTCCATATTCTATATGTACCTATGTTCAGTAATTCTGTCACATTAATTAGATGGAATATATAATAAAATTTAGCAGCACTGACTCATATTCATGGCTTAAACTATTTTAAACCGTATGTTTTTCATTTTCCTTGGATGTAGAATTTTTTCAGCAGACGGAAAAACAAGTTAATGTAACTTGAAAGATAAGTACAAAAACTCAGTTTTTCATATTTTTCTCTTTTATTTGCATTATTATCAGAGAAAAAGTAATTATTAGGCTCGTCATTTTCCGCTCCAAAAGAAAAATGGATACATTTGTTGCTTAGTTCCTAGGATAAGGATCTATACTAGAAAAAGTGCCTAACTTTCAAGTTAGAGAAATACCAGTTTGTTCTGTGCAATCATCACATGCCTTCAAGTTTTAATAATGGCTGCAGCATTTCTTATGTCAGTTATATGCAAATTGCTGATATTTCCCTGGGCAGTTTGCACACTCCTATCTCTAAATCTGATGTCGGGTGTCTGAGGTCTCAAGATGGTTTGTTCCTTAGAAACTGGGTTTGCTGTGTGGCCAGCTGTCACACAGATCTCCTCCCTTCTCCTGTCCCTATCAATATTAAGGACAGGAAAAAGTGTCATCTCAGCTGCCTTTTTTGTTCATAAGGAGTCTGAGATTTGTGTTAAGGTTTAAACAGATATGATGGAAGGCATTGAGAATAAAGGAGAAAACTTCAAGAACTTAAAGGACTCAAAAGTTCTGATGGTTTTTAAGCTTGAGAACTTTTGGATGTTAAAAGATAAGGGGTATGTTTTGTCATCCAGAGCACTAGCCTAAAACCTCAACCCCATTATTAGCATGGATTTTGGAAGGGCTCTCCCATGTGGTACACAGCCAAGTGGCTTTTCTGACTTCAGCCAGCAAACCCATCTCTTTTTTCTCCAGTGATAGCAGTGACTGTGTTACTGCAAAGCAGCCATGGGGCCTCCTTTTCTGTCTTCAAAACCACAAGAGCACAAATGTTAAAAACATTGTGAGATTTGAATGGATGGTTTCTTTTGGGGTTTTTTCATTCTTCTTCACTTCCCATGTCTGATCAAGATTGGAAACGGAAGTGTTGAAAGACTATACTTAGGTATTATTTATTGAGCACTGACACTGTGCTCGAAGTTTAACCACTCTGTGAAATACCACAAAAAGAAACTACTTTTACTGTATTTCAAGCCCAACCAGAACAAGAAATTACTGGAAGTTTCACAAGAATACTCTGTTTTTGCAAGACTTCCAGGCTAGTTCTGTAGATCAAAGATGGTCAGGCAGTCTTGGATGAAACCCAAATGAACATTTAAATGTTGGGTGCTCAGCCAAACCAAAGTGAAACTCTGAATTGTAAGGTTTGCTCTCCTTCTGTCCTTCAGTGTTGATAATGTGCAGGTTAAGCCTGCTGGATGCAACTTGAAGTTTCTATTTGATCCATAGATAATATTTTGGGTCCTCTGTGTATGCTTTTTACAGTTTGTTAACAGGCTTTCTGGCACTGTTTTAAATGATTTGGTGTAAAATCTAGTGTCTCACAGTTATATACAGAGCTAATTCATACCCAAGGGAATGTGAGCTGTTCCTACAGCAGGTATTAGAAGGAATTACACTATTCTATTACAGGAAAGAGAAGGTTAATGTTAACATACCATGAGCAAGGCTCACATGTTGCACCTTATATGTTAGAGCTGGAGTACTGCTCCACACCAATGAAGTGATAAAACTTGAGCCTTTGTGCTCTGGGGTCTTTTTTTAAGCTACCACCCACTTGCTGTGGAGTAAGCGCTTGCAGAGAATTGCCATGGCATTTCAACTAAGTCTAATTTTGTACCCAAGCTAATCTGATCAGCTGCAGCCATATTTTTGTTATTAAAGTAATTAAGTAATTTTAAAGAAAGTTAATAAATAAATAAATGCAAAAGTAAAGATAAAGTCTCCTTCATAAGAGATGTCACACTGACCTTCTCAGTTCCAGCCCTTTTGAATTTCTGTGCTTGGCTGGTTGTTCCATGGTAGAATGTTCCATATTGCTCCTCTTGTGGACCAGCATTTCCATGATCCTTGGGTGTTGTCATCCATGTCTCCCTGTCATCCCTTTAGGGCTTCCATCACATGCTTTAACATGTAACAAAATCATGGTCAGCTGTTTTGAAGACTGTGTTATCTACATGTTTTTTGGCACCCCTGGGTCTCACAGAGACTGGGATATGTGGCAAGATGCTCTTCTGCTGCTAGCTTTGTGTCAGTTGCTCTGTGACTTGCAACAGGCCTGCTGGATTTGCATGATACAATTTTTCCTTTTGTGATGGATAGGCAAGTACTCCCTAGGTCAAAATATTTTGAAGGCTGTATCTGCAAGAGCTCTAGGAAAGATGCATATTATTATTATTCTGCTCTATACACAATAAGTTAAAAATACTTAGAATAAGTTATGTAGTCTGATGTGGCAGCAACGAGTATTTAAAACTACAGAGAAAGAATCAACCTGGTTAGCAAAAAATCAAATCTAGGTTCCTGACATCAGACACAAACTTCAGGGAAGGGATAAGTTTTAAATTCTTAATAATGGCTACTTTGTGATAATCATGACAGCAATGCCAAATACTTAAAAATACTGGGACTGTGCTGTTAATAATGCAGTGGAAATCTACAAACATAACTCCAGCTTTAATGAAAACTAAGATGAAGTGTGGATCTAGCTGCATATATATGTCACATAGTGTGCAGTAAAAACTTACTCTTGCATAAAATCAATATTTAGTGGTCAAATTTCTCTTATTTCCCACTACTAACGGATGGAGTCATATGATTCAGCTGTAAATCTACCAGCTGGAAGTAATGAGGTGAACTGTCCATAGCAATATGAAAGATATACATGCCTATTCAAAGGCAGACCATCTGTGGAGATCCATGGAGAAGGATAGTAGAGAATTTTATATAGACACACAGTAAAACAGTCTCTCGTGATACTGTAGGAGCTGTGGGGGCCTAATCTTTACATTTGACTATTAAATTAGGAAGGGCAAAGCCTACACAATACCAATGGTATTAGTCATGTCTGGAGGGGCATCCAATACCAGATGTCACTTTTCTGATCTTTCATGCTCAGCTCTTACAGCTTTTGGCACGTCAGAGTTCGCATCTGAGTACAATTTAAGTTAAAACAATACAATCAGCATGTCTAACTATTTTTGCCTTTCTTTCTGCTATTTTGGGAACTAGGCTATGGTGAGTTTCTGCTGTTTAATCTAAAAGCCTTCCTTGTCCCTGTCTCCAGCCTCATGAGGTAATGCTGGGGGATGTTAGAGAGCTGTGTTAAGGAACAGTTGTTTGACAAGTGCTACTGGTTTTAAACTGAGTTGCTTGTTTATTGGCTGCGCAATTATTCATCTGTTAGCATAGCATAGAAAAAATAATTTTGACAGTAAAATAGTATCTTTTCTTGGTAGAAATTATTTGTCTTAAGTGAACAAGTCGTTGTTTTAATGTGAATGCAGTTCTGTACAATATAACAGGAAAGGTTTGTTTATTTATTTAACAGGCAAACAAAAGCTTTCACGATCAGACAAAAGAAAATATATGTAGGGAATTGTGTGTGGAGGAGCACAGTCTGCTCTTCTGACTTGTTATAAGATAAAGTCATCTCCCTTTATGCAGATTATTCATGTTTATTTATGACATTCTCTGAAAGGAAAGACACTCAAATGCCTCAGGGCTATGGCCCAAAGTAAATAACTTGTCATAATATACCTTGCAAATGATAATGTAAACCACGAGAAATCCAGGGAGGAGATGCACATACATTCCAAAGATGGGAAGTTATTGAATGTTTAGGCTTAAGAAGCAGATAGTTTTGATTGGGGATATTTCCCTTGTTTCTGTATGGTAGATGAATTACTCTGCATGAGTGATATCCATTGTACTGTGTTTATTCTTTTCCGCTTTTGTTCACCAATCACTGTGATGTCTAGTCCTTTCCCAAAGATGGTCTGTATAATAAATATGTTAAGTCTGACAAGGAATGGATGGTAATGCAGCATCAATGCCCTCTGGGGTTAGGGACTGTTCTGGTTATTTTTGTGTCTCTGTAAGCTTACGATACAGGCATTTGTATAGACAAAATCTTGACTCAAGTTCAATGCAGAAATCTTTCCACTGGGGGAGCTGGCAGCCTGGGTTTGAGCAGTAACACCAGCAGATGCATCTTTGCATTTCTTGCTGCATCCAGGGCCTGCTGCTTTGTATTCAGTGCTTGGGCCAAAGAAAGGACTTAATGCATTCATTCAGTGTTTCAGTATGGATTATGTGTATAGAGAAACCCGGGACTTAGGTAGAGGTAAGGTAGCTGCTACGTAAAGTGCTCTGCAGTAAGACTGTTTTTGGAAATCCTGGGGCCTGTTCCCTATCTTGTCATGTGCCAGTGCTACAGCTGGATGACTTGCTTAAAAGCTTGACTCTTGAGCCAGCTGTAGGTAAATCAGTTGTAGCCAGTTTGGCTCTCTCTGTACTAATGGATTGAACAGTGCCAGAATACTGCCACGTGATCACTTCCACTGTTAATTTGTTATTCTACTTTTTAGCCCAGTTTTGGCCTGTGCCAAAAACCACTCTTCCAAACAGTTCCCAGACACAGTTCAGGAGTCAGCAGGAATGAGCAAGAGACAGCTACCAATAGGAAGTTTGGATGCAAAGCACTTTGCTATCACAGCTGGAAAGAACAGTCCCTAGCCCTTTTTATTTAAGTAAGGAAAAGTAGTTCCATGGAGCATTGGGTGCTTAATATCTATCACATAAAACACACAGTATTTTTTTTCTTTTGAGAGTTTGCAACTAGCTGTTGCTAGAAATGTTTGTCTTCTGACTCACAAACTTCAATAGTTTTTAATATATTTTCAATATAATTTGTTTTCCTTTCAAAAACAAATGATTCCAAAATTATTTGTGTTTCTAGATTGTACTTTGATTATTGTTTTCATATATAATGTATATTTTATTTTTTCTTATAGAAGGATAATGGTCCATTATGTCTAGGTTGGTCCACATTAGCATTAGGCACCTCTAAAACGCATTTCAATTAATCTAACCCCCGAATTATCTCCTGAATGTGCTCTTCTCTGTCTGACGGGGCAACCCAGGGAAACTATGCTTCAGGTTTAGGTGGTGGCATTACACCGGTTAATGTTGTTGTTATTGCCTTTCACTGGTGCAGTTAGCACAATAAGATCTTGAACTTTGCTGTAATTTGTAGGCATTTGTGGCCCAACAAATTCTTAATAGTTGGATTTTTTTGCAATATTCAGTTAAAATTTCTTGGGTGTTTTTTGCCTTTGTTTTTGGGTTTTTTTGTTTGCTTTTTTTTTGTTGCTGTTTTTTGTTTTGGTTTTGGTTTCATTTTGGTTTTTGTTTTTTTAAATTTGGTTTGGTCTGATTTTGGGTTTTTGGTTTTGTTTTGAGGGTTTTTTTTGGTTTTTTTGTTTGGGGTTTTTTGTCATCTTGTCTTCTTACAATTAAGGTTATTGTAGCTGGGACCTAGCTGTGCAGGGCTGCTACCTGTTATAAAGTGCCTAGCATATGGGGAAACCAACCTGTAGTCCAAATTCACTGTTCATGTATCGCATCCAAACCTCCAGAATTTCATTGCCAGGTTGCAGTGACACTTCGTAGGTTGCAATCCTATGTGTAAAATAAGCATCACAATGAAGACTTAGCCAGGTTTCTTCTCTTCCTGAGTATCCTCAATAAAAGAAGTATGAAATGAAGCAACAGTGTTCACCAACATAACAAAATAGTGTGCTTTCTAAAGAAAACAACAGTGGCTGATAAAATGGCTTGCAAAACAATTGTGTCAGGAAAACAATGATGCAGTTGGGCTGGGACTGACCTTCTACAAAGCCTGGAGGAGGCCACATCTGGCATTTGATTCTGACCCCCTTCTGAAAGCAGTAAAACAGTAAGTCTTAACTGAACCTTTTTTTTTTTTTTCCTAAGGAGAATTTACCTCAGAGGGTCCTGAGAATTAGAAGCCAGGATAGATTTCTTCCAGTGCACTGTGCAATTTTTCCCCCCTTCCCTGAACAGGTAGGATTATGTAACCTAATAAATTGGTCTCATTACAGAGCCACTGACAGACAGACAGACATACAGGGTGCTGCCAACCAGCGTGTGTGCTAAAGGTGAGCATGCCCAGGGGCTGGTAGAAGTGAGCAGTGGATGCAGCACTCAGAAACCATCTGGCTGAAGGAGGTCATGCCTGTTGCATAAAGCAGGGGGAGATAAGGATGTCAGCAGCATAGAGGGCGACATCCATCAATCAACTTCTTCATTATAGCAAGAATCAGCACTGTGGGTCCTTGGGAGGAAGAAGGAGCTAGTGATCCCTCATCTCACAGGTGGCAAGTCTAAAAAGTCTAACCTTTCACATTTCTAGGGGCAGGCAGGATGAAGAGTGTGTTTTTAATGAATTACCCATAATCACACACACACAGAGATCTACACAATATCCTACTTTCATATATATTTCCCCTTCAGGATAAAATAATTAAATAGAAAAGTCTCATTATTTATTTTTAAAAATCATAAAAGCGTGTCTTAGGAAGCAAATTTTCAAGTCTCTGATCAAGTAAATAATTCTCTGTAATAAAAATGCAGAGAATTAGTCTCTGCTTCTGCATTTCACTCCAAAGGATAGAAGAATGGTAGAAGAAGGAAATATGCCAGAAGGTAACATGGTGAAATGAACACTCATGGCGCTTTTACTCATCTGAACTAAAAATCAGATGATTAATTAAATCTCGAAATAAGAATTGGATGATTAATTTAATCTCAGGCTTCAGGGACTGAAATATGAAAGAGACTGTTTCTTCTGCACATTCAAA
Organism: Irena cyanogastra; assembly: GCA_013397155.1. NCBI lineage: Eukaryota > Metazoa > Chordata > Aves > Passeriformes > Irenidae > Irena > Irena cyanogastra. The sequence continues at coordinate 1,452,046 of VWZV01004010.1, forward strand.
TACATGCCAGAGTACATTGGGGAAGATTTGCATTCCACCAAGAAATGTCACTAACCATCAGAAGCAGAATTTGTAAAGGCAAGAAAAAATACAAAATGCTAGAAAGTTGTCCTTAGGCTTTCCAAAGATAACCAACAGAACATAGCTGATAGAGCAGGCAGCCACTGGAAGCTTTTTAATCATTGGTATCATACTACAAAGGGAAGAACAGATCTGAGATCAGGACCCTCTATGTAGTCCAGCAGACCTGCTTACCAGCAGGTGTGTAAGTCTAACTCACTTGGCAGGCTGATTCACATCCATTACTTCAGCATAGAGAAATTGAGAGTAAGTGCTTCTAGAGGAGGAAGAGGGCATAGACACCCTGAGCTAGCTGCTAAATCTCCCTTTATCCCACCAATGATAGTAGATTGAGGCTAGAAGTGGGACATAAATCCTAACCAATTCCTAAATTCAGAGAGAAGTCTAAATCTCCTCCTGTTTCTCTTTCTTGATCATGCAGAGTCCATTTAGAAAGAACAGAAATAGAGACAAGCTCAGGTGAACTGGACTGGATGAGTAACAGCATCCTAAAATAAGCTTTGGTGTTAGCACTTATCTGGAAAGGTAATGCCGAGTGATTTTACAGGGACTGCTGCTCTATAATGCTGCAGGTTTTACAAGAAGATCAAATCTGCTGTCATTTCTCTCACTTAACATTCACCAATGTCAACTTTCTCCTTTACAGGGAAATTGGGATTTGGCCCTGCCTGCAAATGAACTCCCTAATGTCCCAAAGTAGGCAGACAAAGGGAAAAATGTTTGTAGGATAGGAGGACTTTTTTCACTCACTTCTCAAACGATAGCCATGTTTTGACACTTGTAATGAAGCCAATGAGAAAAAACATTACTGAGAAAAAGGCCTCTCTAACAGGGAACATGTATGATTATTATCTCTGTGTTCACCTCAGAGTGTGCAATAGATTAGGTTCTCCTTTCTTTCCCCGAAAGCATCAGCAATCAACCAGGTTAGAATGAGAAAGAGCTAACAGGGCCTTTATTTTTGTAGATCATTAAAAATGACCCAAGGGACCAATTTTCTGTACTTTTACTCAGTTTTCTTTTGATTCCAGTCACTAAGAATGAGACACACATAGCTGTAGGGTCAGACAATGAACGAAATTCTCCTCTTGCTTGTTGATGGGTCGATGTCGATGGGTTCTGTTAAAGCAGAACTGGAATAAATGAGATGAACATGCCTGACTTCTCCTGGCAGCTTTACTCAAGCACATATGAAACTAAATTCCTTTCTTGGTGAAAAGTACCTCAAATGAAACCTGAAGTGACTGAATTAAATTGCATTATAACCCTGCAGAGGTCAGCAGGTCAAATTCAAATTTGGTGCAAGCAGCGGTAATGAAGTTGCCCTCTTTGTCGTGCGGCTCTATCTAAACTCAAATATATTGTTAATAGGTGGTATAAGCTTTTTTTATATCAGTGATATTTAACTAAGTTTTAACTGTTCACTAACTGAACTGAAGTACTAGGAAATGACCTGGACATACATCTGCAAAGGTGTAAACAGAAATATTATACCTCTGTAAATATAAATCTGTGTGGCTTAAGTAGGCAATAGTTTTATATTGATACTTTCATTGGTTAAAAAAACAACAGCAGAAAATGCATCAGCTGAGTTACCAAATGGGTAAGAATTCTTTCTCAGCTGTGCATGCTTTCATACAGTGCAGCCTACAAACAAAGAGATCCATCTGCACATGGAAGTCTATTTACTTTAAAGTCTATTTATTTAACCAAACCTCAGATTAATAAATCACACTCTGCATACTGAATGCTGCAACATCAGTGAGCCCTGAAATGATCTGTAGACTTGGCCATTTGAGTGAATGTACTGGTTGTGAAGTCAGATCTGATAAAGTATTTCTCTGCTCGCCTGCAAATTGTCATACAAGAATCTCATAAGTATCAATCATGTTGTGCTAAAGGCTGATACCAAGGGTGGGGAGACAAGCATATAAAAAATTTCATGTCTTATTTATGTGTCTCTGATGACAGAAACTTAAAATATTACCTCTATCAAAGAACTGTATTTTTCTTCTTCCCTCCCTCTAGTCTTTTAGTAAAAAAGAAAGGAATTGTAGCAGACATACTTTAATTCTATTTAGAAGTTTTTTATGAGAATTCCTTCATTTCATAGTCCAGGGCTGTCATCAAAATCAAACCTATTAATTTGACCCAAACACACTACACTACTTTTGAGAAGGGAGAGGAAAGAATGGAAAAGATGATAAGGAGGTGGAGACAGAAAAAGAGGGGGCAGGAAATAAAACCAGAAGACAGCTTCAAACATTTCCTGGAGGCACAGGTTTTCTAGCCCACCTCACCCACATTCCCATTCCTTCCCCCTACAGCATTTGTGATCTGTAATTCCTACTGAAAACTGATTCCAAGCATGATTCAATTGTCCGCGTGAATCATGTCAAATCTCTTTTGAACATGTTAACCTCTAAAAACTGTACCTTGCTGGCAACCACAACAATGCAGACCACTCCTTCACAAAAAGCAGTGAAACAAATGTGCTGGAACCAATATGAAAAGAGACCTGAACGGTACCACCTGTGCATGGGCACCATCATCTTTGGCTGTATGGAGCACACTGCTGTTTCAGGAGCTGTTTATTTTAATATTGCACTTTTAGAATCACAGTAGAAAACCATGAGTTGAATGTAGTGGTCCATAACTCTTTCTTAGCAATGTTTTACCAGTCATCAAGTACCAGTTATATCTGCCCTGAAAAATTCTCTACAGCTTAGTAGGAGCCATGGCTGCAAAACAATGTGTCCAAATTGTAAAAAAAATCTTTTACTAATAGCATGGTCCTTGACAATATGACGCAGTCATGAAGAGACTCTCATTTCTCTAATAATAGACCTGATGTTGCTCCGGATGCTCCCAGGCACTCATCTGGTTTCCTGTTCCATTTTTACCTATGACTTGATGTCGAAATCTCTAAAGGCAGTGTAAATATCCAGTGGGCTCTGATTCTGTTTCCTAAATTCTAGTTAATGTGTTTCAAAAAAAGTTGTGTAAGCTGACCTAGTTATAGAGCACGATATGTGATCTCTCTCTCTCTCTTCTCTTTCTTATTTATTCAAAGAAATACAGTGAGGGTTCATCTGTGTAACTTGCCAAGCATCCTAAGAAATGAAATAGTGATGACACACGAAGGAATTTGAAAACACTCAGCGCTGTCTTATTCTGAGGTAGAAATCAAACTTAAATTGATCCTGAAAGGAGATAAAGCCTCTGAAAATGTTTAGGGTTTTCTTGATCAAACAGAATTCATACTTCACATATAGGAATAAAATATGACTCAAGTTGCAAATTAAAAAAAATAAAAAGTAAACGGTGTTTTCTACAGAAACTGGTGAAGGAACAATATAACTTGCTGGCTTAGCAGTGCTGTTCTAAGCCATTCATGTTTCACATTATAGTTTTGGCAATAACTGACCTGCTGTGAGTCTCCTGGGAAGTGATAAGTTTGCCCACTTCCTTGTTTATCAAAAGATCAAAACTTTTATCTGAATTACTATCATACATACTTTAAAATCCAGTCTCTTGTGGTAATTAGTTGTGTAATCACATCTAACACTATTGGGGATGGAGTAGAACAGGATTGACTTGGTAGGTGAGAAAGGATCAAAGCAGTGCTCTAGCAAATTATTATGGTAATTAGTGTTAGTCTTGTAGTTTATCTCCAGGGGGGCTTTTAATAGAATCAGTGAGAGCTTGGGAAAACCTGTGTGCAGGATAAGCATGCACTTGAAGAAACAAAGCTTGCCAAGCTCACAGGGCAGTCTGGCAGGGGGACTGGAGATGAGTGGCATGAGAGGAAATTGAAAGGCATATCAGGTAGTGAAGGGGAGAAGTGATCTGAGTGTATCTCGCAGTTTTCAAGATGCAAGAGACCTACTGCATCCCTGTGCTCCCCTTCAGCCTTGAAAAAAAGCTCTAATAACCCTTAGATTTGTTGAGTCTTAGTCAAAAGAGCAGCTGTTGCTGGGGCACAAATGTCAGAGACGGACAATAGTCTTCTGCGGTATGGCTCCATGAGCTGGGGAATATGGAAAGTGTAGGTTTCAGTGTGTAGGCCCCCTGCAAATGTTTTTCCTTGGGGTGTTACCCAAAAAAAGGTCCAGATGTGACCATCAGTGCATGGAGTATGCAAAGACAGGGTAGGAACAGACTTTGCCACCAGCCTGTGTTGTGATGGTCTTGCCCATAGAGAAGGGAGTAATGAAAGCCCTGAGTGATCCTTCCATTTGTACTCCAGACTCCTAATTCAATGCCTAATTGTTCCCCAGTCTAATTAATCCATAGGGATACATGTGGGCAGGGTTCCAGTCCTTTTCATGCTACCGCTTGTTTTATTGCGGGGTCCGTAGAGGTCCCCTGAGATGACCCCCTTAAGTGATAAAAATATCTCTCATAGTTCCCAGGGGGAAGGAGGCTGATGTTGTTCTCTGCTTTGGAAGGGCAGTGCTAATGCTGGTGACAAGGACAGCACTGTGAGGTCTACTCAGGCTGGCATGCTGCCAGGACAGCAATCTGCCCGCCACCGCAGCCTCGGCAGCCGGCCGGGCGATGGTGCCGCTGCCTGGCTGACACCCCCCAGATTGGCAGGGCTCCTTTGCCAGGATGGAAACTGTCTCTAGTGAACAGCTCGTTATTAGTGCTCTACTTTTCGCAGCAATTAAGTCAAGAACCATGGCACCTGTTCATCTCACCTCCCTTGCAGGAATTAACATGCCGTATGGGAAAGAGATTTGTTCGGTGGTGGGGGCAGGGGGAGAGAGCTCCCTTGTGTCTGTTAAAGGCAAATAGCAATGCATCTGAGATTCTTCGGGGAATAGCAGGCTTGATGAATTTACAAGAATTTTGAGGAGAGCTGCTTTTACCCTGGGGGTGGTGAAAATGTCCCAGATAATTTGATTTTAAGTAGATGTTCACTTTGTGTTGTTAGTTCTCTCCTCGGCTAAGGAATACTTACGCCTGAGTGAAAACCACTGAAGAGACCCTGACGACACCTCGAATCTCTCTGATAATGAGAATATAACTGCTTCAGTTTGAATGAACAATGTTTTAATCTATGCTGCTTGTATGTACAAAGGCTCTGAAATGGACCTCAGGTTTGCCTAGGGATTTGCTGTGTGTATTTACTTAAGCAGTGAACCTGAAAAATGGCATAATTGTTCATCTTGCAAAGAATTACCTCATTCTGTCTAATCAACCTGACAGGACAAAACAAATCAATCTTTTAAAGAGATGTATTTTTTTCCAGGAAGATGTGGATATTAAGACGGTATGTAGATGCTGTTGGTTCCAATTAAAATCAATATCTGTCCTGATTTGTGGCTGTTGTCTCTGTGACAGCGAGGGGGCTAGATAAGGGGACCCATCTGCTCAGCTTTCCCAAAGGGGCTCCAAACAAGTGAATGACCTGCAGTGTTTATTATTAAGTTTTCAAAGAGAAACTTGTTTTGGTCTAATTGAAAGAATAATACGAGAGAGGTTATTTCTGGTCAGTTCCCTGCTGTTTTCACTCCAGAGAATATATTCCAGGTGTTAGCTAGGCAATGCTATGATACAGTATTGACTTTCCCTTGTGTTTAGGCATGCTGGTGCCAATGGACCAATAAACTGCAGTTATGAATGTAAAGCCAACTCTTTCAGAGAAACTTTTTGCTAACTATTTAGTAAGCCAGATGGTTAATGACTACATTAATTTTCAAAAGCTCCATTCCCCAGGAGCGAAGTAATTGTAATTTTTCAACACCCTTGTCCTTCTTTTTCATCTGTTTTATTATGCTTCTTTTCTTTTGCATTGTTAAAAAAGATTGGTTGTGAGAGACTGCTGTTTTGTATCACATTTTTTGTAGCTAACAGTTCTTTCCCCTTCTTATGACAACAGATTTCACGGGTAAAGTCTAAACAATAGGGAAAAATATGGGCCTATAATTTTCATGTGGAATATGAGAGATAAACCTTATTCATTAAAATAGCATATGATGTCATCCCTGGATCATGCATGTGTTAGATACTGTGTGTATGTGTCTTTAGATAGGCAAACAGAAAAAGCAAAGGCTGTGCAGAGCAATGACTCAGCCCAAGTCTGGAAAATGAAACGGCAACTGGCTCTGGCTTTATGTCTTCAGGCTGGGTCATCCAGATAGTGGAGTAATATACTCAGGAAAGTAATCTCAGGCTACAAATTATTTTGTTTTATATTATTTGCTAGGAGGAACAAGGTTTTTCAATTTGGTAGCTGGACTTAACAACTAGAGGAGGATTTTCAGTTGGAATGGCAGTGCTAAAGCTGACAACAAGCATTTGAATTTAAATAAAAATTCTCAAATGCTTTTTAAAAAACCCTAAACCCACATTTGAAGACACTGTAAAATGTTTGGTTTGACTTTTTTTCTTTTAGAATACTATTTGATGTATCTTAAAGGGAAAAAAAAGCTACCATTTTAAATAAAATCTTCTGACTTCTAAAAATTCCTTCTCACTTTTCAAAATTAATCCTGCATCCTTTTATTTGGGATTCTGCATATTTTAATGAATATAATTTAATTTTAAAAATGTTCTTTAGTCTTGCATTCGATTCAAAATACATGTAATGTGGGCTGCAAAAAAAAAAGTGAATTCTCTGCATAGGGAGTTAATAAGAATTTGATTATAATTAAATTTATATAAACAGTAGAACAAGACATTGTTTTTTGCAATAGTAAATGTATATATATATATATATCTCAAATATATATATCTATATATATAGTCATCCTAAAGCCATTTAGGAGCTTGGGTTTCTGCTGTTTTCTCACTGGGAATACAGACAATCAAGACAAAAAAGTGCAGAAGACTTGCTGCTATCTCCCGTCTGACCTATATCTTCAGTTCCAAAACTAAAATTGAGACCATACTTCAGTCCTGTCTTTAATTGTTTGACTTTGAACCCAGCTACCAGCCACACAGCCACTCAAGAAAGTGGAGAAAGCAGTGGGTTGTAGACAACTGAGGAAAGATGTTCTCATTGTCTCCCAGTGACACTTCTCCTTGTAATCACTGAAGCAGGGACTGGCACCCACGTCCAGCCCTTCTGTGGGTAAGGTCATCCTGGGCGAGAGCAGCCACCCATGAGCTTTGGGTGAAACAGAGATGCCAACGTCTCCTTCTTCTCCAGTGGGGTGGTGAATATTGGGTTTTGTTTCCCCTGCTTTTAATTTCACTTCAAACCAACTTCCACCCTCCTTTCTTTATTTTTATGAGAGTGCCAAGCTGAAAACTTTGTTGTTCACACAGACCAAACTCAGCTGCTAAATCTAACCCATTAAATTGTTTTAGTTCTGTATTAGAGGGTGGGGGTGTGGGTCTGTATAAAGATTCTTTTGGTTTTTAAGCAGCGTTTTTCTTGAACCAAGCATGTTGCACTGCACCAAAAAGTCTTTACTAATCAAGAAAAAAATTCCCTAATTCTCAGCTGTGCTAGTGTGAGGAGATGGGGAGAAGCTGTGATCCGGGGCCAGCCATTGTTTCGGAGCAGAATGCTGAGGTGATTGACAGTTGCAAATTAATGGGAACGATTTTTAGACAGGGCTTGTCACATGAGGGCCTGGCCATCCTGGACATGCTGTCTGTGCTTTAACTTTCTAATTCCATCTGGAGTTTAGACAAAGAGGCCTGGATGAATCCTGCTCTCTGTCCATTTGGCTGTCATCATTTTGATTAACCTGATTCTTCAGCAGGAGCAAAAAGTAGTTGGCTTCGGTCCACGCAGACATCAGGAAAATAGCTGCTGTAATGGCCCGATGGTCTGCACACAAGAGATCCTGGGGCTAATCTGCTTTTTCTCCTATGTCTAATTAAAAACTTCTCTTCCTGTTTACATTAACAATTTTTACAATATTTTCAGTAAATAATTGCTTTTGGAGCTGTGGGATGGTAGGAACGTTATTTTTTCCAGCACAGGTGTTACATAAGTAGGGATGAAATGGGAAAAAGAGAGCAGACATGAGAGAGGGAAATTGTTGTGGGAAGGAAGGAAGGAAGGAAGGAAGGAAGGAAGGAAGGAAGGAAGGAAGGAAAAGAGAGAGAGAAAGAAAGAAACAGAGAAAGAGGGAGACAGAAAGAGAGAAAGAGAGAAAGAGAGAAAGAAAGAAAGAAAGAAAGAAAGAAAGAAAGAAAGAAAGAAAGAAAGAAAGAGAAAAAGAAAGAAATTACTTCCACTGATGAGTTTCAGGAGGAAACTGCACCTTGCTACTTTACTGCCCCATGTGATTGTCCCCTGCCCTTTCTCTATGATCTGTGGGATCTAGGGCAAGTTTCACGTGCTTAGGTTAATACAAATGAGCTTTATTTAAAATACATGTACAATAAATTACTGTGTTTCCATTACTTTCCATTTCCAAATTACTGTGTTTTATAACAGTACTTTTAGATACATTTATGTTTTCTACTCTCTGGTCTGTTTTTTTAGCTCTTTTTTTAACTTCTATGTTGGCTGGTGAGGCCAAAGAGTTGCCTACAAAAGCTAATCCTCCTCAGCCCTTTCCTGGCTGAAAATATTGGTGGGCCCTTCTTGGTAACCAGACAGAGGTTGGGTTCTGCACATGACTCATGCCCCAGTCAATGTGAGAAAAAAAATAACAAAAGAAGGCACTTAAATGTAATGTCTGCCCCCTTCAAGTTCAGAGTGCAGTCCCCAGGTCACTGTATTTAAAATAATGACTTCTCTGAGATTTTTCAAGTGCACAATCCCTCTCCACTACTTATAGGAAGTGATTCTATCTACTCTTTGCCTTGGGGCTGGGGCACGGATATACAGTCCACTGTGCAGGAAAGGGGCACCCATCTTTGACCCAGGAAATTGGAGGAACCTGTCTGGTCAAAATGCTTGTGCCTGCCCATGGGGTCAGCCATGCTTCCTTGCTGCTCCCATGCTTTCACCTTGCCTCCCAGCCTCCATGGGCAAGAACCAAGGCCACCTGGGACATGCTCCTGGCCTGCAGCCAGTTGTGACATCTGTGCTCATGCACTAAAATGCATCAGCCAGAAAAGCAGGAGGAAAAGTGTAGGTGCACTTGAGCAACACTGATCAGAGATGTCACTGCTTTGCTTCCTGGTCTCAGTCCAGAAGAGGAAAGTTCTCCACTCCTTAAGGAGGCAGTTTCCCTGTGTCTTTCTTCTTTCCTCTTCTTTTCTCTCATCTTCCCACAGCTCCTCACTCTTGCTTCAACCCCAACAGCACCAGGTTTTCTGCTGAAGTGCGCTGTCATTTACCAAGCCTAATTACATAGCAGCAAACTGAAATCCCTCTTGTCTACTTTGGACAACTTGGACTCATTGTGTGGATCATGCAATGGGATTTGACACAGAGCCAGGAAGAAGACTAAATTAATATGGTCACTTCAGGTCATGGTCATAAAAAGCCATAGTTCTTCTGCTGCAAATGTTTCAAGGCTTTGGTTCTTTCTTACAGGTTTCAGTGGAGAAAAAAAAAATGCAACTTATTTTTAGTCAGCCAGGCATTGAGTGATACGTTACAGAGGAAAGCTATAGTCTGTTTTAAGCTGGAGTGAACAGTTGCTGACTTTAGGATGGTGTCTTAACCTTTAGATGTTTGTTCTGACAGGGAAACTAAGGAACTGACGAGAAGAGAAGTCATCAACATTTTATTCTTATTTATCTCTGACCTGAAGAGGCACAGATATGGATGATACATGGATAATTGTTTTCAACAATCTGCTCTTGCAGATAAAATGGCCATGCTTGGGCGAGCAAACGAGAGAGAGAGCTGAGATTAGGTTTCCAGTTTCATTGCAAATGAACAACCCAAATCCCATTTCTGCTTTTTTCCTGTGTGTGGTGTGTTTATTACTCTATGTAAGGTAAATAGCTGGAAATGTGGCCAGAAGTCTTCTCTTGGGCCACCTTTCAAAATGTGTTGCTTCTTGCTTTTGCTGCACTGAGACAAGTAGGCTTAATGGGTGGAGCTGGAGCGATGTGCCTTTTAATAGCCAAACAGCTCCTGGGAGTCCTGGCTGTCGACAGCCCAGGATGATGCCCATGCAGCCATGGGCTCCTCACTAGTGACAGGTTGGCAGGCTGGGCTGCAGCAAGCATGGGCATCTCTTGTTGCAAGGTGGTCTTGCTTGGTTGGTATATGATCACCACCCACCTGAGCCTTCAAAGAAGAATTTCCACTTGGGTTTGAGGAGAGATACGTGGGGTAAGTTTGGTGACATTCTTAGGCAGATTGCTATGGCTGGAAGAGAAGAAATAGAGATTGTAGCACTTCAAACCCCACTGGGAAGAGGCTGGAGGGGAGAGCTGTTTGAACCACAAAATGTAGGTCACTGTGAAGCAGAGATGTTTGCCCTAGGCATGAACCTGAACCAAGACACAGTTTAGAACACATCACACGTGTGAGGGAAGTTTATCATCAGATTTCTCTTCTATGGATAGCTTTCATATTTCAGTAGTGTGCTGAAAAAGAAATTGGATCCAAACAGCTATTCAGATTTAAAAGTATTTGGGTTTGGGTCAAGACCTTATTCTAGCATCCCCTTTCCCTGTGTGCTTCCACTGTCTGCAAAGTACCTGCTTCAGAGTCCCACTGATGAACACTCCTGAGGTTTGGAAGCCTTCACTTGCAGCTCCTAGCTGTAGTACATTGGCCCAGACATAATGTTGACACATACTTACGTGAAGTTCACTGAACGGTGCCACTTCATAAAAGTCCCATAAAGGTACAATCTTGTGTTTAGAGGAGATTTTATTTATGGAGACACAGAAAGTTGCATGTCTGTGTGCGTGTGTATGTACTCTGTAAAAAGTCCATTAGCCAAGGTGTAAGTGAAATGAATCTGACCTCTGTGTCACTAACGTGCTGTCTGCAAAGGTGCTGTTTCAGAGCATTCTCTACCTCACCCCAAACCCTCAGTGGAAACTGAAAGTGAGAACAGAGAGGATGATTTTTTCTTAAGTGCATCAAGCGGTGTTTTGTCTGAGAAGAATAAGAATAATGAAGTAGGAAAATAATATAAAAACGCAACCCGGACCCGTGATAAATCTTGGGTTTTTTCCAAGTCTTACTGAAAGCTCTAGCCAAAAAATAAGAAACAGTATCTGAAATGTTTGTGAGGAAAGGAGACTGTGCCAGCACTCGTCCAGCAACATCTGAGAGAAGAGAGAATTTTATATGTGATTGCCTTAGACTTGCTGTCATTATCAATTAAGCTTAGAAAGCTCATTTGATATGCTCAGCCATCCTGCACACTTGCCAAAAAGGCAAGACTTCTCCACAGCTGTGGCTCTGAAGAGCTCTGAAACACTGTGAGGAGAAGTGAATGAATGTACTAGTGAGGTGATACTGGATGCACTGAATTTCTCTTGTGGAAAATCACTTTGGATGGTGGCCCATAGCTGGCACTTGGTGCACGCCATTGTGTGGTGCTTGTCACTTGTAAATTCTCATGCCTCCTGTGAATACAGTGCAGCCTGGTAACAAACTGATTTTTTGCTGCAACTTCTTATCTAGCTAAGGGCATGCTCCCTTAGCACTGTAGACGTGCAAAACAGCCCTGTTGTGTGCGACTTATGTCTCAATTTCATGCCAAGATATTTTACATACCAGGTAACTAGCACCGAGGAAGCAGTAGCAGCTTCAAACATGACTTTTGCTCAGTTAGTGTGAGCATTCCTGTGCTTTGAAGGTTCATAGGTAGCTCGTGTATAGCTGCACTGCAGTCAGGGCAAGATGCAAGCCACATGCTCACAAGCTTGTTCACATTCTCCATCTCCCTCATGCTTCAGTACCCTGCACACTCTTTTAGCAAACAAGCTCATGAGCACTCCAAAGCACCCTCTGCCACCACTTCCAGTCCAGAAGGCAATAAAGGGTGCTGTAAAGGATACTATCTGTGACCTGACTGTGTAGTGGTCATATTTGACCTGACTGTTGAATATAAATAATGTTGCCTGTTGCATAAGAAATGTTTAGGAGTGAGCTCCGCAGAAGCTTTTCCTTTGTAGCTAAGCCTGTTTCATTCTAAACAAAACTGACCTCTGTGGACTTAAGTGAAAGAAAAAAAGTAGGTTAACACAGCTTCTACCATATTCGCAAACCCCATCCTGTAAGGGTTAATTCACACCTTAGGTTACTCCAGCTTAGTCTCTTGAACATAACCTATGTGTAGCATGGTTACAATGAAACTTAAGAGTTTGACTATACAACTGAATTTAAATTGCTAAATTCTGGATTAGCCTCACTTAGACTGAAAGAGAAAGAAACCCCCTCTGCTGAGGGGAAGACAAAGGTCTTCACCAAAATCCCCTGTAGGTGAGTCTGCCAGGATTGGATATAGCTGCAGCAGGAGGGAAGTAAAGGTGAGAGGGATCAAGTGGTGACTGAACTGCCTCCTGAGACAAGGTGTGGATATGCACCACCAAGACAGGCAACTAGGGATATTCCATAAATCCACCCCAGAATGTCCCTCAATGTGAAGGCTAGCAGCAACAAAACACTTGTGTGAGGGGAATTTTCAGGCCCTTCCTTCAGGAGCTTGCTGGGGGCACCGGAGAGGACAGCCCCTTCAAGCTTCTTTTAAGTGGTTTCACCATGTTTATGCCACTGAGATGAGTGGGGATTTTTGACCCAGAAACTCTGGAGCTAAGGAAGCATTCAGGATGCTGCAACTACAGCCAACGTTCAGAGGGAAAGTGCCCATTTTAGAGAGCCACCATCAGCAGCTCCCAACAAGAGACAAGCAGTAGCCTCACTTATTTTGAGCACTGTGTCTGGCTTTCCCTCAGGGCTGTGTACCCCAGAGGGCACATAGATATCATTCTAGGAAGCATCCTTGCAAAGATCCCCTTCCCAAAAGATGTAGTGACTGTAACCTAATGGTATTGGAGACTGAAGTGATAGGAAATTCAGTCACAGTTCCAGACTTTGCAAGGAAAGTGATACTCACCCCTCACAATACCTCTATTCCTTTTTGTTTTCCCCTTTTTCTTTTCTTGTTAATTGTAGGCCCCTGTGAAGCCTGTGGGTATTATCAAAAAACAGATGCAGGGATGCCCCCTGAATTAATTGATTTTTGAACTTTGTTAAGACAAGTCTGATCTTGCATCAATTAAAGCATCAGTTCCATTCATATCTAGCCAGCATTTTCAGGGGCTAGTCCAGTGGAGTATGTTCAGGTCAGCCTCAGAGCGAGCCTGAGCTGTGAACTCCAGAAACCCTATCCCAGACACATAGGTCCTAATACAAAAAATATGTGACATGTTACCAGCAGGCTGCTTCCTCTCTGCTTTTTCCAGGCAACTGAGCAGCAAGAGTAGAGATAAATTCTCTGTAGATAAATGCCAGTCAGTTTATAAATAGATAAATGGATTCAGCAATACAAAGAGTCCTGCTTTTGAATGTGAATTTCTGAGCATAGGTCCCAGCAACAGGCAGGATTTTGTGCTTCAACACTTCAGCATTAAATCCCTAGAGAGATTGTGTTGCAAAGTGAAATAAAGTGAAGCCATTTAAAAAATGACAATAATAACCAGCATCAGTGTCATCCCATCATCTTTTCTTCAGATAGACTTACAGAATGTTGTTCTTCTGAACTCTTCCACAAGCAGAAAGGGGAAAAAAATAAAGCTGCTAGTTTCATATATACTTTAGATCATCACAAAGAAGCACTGCTACTACTATCTCTGTGCTGCCAGACTCTGTCCTGTGATTTAATGACCAAGTTAATGATCCCCTTCATATGTGCCTGGAAAAGTTAAACTTCCAGAGCCATTTGGAGGCTAAGGAATTCATCACTCATAGTTGCCTTCCAGAGCTCTGCTCATAATGAGCCAACCTGTGCTGGGAACACATCAGTTTAAAGATGATCCTACCTAGAGCTGGTAACCAAAGCACGTGCAACTTCCCTGCCTTAACTGGTTTTAGAGTAGCATTCATGATTTTAGAATTTTGGCATTGTTTTTTTCATTAAGCAAGATAGTAATGACCATAAAATATCCAAAATACAACATATTTAAATGTGAAGTAAAGATAGTTTCCCTCTGAGCTGATGGTGAAAAATGCATGTGATGAATATCTGTGTGTAAAGAGAATAAGAAATGGGATTAATCTGAGAGAAACCAAGCAGTGCTTGCCTGCAGGCAAAATGTACTACCTGAGTGACTGTCACAGGAAGCAAAAGGTCTGTGTCGGTGTTGTGACCCCCTCTGACACTAAAACATCACGTGCAATAGGGAGATCAAATTGTAAGAATCAACTCCTTAAAAAGTATGGTGTCTGCATTTTGAGCATTTTTATTCCAAAAATGACTTCCAAAGATGAATATGATTATTTCCTTTAGCTCATACCAGAGATACAAGTAGAAGAACCCAATCTTTGGCATCACTGCACTTCATCTTGCCTTCTTTTAGGGCTGATGCAGGAATGCTAACATACTTCACTGGCAGAGATATCTCTTTTAAGCAGAATACCATCACATTTCTGGAGGAAAAATGTAATGTTCTCCCTGTACAATTAATGGATCATTGCGTTAAAATGCTAAGTACTAACATTAAGTTGAATAATGTTTCCCCTCTGTCTTAGAATTTCCTTTTAAAAGTCTGTTCCTTGGCCTTGAAACTCTTGGCATTAACAAAAGCTCAGGTATGTCGACAATCATGCTTTCCTTTGGAAGGTTTTTTCTCATGCCACGCTTACATTATTGCTAACAATTTCTTTGTGGAAGTTAAAGCAAATTACCTTGTTCCTGTTAATGGCAGTGTGCAACAGGATGGAGATTTGCTTATTTGTATTACGTATTGGCTAGATAATAGTCCACTTTTTAAAAATAATAGTTTTTTACAGCCATGTTGAAATTTCAGCAGACAGGAGCCATTTTGCAGTCTCCTAAATCTCTAAACAGCTAAAAGATGATGATCAGAAACAGCTTGGAACAGAAACTGAAATAAAATGTCAAGAAACCCCGACTTAAATGAATTCGTACTTTTTAGCTAAGAAGAAATGTTCTAGTTCAGAATTTGCCCCAAACCACTAATGCTTAGAACAACATACTTATCCTTTGCTTGTCCTGCCTGTATAATACACTTGTGAGAGGTCTGTTCTGCCTTTGCCATGCTATTTCTTCCTCTGAAAAGAGAATGGGCTGCAGTGTTAGCAGAGGCTGAGTGCAGTAGCTACTGAATCTTGATTTTTGCTTAAATTGTTTGTACTTGTTTATTTCCTTATTTTCCACTGGGAGAAAGTCACAGATAGTCAGCATGTTCCTAAGTATGCCAATTAGGATCCTCAAGCCCACACTTTCTCCTTTTCCTTGCTTTTTGATTTGAATAGATTTTTCTGCCTGGAAGCTTCCCTGTGGGCTTAGGAGGCAGATTACACTTTTCTCCATGGGATGCATCCAGTTGGCTGCAGGAGATCTGGACCCTATCTTTATTTCTGCCACTAACCTACTTTGAACAAGCTGCTTCCTTTCTCTGTGCCTCTGTGCCCTTGCTCACCAACTGAGATTAGAAATGGTACAGGGCAGAGCACGCCTGTAAAAATTACAGTGAGTTTGTGCAATACTTTTAGCACAGTGGGGTCCCTCAGTCAGGGATGTTATTAAACTCTTGCTAAAGGACAAATAAGAGTGACAGCTGCTTTTGATCCAAATTTCTCAATGACTCCTACATCTCATCCCATATCTTCCTGTAATTCCTTTACTATTGCATTTTGTTCTTTCTTTTTATCCATGCCATCTTACAGATGTTTTTATATGCTTTCCTTCCCACAGCTCTAAATCTCTCAGAATACCTGAACTAACACTGGCACATTTTCACACTAAATAGATTGCCAAAAAAAATGCAGTGTCACTGCGTTGGGAGCCCAAACAAGTACCTGCCATAGATTATTGGCAGTGAAAAGTGTTAATTCTTGGCTTTTTAAACTTTTTTATAGGGTGAGATTTCCAATGGGTTTTCATGCTTTGCTTCAGGTAGGTTTGGTCTCTATTTGCAATAGGCAGCACTGCATGGTTGTGGAGCACCCTGACACTTTGACAGTATCACCCAATTTTGCATGGAAAGTGGCTCGCATGGAAAGTGGGGACACAACCCGTCTCATTCCTTGTAACAGGGAGTGGACCCAGTCTTTTGGCACATGGACAGTTATAAATCAGTGTCTGAACTCCTGCAGAAAGCTGCATTGATGATCTTTTATTACAGAATCGCAGAATGGTTTGGGTTTAAGGGGACCTTAAAAGATCACTCAGTTCCAACCCACCCGCCACGGTCAAGGACACCTTCCATCAGATCAGGCTGCTCAAAGCCCAGTCCGACATGGCCTTGATCTTCCTGAGACAGAGAGCAAGGGCACCTCACAGCCAAAAAGCAGATGAGTCCAGGAGTAAGCAAAGGAGGATTCTAGCACTGGGCCCAAACTGGCAACCTGTTGCCTGTCCTCCCCTCTGTCTCTGTTCTGGTGGTCTGTGTGTTTGAAAGAGAAATGTGGCTGACCTTTGCACATGGTGCTTCAGGGACCAGTTCAATCTGATCCTGTTTTCACACTCAGCTGTTTTAGGAGACCTGGGATTGTACTTCCTGGGATGATCAAGTGAATCAATTTTAAACTAAAGGTACAAAAGTATACTAAGCAAAACTGGCCAAAGATTTTCATTCAAATACTGAAAGTTATTTGTTGACTTCAACAGACTTTAGATCATGACAAAAAAACTGTCTTTTTTTGATGTCTAAAATAGTGTTCCCTCACACACAGTTAATGTAGTCAATTGTTCTTTATATCTAGAGCTGTTCTGCAAACAACTCAGGGCCTCTTGACAGACTGCATGAGTAAAAATTAGCACAAGATTATTGGAGGCACCAAGTCACGCCATGGACTTGTTTGGATAATAAAGTTCAGAGGTACAGAGGATAATCTCATCAGAGAGAGGGTGACCAACTCTCAGTTATCATCCCTCTGTACACTTCCTTCTTAGCTAATTAAACCTTATTTCTTCACAGGAAGTAGTTTCTGCACATTCTGCAATAACTTGGCTTCATATTATTTGACATATCTCTCTTGTTTTTTATCTGGAGAAACAGGAAAAGTACAGTTCCAACATGTAGACCTAAACCATTGCTTTATCTTTCCATTAGTGTATTAGCAGTTCTCATATGACATAGTACGCGCTCCATTCTCCAAGAATAAAGATTTGTTTTTTTAAACAACTTCTCCAGGATAAAAACGTGGATGAGCTTTGAAGCTGTGGAGTTTCACTATACGTGTTATTTCTTCTCTTTAGTAGGATAGAGGAAGCACTCTGACTCTTTGGATTTTACTTTCACATCATTATTCACTGCCTTCTTTGTTTGAATAGCATTATTTCAGTGTTCTCAACTTCAGACCTTCATAAACCATCACATTCCTTAAAATACTGGTGACTTTGTCGTCTGGTGGCCCAGGTTATAGGATTTATATTTTCAACTTTTCTTCACAACCGCAAAAGGTAGAAACTATTTCTTCTGAAAGAATGAAACATGACAGTTTCCTGTAATCATATGACTTCAGGAGCTCAGGTTTTAAGAAAAGTGATCTCTCTCCTAATAAAATCACAAGTGTTGGCAATTCTGTTCCTGCGTTTGACCACTTAATTTTTGTAGCAGAATCTCAGAGCACAGTATCAAAACATAGCTGACTTCTTTTCAGAAATGAAATTTACCTACATGGTCAGCATTAAAATTTATGGAAGAATCAGTCCCAGCTGCTCACCAATTTCCCGTGAACCCCAGTTCATCAATACTTCTGCAAAATCTGGTGTTGACATGAAGAATCTGTTAATGATATTAATCCAGTTGGAAATTATGAACTTGCTACATATGTGAATGTGAGACAGGAACTAATTTTTTATCATTTTTGTCTTTGCTACTCAATTTTATCTGCGGTAGGATTCCCCACATTAGTGTCACAGAATGACAAATTAACAAGGTTTGCTGATTTGCGTGCTTTGCCCTCGAAATTTATTTTCTTAAAAAGATAAGGTGTTTCTCCGAAGTAAAAGAATTAATTGAAGAGAAAATTACCTGCCAGTGCTACACCTGAGACCAGACCTTTACCACCTCCAGGGGTTGATTGAAAACAAAAAGAGGGATATTTATGGAGATCTGTTTGCTCAAGATAAGCAGACCCAGGGTAGGAACTCAGGATATCAGGTGTTTTCCTGATTTTGATGTCCTATACAGATGGTCCCTCAGTGAAAGAATTAATTACAGAGAATTTTTATTCAGCTTGTTTGCTTATTGGCTTTTAATCTCTCTTGTACTTTGCCTGTTAAGAGCTATATTGTCTTTAGCAACTGTGAAAATCTTGAAGGTGAGTATATTACACACCACACCCAGGGGTTAAACAGCGATTTGTTTGGCTTCTGGGTGATCATTTGTGTTAACTGCAAGAGCCTACAAAAAGACATTATGGAGATCCAAAGACTGGCTGTTGGATGGTGGTCCCAAATCTCAAGAATGAGGACAAGGCTCAGCGTGAGATGTGAACTACAGCGCCTTGATTTTCCGTGAGCTCTTCCAAAGGTTCCCCAAGGCTAGAGGTGGACTTTTCACACAACATAGGAATGTATCCAGTCGGAAGGGAAGCACAGCTACCTATGAAGTCCAATGATAGACACATTTAAAGTTTTCTTAAACAAAATCTTAGACATTTACTACAACATCAAAATTGTGTGTGATCTCCCCATAACTTCAAAGGTTGTATTTAGTGAACTGGAAGGTGAATCCATGTTCACCTAAGCTGTCTCCCAGTTGTGGCTTGTGTTTAAGTTCCAATTTTTATCCTGATGGTAGAAAACAGTTTTAATTTAATAGCACATGTAGAAAGCACTTTTCTGACACAAACGAGAGACATTTTTCACAAAGCAGTTTGCTCAAAACCCATCAAAATCCTTAAAAAAATAAATTAAGTCTACCTGTGACAAATAAAAGGAAAACTGGGCATCATCTAATGCCTCATTTGATCAGTTTGAATATTTGAAACTTGGGAATTTCTTTAAACACTTATTAAGAAGCTGAAGAACTACGTGTTCTAGAATGTCAATATGATAAAGACAGAGATGTGGCCTACTAGCTGTTTTATTGCTACCTTATAGTAGCAATACTCAAGTGGTTGGAACATTTCATGTGAGATTTTGACCTGGATCAGGCGGTTCAAAGTGCTAGCATGACATAATGGTAAACTGAAGGATGACATGGGGAATCACAGATGCCATGACTTCATCTGAACTTCTTCCAAATTGTACAAAAACCAAACCAGCAGAAACTGAATTACGCTTTTTCATGTGTGTGCATCAATGAATTTGTTAAACTCAAACATAAAAGTTTGGATCTTTCTAATAAAAATAATATTTTCGAATTTTTCTGTAAAGGGACTTCAGATCATATTCGTAAACCAGTTGGCTTCCTCTCTGGTCTTTCAACTCTCCATGTGTGCTTCTCTACCAGTAAATTAAAATTATCTTCCTTGAGGGTCCTGTCCTGGAAGCTGTCCTGGAAGGATATGACTCTCATTCAGCCACTGGAACAAGATTAGATTATTATTAACAAGTTTATTATGGAATTACTTATCTTTCTTAATAAACACAGGTTATAAACACAGCTTTGGCTTCATTCTATTATTGTACAGAAAAAAAGTCCCACACTGCTCTAAAAATTAGTAGACTAAAAACGAAGTCAAGATAAGATGTTGCTTTGGAACTATGAAGGGAAGTAAACAAAGTATTCTTACACTGTAGGCTAAAAATAAAGTTACTCAGAATATTCACATTTTTTTCATGAAAGATCAAAAATAGATAGGATGTGAAACATAATTAACTTTTCTAAAAATCCTGAACAAAATATTTTTGTCAAATTTCAGTTGGAAATAATTTGACATTCTGCTGAAATAACAGAAAATTGTATATCTGTTTTATTATTTCTTGATTTTCATTGGGTTGGCTTTGAGTTTTAGTTATCTATAAAACCATTTTTATATTAATTTAAAAAATATAAAATTGTCTTTGTTTTGGTGGAGAAGAAAACTTTTCATAAAAAAAAATTAGGAAGATGGTGTCTCTGGCATCAGTCATTAAATTCAACCTTATTATATCTTTTATTCTGCCACCAGGAAAATAGTTTCTCACTTTAAATCTAAGGATGAAAAAACCATTTCTATTTGACATGAGAGAAACAAGATTTGTTTCTGGATACATGTTACATATATTTCATCATGAGTAGAATTTTTAAATGAAAATAATAATATTTTTATTATAATAATGACAATTCTATTTCATTGCTGTTGCTGAAAACACTCCCACTATCTCTGGGACTCAGACTTCTCCAATCATCTCCAATTACTTTAGGATTACCAAACCACTGCCTCACATTCAATCAAATAAAATGTATATATATTATTTATCAAAAATTCGTGTTCTTCATCTTCCTGTCCCAGACTTAGATAATTCCCTGTATGTCTCAGAAAAACATTTACTATTTTATTATATAGATATAATTATTATGGATTCACATGCAAATTGAGATTTTAAAAGTCTCCCACAAAGAAAAGTATTAATAACAATATCTGATGTAAGGTTTTTCTAATTGCTAATATATGTTTAGGCTATGTCTTAATTCACCACTCTTAAATTCTTAAACCAGATCAGGACTGATACAAGTTGGATCTGGTATCATTGAAAAAAGTTGCTTATCTAATGTCTTTCACATGCTTGAACACATAAATTATTTTTAATGTGTAAAATGTTGTTTCCAGCACTTTTCTTCTTCTTCTCTATTTAAATCCAAAGGTCATGTTACACCAGAAAAAAAAGTGACCACTGTGTAATCTATGAGTAAATAAACCAGCAAACAAAATTTTTTCCACTGGCACTGAACGTATTAGGTGAGACTGGCAATGAGCTGTCAAACAGACATGCATTTATATACTACACTGTGGAGCAGGAACTGTCTGAGGAAAGTCATGACTGACTTTTTTCTTTCTAATACATGAACCTGATTCTTAATCCCACCTCTGTCATGGTGTGCTCAGGTAATGTGGACTAATAATAGCTCTGAAGCCCTGTATACCTCTAAGTTTATGAATGTAAAATTAACATATGGAGAGTAACACTATATCTAGTGCTGTTTTAACAGCGTTCCTCCCCNCTATAAAACCATTTTTATATTAATTTAAAAAATATAAAATTGAGTGTCTTTGTTTTGGTGGAGAAGAAAACTTTTCATAAAAAAAAAATTAGGAAGATGGTGTCTCTGGCATCAGTCATTAAATTCAACCTTATTATATCTTTTATTCTGCCACCAGGAAAATAGTTTCTCACTTTAAATCTAAGGATGAAAAAACCATTTCTATTTGACATGAGAGAAACAAGATTTGTTTCTGGATACATGTTACATATATTTCATCATGAGTAGAATTTTTAAATGAAAATAATAATATTTTTATTATAATAATGACAATTCTATTTCATTGCTGTTGCTGAAAACACTCCCACTATCTCTGGGACTCAGACTTCTCCAATCATCTCCAATTACTTTAGGATTACCAAACCACTGCCTCACATTCAATCAAATAAAATGTATATATATTATTTATCAAAAATTCGTGTTCTTCATCTTCCTGTCCCAGACTTAGATAATTCCCTGTATGTCTCAGAAAAACATTTACTATTTTATTATATAGATATAATTATTATGGATTCACATGCAAATTGAGATTTTAAAAGTCTCCCACAAAGAAAAGTATTAATAACAATATCTGATGTAAGGTTTTTCTAATTGCTAATATATGTTTAGGCTATGTCTTAATTCACCACTCTTAAATTCTTAAACCAGATCAGGACTGATACAAGTTGGATCTGGTATCATTGAAAAAAGTTGCTTATCTAATGTCTTTCACATGCTTGAACACATAAATTATTTTTAATGTGTAAAATGTTGTTTCCAGCACTTTTCTTCTTCTTCTCTATTTAAATCCAAAGGTCATGTTACACCAGAAAAAAAAGTGACCACTGTGTAATCTATGAGTAAATAAACCAGCAAACAAAATTTTTTCCACTGGCACTGAACGTATTAGGTGAGACTGGCAATGAGCTGTCAAACAGACATGCATTTATATACTACACTGTGGAGCAGGAACTGTCTGAGGAAAGTCATGACTGACTTTTTTCTTTCTAATACATGAACCTGATTCTTAATCCCACCTCTGTCATGGTGTGCTCAGGTAATGTGGACTAATAATAGCTCTGAAGCCCTGTATACCTCTAAGTTTATGAATGTAAAATTAACATATGGAGAGTAACACTATATCTAGTGCTGTTTTAACAGCGTTCCTCCCCACGACCTTGAACATTATGATACTCAAACCCCCAAAAAATTAATAAATTAAAAAGGCCAAGGTACTAGAAAAGTTGAATGCCATTTCCAGTGCATTTAAAGAATGTAAATAGGAAAATAAGAATAAACCAGAAGATTGAGACTCTTTTTCTCTTAGACTACTGAAAGTTTATTCAGCTGTTTCTGATGTCTCTAAACTAATTTTTCCTTCAACCATCTGTTCTAACTTTTTTCTTCTATGAAAATAGACCTCTCCTGAATGCCACACTTTGGTGAAATACTTATTTTAACGTCTTGTTGATTTCATGCAAAGAGAATGCAGGCTTTATATGAAATAAGCATATCAACATATTCCTCCTTGGCATATCACTGTTCAAAGGCTTTCTTTTCTGAAACTGTTTTCTTTACCCCTTCAGAGCTGAAAATATTACTCCTCCACAAGCACCATTTAAGACCCAAGTGTCAATGAACCAGGCAGCAAAATGACAGTTACTTAAACAGCACATGATTCAAGACAGTTTTAAGAAATTCCTAACACTTTGCGTCCTATTTCTATCCTGGATACAAAGGGACAGATTGTGCCTGACCTTGGGGGATGCACAAGAGGCGAGGTGGGAGCGGGGGGAGGCCAACAGGCACATGGTGCTTTCCCTTTTCCTTCTCTTCCATGCATGCTGTTCGTTTACTGAGCAGCTGGGTATGGTCTTTTTCTTCAGCTGTGAACACAAAGACTGTCTGCATTCAAGTGACAAAAAGCAGTGTAAGTTTTGCCACTGAGTACAACTGGGCCCTATTGCATCACAAACACAGAAATGGCAAAAAGATAAGGAAAAAATTAATTGATTAGTCTATCATGTCAAGTTTCCTTCTGATATCTCCTGGATATATCTGCTATTAACTCTTCTGTAATTATTTTCATGAACTTCTTGGACTGCAGAACTCAACCTGTGGACAATAGTACAGTCTGGACAAAACCCTTTTAAACATGAGGAATAAGGAGAAGCTGGCTCTTGGATTGGTAACTAGGAAATTCAGGAGGATGGGGCAGGTTTTAGGTTTATCTGTCAAATGCAAAGGAAGAACATCAGAGATCCTCTACTTCTGTCTTACCTTAGGGAGGAACTGGTGAAATGCAAAGATTATCCTTTACCTCTCTCATTTCTCAGCTATCACAAAGTTCTCATTCCTTCTGAATACACCAAAACCTCAAACATCCTGGAACTGTTTTTTTAAGATACGTGTTTCTCTCTTCACTGTTAAAGGCCAGCTTTCGCTAGACACAGAGATGAAGAAAAAATCCTGCTCGCTGTTAGTGTTAGCTGTGTTCAATACCTTCAGAATTCTCAGTGGTCCATTTTGGTTCAGAAATTAGGAGGGCAGGGCAATGTGCAGCAGGACTTTCACCTGTGCTTGCAAGGTCATCTTGCTGCAATTTGAGCCCTATAGACACAGATTGCAGTTTTTCCTGTGTGCAATACATGCCAGTTTTCTGTCATTTCATTGTAGCAGAATCAGGGTCTAGTGGAAATTGGTCTACAAATACTATGGCTGTGAAAGGTGGTAAAAAATTATTTTCTCCCATGCACAGCTCAGTTCTCTAACACATTGTGTAAACTTCTACTGTGGTCACTACCATATAGGATACACTTGAAATTTATAGAAAACTACAACTGATACAAAGCTTGTATCACTTGTTAAACTTTTATGGATTTTTGTCTTGTAGGCAGTTGCTTTACCTTTTCTTTACAGGGTTTGCTCTTTTTCTGCCTAGCAGCTTTTTCCGCCTAGCAGCTTTTTCCATTCACCTGGTTTTCTGGATGGCGTGTAATGCCAGACAAAGCACATTAAGGACAGTTCAGTGTACAAAATAAGGGCTTTGTCCTCTTCCACACCTGCCTGTGGGAACTGTGAGCTTTGCCCTTTCACACTTGATAGAGTGTGGCTTGAGTCCCTTTGCTTGAGGTAAGATGTCAGGTGCCACATCAGCTGCAAGGTCTGCCTTGGGGACATCAGAGTGAAGCACCACATTCATTGCAGTTCATCTCCATGAGGAGACTATTGGCTGTACAGTTACCCTGCTTTTCTTATGCTAGGAGACTCAAGGTGGAGTTCTGAGGTGTTTTTCTTTGGGAGAGAGAAGTAGTTATTAAAGGAATTATTTTTTTGGTGAGAGATGGGTATTCTGGCAGTTTGTCCTTAGACTGCAGGGACAGAGCTTTCCTCTGGTTCTGTTAGTGGTGTTTTGAGTCTTGAAAGGAATCACCAATAATGGGGATCTGTATTCTCCACTGTTCAGACAAACACAATTAGTGTGAATTTAACAGTCAGCAAGTAGGTTGGTTCCTACCCAAGGTGTTTCTTTTGCTGTGGGAACACCAAGCAGATATAGTGAAAATGATCAGGTCTCCCCTGATTGGCCATAAACCAGTCCAAAATACATACAGAAAAGTCTTTGATGATTTAATGTATGGGAAAGAACTTTAAAGCCTTAGAATTTGCTATGAATTCACTCTGCCTTGAAGGTCCAGTAATGAAAGGGGAATGTGCTTTGATTTTAAACACTGCCTTTAAAACACTCGGCTTTGTATTTAGATGCAATTAGGACCACAGCATGCTCCCCATCCAGTTTTCCCTGTAATTATTATCTTAAACACAGAACTGCCTGCCCTTCTGTTCGAGGCTGCTGATATGATTTCCAGGATGCTGCAGGTGTGCACCTTCCCCAGCAGCAGCTGATAACTATGTACATTTGATCTGCTACATCACCCTATTTCCAAAACAGTTTGTCTTCTTTCCTGGGTATTTAGTATTAGGTAATTCATAGTTTGGTTTCTTTTATGGAGAATGAAGTCAAACATTTACAAACCTGATCATGTACATGTAGGACCCAACAAGTAAATTAGCCTTCAGGTTCCTGCTAATCCCCTGGAGTTCCTAAGGATCTGAAATAAACCCCTTTTCTTTTTCCACACAAGCTTCATGACGTTGGCCTAACTGCTTATGTAAAAGAGATAGGTCTAAGATACTGACCCCCTACCCCAAGACATAGCACTGCTATCAGTGTCCCTGAAGTAACACTCAGAGAGACTCATCACACTTGTAGCTGAAAGATTAATAATGAATGAGTGTTCTGAAGGAAAAAAGCAATTGTTCACGCTTCAGCTTGGTCTTACTTATGACTTACTTATGACTGGAAGTACAATGCCTGAGAACTCTTAAGTGGCTGAAAGCTCAGATGAGTTTTCATCTAAAGCATTATTAGTTGGGAAAGTTCTCTCTAATGTATACAATGAAGAATAATAATGAATTGAAGCAGGTCAAAGCAGGTCATCAGAGAATGAGATGTGAAGGGCGACGATGAAGGAAAGATGGAGAGAATGGATATGATGGTGCCAGAGATGCTAAGTGAAAGGTGGACTAATGTCTCACTGGTTCCAAAGAAAGAGGAAAGGCACACCACAGAATTTCATACAACTGTTTTGGCTCCATACAGGTCTTACCAAGCTGCACAGACTTACTCACAGCTGTTTCAATGAAAGTACTACTTTATTTTCCACTCACAGAACAGAGTATCTCCGGTATGTCTGTATGAGGCAGCCTAGCATTGTGTAAAGAACTCCTGTTAAAGGAGCCTCCAGATAACAGGAGTATTTATACAGGGCAGCACAGAGACACTGACTTAGACCTAGAAGCTGTGCTCCTGTGTCAGAACACCATTCCTGCCTTTGGGGGAAATATTCTTGCTCTGCTTTTTCTACCCTGTTTCCAGATCTCTGCATAGCACTGCCTTTCAGCATGAACACAAATCTCTGCATTCCTGCTACAGCCCTTGAATTGTGTCTCTTATAGCCTTTTCCCAGAAGAGCAAATGGTACAGACCAACTCCCCACTGATCATCAGACACCATATGTTGTGAGATCTGGCTTACTGTCGAGAATGATGTGCTGAGATGTTGACATCTGTACGACATTGGGCTAGATTCAAATCTTCTTGAGGGCTGAGTAATTCTATTGACATTGGTGGAATACCTCATAGTTAAACAGTGAGATCAGACTGTGGACCAGTATTAAGGCTTTTTTGGACTAACAGTTTACTCATTTCATTTTGGACTAATAATAGTGCTGCTTCAGAGGCGTGTTAGCAGATGCTAGCTGGACAATTACATTAGTGCTACACTTTGTGGTCGAGACTAGCTCTGGCAGAAGGGTCCTTGGCTTCTTCATGGGCAAGATGCCCACCACTCAACTTCTGACCTGAACTTGGAGAGGCAGAAGTGATCCTCTCTCCAGTAGCAAGACATTAACTTTCTCTAAGAGTCTGGCTCCTAGCTTTCAGCTACAGAGCCTGATGAATTAATGCACCACGGTTTTCTAACACAGACTGCTGTTCTCCCAGGAGTGGAACAGACACTACTCATTTAACAGAGGACTCGAGATTCAGCTGAAAACCTGGATCCCAGAGGAACAAAGCCAGTACTCTATTCAACACATCACTCACCCTCTTCCCACACACTATAGCATTACAGCAGGAGCACTGTGGCTGCAGTCTTCAATTTCTCAGTAAAACAAGACCCAACCTTGCCGTGTGACAAAGGAATGTCAGTCCATTTTGATGTTAAGAACCAAAAGTCATGGATGAAAGAGCATGTCAGGATTTTCTGTCTTGCTTTTAATTTACCTCAAGGTGCTGATTACCAGCAGTACTAAATCACATTCTGTGGCCTGTCTGGACAGGGAACACCTGGGAAAGACAACCTTGATCTGCAGCTTTGCTGGACAGGGTGGGAGGACACAGTAGACCTGCAGCAGCCCTGCAGATGGCTGCACCCAAGCTGCTGCTGGAGGCATGGGGGATTTGGTGGCCCAGTTATCAGTAGGCTCTTATCCCTCAGTGACACAGATGCAGTAATAACCTGATAGCATGATCACTGACCTTTGTTTTAAAAACACAGATACTTTAAAAATACAAAGCTGCAGACAGACTGCAAAAGCTGTCTGCATCCCAGAACAATGCTATTGCACAATAAAAATACCATTTTGTATAAAGAAAACAAACCAACAATTCTAGCCCAGTTACTCAACAACTCCAGGGACTGCCAAACAGTTTTTGGGAAAAAAAGAATAAATTTTAGGCTGGAGCAAAGGGACCTACCTAGATGTTGCTTCTTTGCTTACTCTGTGGGCCCATTTCCTCTCTATCCATGATGGTGTGCTGACTGCTCAGTGTGGCCATACTATAATAAAAGCAGCGTGAGTCAGAGGAAAGAGAGGCTCTGACTGATGTCCCTGTTCCTCAGTACCAACCCAGAGCCCATTCTGGCACTTGGCCTGGGAACTGCCTTTGGACGCTGAGATTATTTGTGTTCAGACATCCCTGTTTGCCTGTAGTCTGTTGAAGCATTACTCTCTGGAAACTGGTGGTGCAGTTACCAGGTCTGAGAGCTCCTTCATGAGTCTCAGCCTTCCTGGGCTGCTCCCCTGGGATGCTGCAGAACTGCAGTATTTGAGTGAGCAACTGAAGGGAAATTAAAAGAAACCAAAGGTAATACTAACGCTAAGATAAGGTTTTTTAGTGTTGGACACAGAATATAAATTTATTTAATAAACAATACAATTTTTTCTTCATCTTTATGGGTCAGTTCTTTCATTCCTAGAAGTCTAAGCAAGGTGAATTATCACCTTTGCTACCTAGAGGAGACTTCAAGCCATAACATTCAGTAGACTTTAAGTGTGAACACAATGCAGGGAATTTGGAGAGCCAGTTTAGACTGGTGGTCCAGTTTGATCCCTCATGTTAAGAAGCATAAGGTAGATGCTTCTCAACTGAACCTAAACTTTCCCAAGGTAGAGGGAATCCATCATCCAGCTTCATCACAATCAATATGCTCCTCCAAGCAACTTTTGGCAAGCTTTACTTCATAGTGAGCCTCCAAAATGTGTAGAGAAAATACACAAAATTATGATAGGCAATTTAATCAAGGAAATTGCTGTGGGCTTACATTCTCACAGCATGGATCTCCATATATTTGTTTGCAAACTTTCTCACCTTATCTAGCTCTCCTCCAGATTTTGGAGATTTCAAGGACTTTTTTTTGCAGAGAACCATTTGAAAGTGGTGATGAATGTAGAAAGGACACCTCCCTTTTGATTCACTTGCTCTCCAACAGCTGTGTCACCAAAGCAGCAGAATTTCAGAAGTTTTCATTCTCTATTTTGACCTTACAAGTCAGTCTTTGGATCTTTCAATGCAGTAAACTGAAAAGAAGGCATGAAAGACATATCTGTTCATTCACATAACCAAATATTTCTGAGTTAGAAGATAACCTATTGAAAATTGAAGTGATTTCCCTACCAGCACTCACTCTAGTAGCAGAATTTGTAAGACCTGTACAGCTATGTGTTGTGAGAGACTGAAAAGTGAATGGCTCAGTCAGCCATTTGCAAAAGCAGTGGGTGCTTTGTTGATGATGTTCAAGGTTACACGTTCAGAGGGCGTGAGCACCATAGGATGACCATGACAGATCAACCTTTGTTTCACCAACAGCTGGGGTTTGAGCCACATGAGAGAAGAAGCCAATATGAAGCAAACCCTCTGAAGTGAGGCAGTGCTTTTTATTATCGTGCCAATGTTCTCTCTTGTACAACTGGCCCAGTTGCAAGACTCCCCTCTGGAAAAAGTATCAGGACACTCACACTATTCATACCTTTTGATGGGAGATAACCTGCTCAGTTGTAAAACTTTCTCCCACAACCACTCCACAGAGATACTGCGATATTTGCATGTACGCCTAAAGGCGTTCATCGCTTCTGATTGGGTGTATTTGGCTGAACTATGCTGATAGGAGAGGCAGCTGTCATGTCTTAGAAGGGGTGATAAACCACCAAGAATCCCTGAAGTGCCCCCAGACAAATTTCTGGGGCCTTCCACCAGAGGACTGCACATGATTCAGGGTGTTACATCACAGTGTAAATCTCCACCTCCAGGGGAAGTACCTAGCCTGAGCATGTATTAACCCACTGAACCTTGTGTTTTGTGGCTTCCCTTCATGGATCAAGACTTCAACCAACACTTTAACCAACAGACATCTAAATTGCAACAACAAAGTCTTGTCACTGGATCCATGGGTGGTGAGATGTTTCTACTCTTATGCTTTCTTTGTCTTTCTCTCTTTCTTTTCCCAACTTCTTCTTCTCGAAGTATATTGTAAGCCAGACTAAAAAATTCCAGTCAGTGCCTTAGTAAGAGCCTTGTTGTGTCTGGATAAGTCAAAGTTGGCTAAGTTTAAGTGTCGTAAGTTAAAGTTTGTGAAGTGCTTTACTTTGTCTGCATGTTGTTTTAAAATCTGCCAAGTACATTATCCTACCTTGATGTTTTAAACTGTGCAAGTAAAAGTTTGTCATTGAACCTCCTGAGAGTTTTGTTGTTTCTCTCACGCACCACCCAGAGTGAATCAAGCAACCTTCCCCCAAGCCAGCTGAGTGGACCAGGACATAACACGTATGCAAATAAATCAACCAGAAGGATATCAAGTTGTCTGTCCATTCTGCTTAAATACACCAGACAATCCCCTTTTTCAGAAAAGATAGAATTCTGACCTACTTCTAAAGCAAAGATTAGGTTTTGTACATTTCTCAATTATTTATAAGTTCTCCATCTTTTACCAAGTGAGGACTCTGGTGATAATTTCTTTCCAACAAGATCTCTAACCTGATGTTGTCTCCTCAAAATGAAAAGGGAAGTTTGGCCACAAAAGACTGGTAAGGTTAAAAAAGAAAAATACTTGGTATTCATTTGAGCTATGTTGATATATACAATTTGTAAGAACTTCATAGTCAAAATATCCCCAAGAAAAAAGCATTTTTGTGGTATTTCTGTTGGAAGAAGCTCAGCAACAAATAATGTGGCAATATTTCTAGTTGCAATAGAGCAAGGAGGCATTTCTGGTTGGGATAGTAGAAATAACATGACTGAATTCTTTGCCCTAAAAGATCTCTCTGGTATTCTTTCAGTTGTAAAGCAGTAGGTGGGAACATTTTAATGGGAGATGTGGAAATTGCCCCATAGTCAGCTGTCAGGGGCATAAACTTCCCTAAAATATAAATGGGTTAAAACTTGGTCTTAAAAACTTCTCTGCCTCTCAATGTAGGCCACATCTTCCTCTTCCCAAGGAGTGCGTTATATTTAAATGAGTTCTCTATAGGCTTGGTAGTTCCCATAAAATGCACTCAAAGCAGATATAAAAACACACAAAGAGCCACTTTCAACATCACAAAAACTCTTACAAAAATATTAAAGAAACCATCATCAATAACATACAAAATCTATATAGAAATGTTCAGACCCATTTTAAAATATTTTTAGCAATGTGTTTGACCTGACCAGTCTTTGTCCAGGGGGTAGCTGCAGGCGAGGTTGAGGACTCCTTCATAGCTGAAACACCTTTGGAAACTGATTTTGCACTGAGACATACTGAAGTGGCATCCTCAATGACGCACGTTACCTCCCTCTCCCCTGTTGTAAATAGCAGAAACTCTTTTTTTTCTATGGGTCCTAACAAATGGGGCTGAAAGGAAAACAACCAAGCTGGTCAAAATCAAAACTTATTGAGTTTACAAGCTAAGCAAGGCTGCTCATAAACCCATCAGTTTTTCTTTACTGGATACCCTTTTCAGTGTTGGCCTTGGGCACATTGAGGCTAATGGTGAAACTTCCATTGACAGAAATGGGGAGAAAATCAGACTTTGAGCAGAAAGACATGTACACATGATCACTCTCTCTTTTCATTTCTAATTGCTGAGGTGAAATATTTGTGTGCTTGCTTTTTGGGGTTTTTTTTTATCATAAATTTCCAAGGTGTAGTTTGGACTGACTTCTCTCGAGTTTAGTTTCCACACAAAATTTGGTAAGTACAGTTTATTGGTGGTTACAATGTATTGTTTGTCTGTTAAACATCAAGAATATAGTTTAAGCCCATCAGACAGTGAAACCTTTATCTGGACATGAGTGAAAGGCTTGCTGTGAGAAATGCCTTGGATGGAGGGGCTGAAATGAAGAAAATGCAACCATTTGATGCAAAAAAGAAAGCAAAAAGTCATGTTTTTTACAGGAAAAATAGTAAAGCCAGGAAAGAAAATAAAAGGGATATTTAACCATGGATGAGTCAGGTATTGCACTGGTCAGGGAATCAAACAATGTGAAGAAGTTTTTGCTAAGAAGGTCACATGTTATGTAGGAATTTACCAGAATCTGCAGGAGGTGTTTGAAAAAGAGAAGTGACAAGGGCTTGATTTGTTTGGGAGTAAATTTGGTTTAGCAGCATTTTGTACACACCAGAGACAAGCAAGATGAGATGCAAAGGTCAAAATGGGAGAGTTTGGAGTAGATGAGGCAAAAGATTACCAAGGCATGTGCAGTGCAGTTGTGATTAAAGTCAAACACTCTAATTTATTAGATATTTCACAAAAATTAAATACCTATAGGCTTCTGTACCAGTTGATTTAAAAGGAAGAAGTAAAAAATATGTTAAATATGTTATTAATGTCTTGTCTGCCCAAGGATGGTCTGGAAAACAATGGTAAATGGATGAACTCAATCCAAAGTGAGTCTCTCTGTGGTAGTGTTTTCATTTAGAAATAGAGTAGCTTTAGCTATCATATGTTTAACCAGCTTCCAGTGGAGGGAAAAAATGCTCTTTGGTAGTGGCTATGAAGTGACAGGGGTAGTAGCTATAAAGTTACAGCCCCTAACTGCTGGTGAACAACCAAAACCCGTCACCCAGCCCTCCAGAGAGGTGAAGTGGGAGGCACAGTGGTACCAATAAAGTGTATGTGCCTATATGTCCTTTGTCTCCATCCAGGCTCCAGCTTGTTTTGTACAGGTGGCACAAACAGGATTCCACCCAACACTCTGTAGTACGGGTGAGATATATCTGCTGACAGCACTGATTATTCCCTATCCCACCTGAAAAGCAGCTGCTAACATCAGGTCTTGCAGTGCAGCTCCCTTAGGGAAGTCCTTTGCTTGCTAAAGCTCAAGCTGCTGGAAGGGAATATCTTCAAGTACCAGAATTACTCCTTATAAGAATAGGGGATATCTTGAAATTCTTTGAAATCTGTAAAGCCAGAAGAAAGTTCTTGAGCATCCCCACTGCATCTACTGTAAGTTGCAAAATCTGACTTGGTTCAAATTATACTTTCCACTTCTTAACTTTCTCTTGCAGAATTTTCCTTAGTGTTCTGCAGTTAAAGCCTGCACTAAGTTCCAAAACCAAAGTACTGTGTGTAAATGCCTAGTTCATGACATTGGATCATCTGGGTCTGAACAACATCATTATTGGAGAGCTGCTAAGTGATTATGCTGTGGCAAACATAAAATGAAGGCTATCCTAGCAAACTGAGCAGGAAAAGATGAGACAAACAGTCCACAGGATTGAGAACAGTTGCTTTCCTAGGAGGTGATTAATGGAAACTCAGAGTCACACAAAGTTAGTAAGAATGATGAGCCTTTGCTACCACAGTTGTAGAAAAGCCTTAGAAGAGAGATTTTACAAGGAACAACAAGGACTCTATTTCCCAGTCATTTGGCATATGCCACTTGAACTCTTCTATCAATAATTTTTTTTTATCAAAATGCTCCTTGACATGAAAAACTTCAGCTCAAACTTCTTAAAAAGTCAGCATCCCTTCCAAGTGCAGAGAGTGCCTAATGGTTTTCTTGACACTTTGAAAAGGCATTTCTCTGACACAGGAAAGCAGAGAAGGAAGAGTAGAAAACTCTTGGAGGGGGCTTGTGCAGTGATCACTCATTGTTTGGCTGTGGACAATTTAGACAATGTTTCAAATCTGGCCGTAGAGTACAAACATTAGGGCAGTTAGATTGAATGCCAGAACTTAACCTATGATACCACTTAGCTTGACCTATACAAAATGCCAAAGTTCTAATTTTTTAAAGCCTACAGTGCAAGCTAGGAAAAAATTCAGCAGCATGACTCAACTGCAGCATACTTGCTCACCTGAAATGAAGCCAAAAGTTATTTGAAAATAACTTTCTGTACCTTAATTTTCACTTTGGATTGCAACAGAGTGACTCAGTCATGACAAATCAAATGCTCTATGCAGTTCCTGTCTATCTGGCCTCCTTCTTCATTCAACAACTTGTCTATGACGTGGTTAGTTTTCTGGAAATTATTCACAAGTCATTTAAAAAAATAATTGTTATCCTTTAGCTTGTCCATAAAAGTTTCCCTGAAAATTTTTCTTCTTTCTAAAAAGATTTATTAGGAAAAAGATGTAAACAGAGTAGATAAGCAAAATTTTTTCCTTTTCTTGCTATTTTATGGTGTTGCAATTTAGATACCGGGATAATCAGTCTCAAGGGTATGGACACATTTTAAGGGAATGTTAATTATTAGTACAATTGTTGAGATAGTTATCAGATTGCCCAGTTACTGGAACACCCAGGCTAGCCTCTGTTGATTTACTTTTGTAGCACAGTTGTTGATAAAATAACTTAGTGATGTTATTGATAACATTCTGATAACATTCAGAAAACTTCAGCCTGTCACTGCAAATCTGAGAATTTACTTGTTGAAAGGACCTGATAAGCTTGTAAAGGAATACCCTGGAGGCAGCTGGAGTGACTGTCAGGGATGAGTGAGATAGGGATGAAGCTACTTGCCTCTCCCAGGCTTCCCTGGTGATATGTTTTGGATAAGACTGACAGATACTTGTAGACTAGCAGTGGAAAGGTGTTCCCCTTCACTTTGCCCCGCCCAGACTTTGAACACCACCTAAACTTTTTTTTTAGGAGGCTGTGTGTTCCCCCACTTAGCTATGGGAGTCAGCTGTAGCTATGTAGCTCCCCTAGGAGAGGGGCTTCTCTTGGAGAAGAACAGATCCCACAGCCCTTGTGGACACCTCCTGAGCTGGTGAATGTCAGCGTCCTGTGCACTTCCTGGAGGGAAAGTGAAGGAAGTAACCCATTCATCATCACTGCACCACCAGTGGCTTTGTCTGCAGGAAACTCCTGGCCATGATCCCTTTTGGGGGATAGAAAATTGAGGTAATGGGAGTTTACATCTGAAATTTGAAGGTTTGTTAGTAGGCACTGGTAGCGAGCACTGAATGACTTTGGTCATTCTCCCATCATTTTCCAGTGTGGGGTCTACTAATACATATTCAACTATAAACCTTCATGGAGAGTTTTTCAGTTTTTTATATTTCATATGAATTTTAATCACACTAATGATATGGCTCAAGATGATTGGTACTAAGTAAAGAACAAACTATAATGCATTATCTTGCAGTTTAGAGGTAAGACATCTTGTAGTGAAAAAGTAACACACTGACAAAATTTCCTCCAAACCCTTTTGGCCAGTATAACGTTTTTTTGGTTTAACACATTTCTTCTCTTGAGCACAGACACCAAAAGCCTTTGAATGTTTTTCCTGGTGTGATGTCTTCTTGACAGCTGTGCTCAGGGAAGCTAGAAAGGAGCAGAATTACACTATTAGATGTTCTCGAGGGTTTTACTTCTATTTTCATTTCATTTTGCTAATTCCTGACAGTTCCAATAATATACTGAAATAAGTCCCATCAAAATAACGTTGGACACCTGGGAAAAAAAAAAAAACCAACAAAATCATAGATCTGACTTTTACCAGTGGTTGCATACATGTTTTTAAAACTGCTTCCAAGTGATGGGGTAGGCAGTAATGCTCCATGCTAATTTGATACATCACAACACGACATAATGGAGCAATCAGGATTTAAGAATTTTAACCACATGGAGAATTCTCCATCATTTTCAGGAATAACTGTCTTCTTTTGGTGAGAACTTGAAGGAAACTACTATATCCAGAGGGATTGGTTTAATATGAAGATATACTGAGGCTCTATGTAGTGTTCTTGTCTTTCACTTGTTTTTGAAGTAATAAATACTTTGAAGTAGTAAATACAGAAATGCAATTTAGGTCTCTGGAGACTTCTTGGTGCTAAGATATGCTAAGATAACTATTAAGAAATAAAGTATTAATAAATGGCAAGATGAAAATATATGCACATGGAAATGTTTTAGATTTTTTATGAAGTTCATATAAATAAGTAATTATTAGCTCTGTTGTGCGTACCACTAAAGACATCTTATTTACAAACCTTGCTTTAAAACCACTTCATTCTAATGCAGTTTAAATGCCTGAATTATAACACATTAGATAAGGCTTCTAAGTTGACTTAATTGGAGAGAAACCCCTTCTTTTTTTAGTGTGGGGGATGGACTCAGAAACAGTTTTGAGACTGATTCCAAATTTTTCCCCACTGCTTGGTCTTTAGGCATGCTCTTGGAGTGGTCCTGAGCCAGCAAGAGGTAATGTGCATTCTCCTAATAAGTGCAGGTGTCTTTGCCTGGAGGTCCCTGCCAATCCCAGGCTCCTGGGCTGCTAAGGAGCTCCTTCTGGCACACAGGGCACAGGATGCACAGCCCTTTAGTCAGCACAGGGCTGGTCAGGAGCACCAAGCTGCTGACCACCAAGCCTGGGAAACCCAGCACACACTTTGGCCGGGATGCTGGGGCTCCCTGTCACTGGTTACCTGCAGCTGGGATTCATTGGAGCTGGCTTGCTCCAAGCTTGCACAGCCTGTGTGCCACGGCATGCAATCTATCCTCCTTTTCCTGTTTCTGGGAGGTTTTTGACATCTGAAAGCTTCCAGTTTTGTTACTGGAGAGCCCCAGCTGATTTCCTCTTTCATGTATGTTCCTCTTACTGTTCTACGTCTCGTTTCATGGCTGCGTTGTGTTTATTTGAAATCAGGGCTTTTATACCCATTTTCAATGGGTCATTTCTTCCTCTTTCATTTGCAGTTGAAGAAACTGTTCTTAAGAATAATCCCAAAATCCATCTACTTAAAAGGCATAGGATCAAAATTCTTCCTAATATTTCTAAAGCCAAATGTTTCCTCATACCACATGACCCCAAAGGAACAAGAGCACAGGTATGGATGTATTTAAGGGAGACCTAATACTAACTAATTTTCTGCCGCATGTGGGGGTTGTGCCCCACAATGCTATTTAAAATTGACCTTGTGAGTAGTGAGGTGGGGATGTTTTTCCTTGCAAAGATTTATCTCCATATTTGTTCCCAGTGTTTTGCAGAGCTGTCTGTCTAGAATTTCCACATTATAAATGGCTCTTGTTTTGGTAAAGTTTGAATTATTTTCATTAGCTGGTCACCTGGGGCCTGACCAGAGTCAGGCTAAAAACTTCAGACAAGCACTACAGCTTTTGCAATCAGTCTCAGTCTCTCTCTCCTGTCATCCCCAAGGAAATGAAAGGCAGAAACGTTTATGCTTCAGGTTAATGTTTTAGAAGTGTTTGAAGCAGGAAGCAAATGGACTTATTCATAAGTTCCTTGAGGATGTTTTGTTTCAGTCATGAGGACTAAAACTTTACTGAATAAAGGCCAGTCAGCAAGAAATGACCAGGGGCAGGGTCTGCCTTCGGGATGTGCTCCAAGACCTGGGCACCTGGAGGGGATTCACCTTTGAGAGCCTTTCTGACAATCGATGGACCTTGGGAGGTCAGTCATAGAGGCAACTCACACAAGTCTCAAATTTAAGTTAGGCTGGAGAAACTGGAAATATCTAGAGCCATATAAAAAAATCATAGAGAAGTGAAAGGAAGGAGCTGGAAGAAGCCTCTCATTTACCCTAAGGAAGAACCATATAATTTAATTGCTTACATAAATAAGGATCTTTCTGGAGGGTACCTAATTGTGTATATCACATCACATTTAGCAATAGACCTATCTTAAACAACCTGCTTGCTCACTGGTTTTCTCTTTGGGAAATAAAAACATTTATTCTTTCTGGGTCCTTGACAGTGTTCACACTGACAGTGACAACTGTGAGCAATTGTCAGGGACCAGTTGAGGACAGTTGAAAATCTGCAAGAGCAGATTTCTGGTGACAAGGTAGTTTTTGTGTCCCTGAAACTATTAGTGTGCTGTAATTTTTGGGAGCAGATGCAAAGACTGAAATTTACTCCAATGGCCTACAAAAGGTGCTGTTAAAACTTCTTTCCATTAATGATCTACAAGGCAGGCTTTGCATTTTAGGAGGAAATGTCAGAATATCGATTATATTGACTGAAGTTTATTTTCCTGTGCATAGAATATTATGGCAAATAGTATAGGTTTGCAATAAGAAACTTGTTTCCCTTTTAACTGCATACATTGTTTGGTGTGTTCCTCTCTCTTTTTCTGTTCATCTGATCACATGTTGATCTTGCAGATTCTGACTCTCTGAGACACTTCTCTTGTTAAATGAAGTAAGAGTCGGCAAAGAAAGAGTCAGCAAAGTAAGGTCAAAACAAAGTTGTGCACTTTTTTTTCCTATAGCTATTTGCAGTTATAATGAGCCCTCTCAATTTCTACAACAAATCTTCATTGAAATTAGAGGTGAATTAAAATTTCTTACAACAAAAAAATGGTTCATGACTGCTTTCTTATTGTGTGTCACATGTGTGCCAAAGCCAAATGTAGGAGAGCAAGGGGTACATATTGCATAAGGAGCCCATATGAGGGAGCCCTGCAGCTTTCTCAGAAACCATTTTGTCACTACTTTCGTTGGAAGACTTCTTTTTTACATGTTTACCCTTCATAATATTTTGCGGGTTGACCTCTGATGTCTAAGTTTGGTTCTGCTTTGTATCGCTTGTCTCTTTGTGTATTGCTTTCTGTGTCTGCTCCTTTGCTTTGGTTGTTTTCCCTGTTAATTTTGCACTAAGGCACCAACAGTATTGTTTTGGTCTGTAGGGCTATGATCCAAGGCAAGGGCAATGCACAGATTTAAGCACCTGAAGCACTATGAAAATATAACCCTTAGTGGAACAGTCATGCCTTACTTTCTTAAATCCTCTAGTGTTAAAAATCTCATTAACACAGAGGGCTTCTGGTCACAAATTCATGGTTTCAAAGAGAAGGACTTGCACTTTTGGAGAAAATATTTTTGTTGTTGTTTGACACACACTTTCCTTCTGAATTGTCAAATACCTCAGTGCCCTCCCATGGCACCTGTAGCATGATGCTTTTCTTCCACACAGTGACACATAAACATAAACCCAGTATTTTTTCTAAATGTGTGCCTATCCAAGCTGTCCCCAGTCAAGGGGATGTTTTTAATGGGTCACCATTGCCACTTTCCTTTACTATTGTAGTGCAAATAATCTACAGAGTGAAAATCCACCATTTTTGGGAAATCTCTTGGTGTGTCAGAGATAAATTGAAACTCTTTAGGTTATTTGCAGGATCTGTATCAGTTTCATCAAGGAAAGAAAAAGTCCAGTTTAGTCTCAACTCTAATTATAAGCCACATAAAAAATCAATCATCATTTTAATTTTCAAGAACAATAAAAAATAGATCTTCATGAGAGGCAATTTCTGAAGTGCCCATTTGGTGGAGGATGTGTTTTGTCTGCATGGAATCATTCATTAAGTATCAGTGGATCTGGAGGCTGGCAAGGCAGAGTCTATCTTCATAGGTGCACCACAATTCTGATGCCTTTGGTAGAAAAGATAGGGCAGAATCTCACCAAGGATGGTGGAAGCAGGGGGATGCCTTAACTCCAGCTTATCTCTACTTCAGTCGGTTAAATGAAGTCCTGAGCGACAGCTGGCACGCAGCCTCCCCTTCCCTCAGAAGACCCAACACATCATCTACAACAATACATGGAATCCTTCCAATCTGCTCCAGCTCATGGTGCCACCATCCTGCCTGCCTGCGCCCAGCTCTGACCTCCCAGTCTGCGCGGCAGCGTGTCAGGGCTGAGACTGCCCAGCCAGCTGGCTGGGGTGAATCAACAAGCTGGAATTGACAAAACATTGCTCCTGACATATTTAGAATATTTCACTGGGGAGAAATCTCTTGAGATTCACCATCTAATTCTTCAGGCTGTCCCAGGAGATTAAAATAAAGGAGAAGGCAACATTAAGTCATGCATATTGCGATTGAAAAATAAAAACAATGGGTCAGATTCCATCCTCGATTGCAGCCACGCTGAAGTCTCTGTGGTTAAATGAGAGTAAGTGAGGACAGAGTTTGACCTGGTGCCTTGAAAATAAAATAATATAAATGATAGACAAGGACAAACTTATCTGCGAAGCTGCAGTGTATTCCATCTGAGGAACCATGAGAGAGACAAAGATCTTATATCAAGGGGGACTTAATTCCTCAAGGATGAAGCAAGATAAAAAATAATTATTTGCAAAAATAGTTTTGGCTGACTGAATAAGGCAGATTTTTGTCATCTGACAGCTATGCATACTGTGTGGCAAATGATTAAATAAACAGATTACTGCTCAAGCAACTTGCTTTCAATTTGAGATGCCAAAGCCACTAGAATAATCTCAACCCACTGAAAGAAAATCACTTGGTCGCACTGTGGCCACACAGAAGGCACTATTCATCAGCAGGGTTTGCCTGCGAGATGGCTTTTTTTGTGGAAGAAGCATCTTCCACACCTGCTCAGTGCAGCCAACACTGAGCTGACTGAAGGCATGCAGGCCTCTGCTTACTCAACGCAGGGTTTTACGTCGATGAAATGAGAAGAAAATTCGTGGATGCTTTTCTCACTCCAATCATTCTGCCTTCTGCCCTGAAGCTCTGACAGTAGTTGGATTTTAAAGATCCTGTCTTCTGCATACACATAAACTGTTTTATAGCAATCTTTCATGACAATCTAGCCCCAGAGAGGTGTGCAAATCACACATGCTGATGCCAGAAGTGGAAACCATAGAAATAACATGAAAATGTATTCATTCTTGTCTTACCTGTGACCTGAGTGGGTCCATCCTGAAGCTCCTGTGCAGTCTCTTGCCTGTTTATGTTCATACCTATCTGTTAGCATGGCATTGCACCCACTCACCAGACAGTCCATCATGTTCACTGGAGCTGATGAAGGATCTGAAATGGCAGCCTGCATGACTTTATAAAAGGCTGTGATTTAGTGCATGTCTGCACATGTAGTGTCTTTGGAGCTCTGTATAGTATCATCCTATCTGCTTAATCTCACTGTCCAAGGGTTAGGATTTTTTTGTTTTGTGCTTTCTAAGCGCCTGTTCCATCATCTGCGTACCACATTGCATTTCATATTCATCAAAGGTATTTAGCACTGACAGGGTGAGTGTTCTAGGACTCTAAGATTTCTATCAAAACCATCACCCTCCTTAAAGCAAGGACTTATATTTGCCTCATGCATAAAAATACAGGTTTTTTTTCAGTCTGCCAGTTCAGAAAATGCAGCTGATAACTGTTTTTCTTTTTGCTTCAGAGCCGTGTTTTATCCTTAGTAACAGATTTCAGAATTGTACTTAATGAAGAGAGAAGTAGATTCAGTCTATAGTAAATGAGGAAAAAACCTCATCTGCAAGGAAACTTGTCTAAAAATCTTTTGTGCACAGGGAGAAGAGACTCCAC
Organism: Irena cyanogastra; assembly: GCA_013397155.1. Taxonomy (NCBI): domain Eukaryota; kingdom Metazoa; phylum Chordata; class Aves; order Passeriformes; family Irenidae; genus Irena; species Irena cyanogastra. The sequence goes on from VWZV01004010.1 coordinate 1,492,959, forward strand.
CAGCTCTGCAGTGAGGAAAAGGAAGTTATATGTTTGGTCTTCGAATACTTGCTTTGGTTTCAACGAGGCTCTGTGTGCAGACTTAGCCTTTGGCATATTTCCATCATCACCAAAATATATGGTTTCAGAAGGAAGCTGAATCTTTTGCTCTGGATTATTTTACCTGTGTTGTTAGATGGTTTCTGAGAGCAACATAGGGTGCTACTCTGATCTGGACCATCCTACAGCTTGCATTTAATTTTCTCTCATATGATACTGCCTATGACAAGCAGATGCATTTAAGGTATGAAGTTCAAGCCTTATGCTTTTTCATTTTCCTCAGCAGACAGCAGACAGATGTCTAAAGCACAGAGGAGACATGTCTCTCCAGAGCTGCAGCCAAGCTCACCATGGCTCTGGGGACCATCAGCAGCGGTCAGACCTCTGCTCTGCCAACTAATAATGCAGCCAGTGGCACAGAGACAAAATCTCTTCCCTGGAATGCTACAGAAATAACACCTAAGACTTAAAGTGCGTAAACTTGTGTGCGTACTTCATGCGTGCAAGAAATTGGAGAAATGAAGGATAATTAGCTATGTTTTCTTCATTCTATGAGGAGCAGCGGGGAAGTGGCTGCAAGAACCTTTTCAGAACCTGTTCCTAGGGGTTGTCTTGGGCAGCTCTCTATGGAAGAGGCCATATAAGTACAGCTACTGCTTTTATGCCAGACCAGCACTGAAAATTCTAAGAGACAGGAAAATGAAAGATAGTAAAATACAAAGCATTCTGTTAAAGGACCACAATCATATGAATGAAACACCAGAATTTCTGTTAAATGAATGTCCATTTTAACTTTAAAAAAAAAGCAGCTGCTATATCACTTCTGAAACAGCTAGTGTGCACACATATTTCCCATTTTCTTATTGTAACAATAGGATTCCATTGCATCCCCCTCATCTTAGCTGGAGAACATGCTCACCACTGGCCCAAGATTTTCTGCAAAAGTGTGTGTGTGTATGTACATATACATATTTGGTTTTCTCATACCTTGCACACCCTGTAGAAGCATATGTAAACAAGAGCAGTAAAATCATGTCCAGAGTATCCTGCATATTCTTAAGGATGGATAAGAAGCAAAAAATAGCATTTGTGTTAAAATCAAAAGAAATATGGGTTTGATATCAGGACAAGCAGATCTACTGGTGTCTCCTTACACTACAGGAAAATGTGAATAGCCAAACTTGGTCAATATGATTATAATTACTTTTTCATGATCCTTAAAGCTGATGAAATCTCTCTACATGACTCACTCAAGTGTCGAATCCAGACAGAAACAATGGGATGGATAGCTGAGAATTACCTTTCAATAGCTAAATATCAATAGTTTGTCAAGTAAATACCAAGATTATCTCTAGGAGAGGCATCTAGGCTTCTCAGATTGGAGGAAGGCACATATATTCTCCTCATCATTTTTTTCTCACTGGTCTCTCATAAGTCTTTGATTACAAGAGGGTACTAAGCTGGATGAAGAATCTTCATAGTCTGGACAAGCCCTGGATTTTTCAGTCCTTGAAAGCTGTGCCATAGCTCTGTGGTGAAGTTTTAAACATCAGTTCTTAAACTTCAGAATCTCAAGCTTCAGAGTCTACACAAATGCTGCCTGTCAAACTGAGCTAGGCTCACTTTGTTTACTAAGACTGATTACAATAGTGTAAAGTCATTGGTATGATGTCAAAAGAAATGAATTTGAGACTTGTGTGAGTTGCCTCTATGACCTCCCAAGGTCCATCAACTTTCAGAAAGGCTCTCAAAGGCGAATCCTCTCCAGGTGCCCAGGTCTTGGAGCACATCCCGAAGGCAGACCCTGCCCCTGGTCATTTCTTGCTAAGTGGCTTTTATTCCTAGGTCCTACAGATCTAGGTCAGATTTAGCTGGCACACTTACAGGATATTTTTTTCTGTAAGCAGATGTCTCTTCACAGAACTCCATGAATGAAATCTTTCTCCTAAAGATCGCAATTTTTCCCTGAATCTTGGTAGAAATGGGAATTAGGAACAAGAGAGAAAACCAGATAGATGGAATAGCCATTTCTACAGGAAACCAGGCTAAAATGGTTCACTGAAACTTGCTTAGTAATGCGGTTATATTGCCATTTCTTGTCCAAGGATGACCAAAATGCCAATCTTAAATGATCTTTTTCCATCTGTTCCTGATTTGTCTTCTTACCAATATTGATTTCCATCAAATTCTGCCAGGGGGCTGAGGAGTTACTCGATGACGCACTAAGAATGAAGAAAGCCTGTTTCAGTAGCGTGAGTACTACTTTCTATGGTGTGGCTTTTGTCAGTGGTGCCCATCTCTCTCTTGGATGTGGTGACAAAGGCTAACAAGCTTCCTCCTGCTGGTAAGTGGAGAGCACAGGCTGATAAAGGGGATCATGTGCTGGGAAGGGAATGAGTTTTAAAGTAATCTGGGCAATGACAGGTTTGAGGGCTCTGCAGCTTGTAAGCAGCATGGACACTCACTGACCTCGCTTTCTTTGCCTCATTTCACCTGATAAATGAGTGTGGTGCACTGGGAGCTCAGATCTCCCCGCCCACGGCAGGGCAGATCACTTCAGTGAAGGGATAATTGAGTAAGTGAGAGGATTTGCTCAGAGACCTTTCACGTGGTTGTAGTTGCAGAGGGAAATCACTTCCCCAGTCTGTCTGTGCTCTGAGAGGTGAGTCAAATGGAGATCAACACCAGCACTGACAGAATGACTAGAACTGAAAGGAGAACACCCCACAGCGAATAGGCAGCTGAAGTCAGCTGTGCTCTGGAGCTGGACTCAGGCCCAGCACGCTGGCCAAATGTGTGGTCACACACCCTTGACATGGTGCAAGTGCACGTGGATAGATACAGCTCCTATTCCTTTGTCCAGGAATTGCAGGCAGAACACAGCAGCTCGCTGAAGCTCCTGCACATGCACTGTACAGATGGCCAGCACGTGTGCCACAGGCACGTCAGGCTGGCTGGGCATATGCAGATAACTCTGAGAGCTGGATGTTTGGCTGCATCAGGAAGCATGAAGGAGTGGAGAAAGAGAGATGACAACTCTCCTACCCATCCCTGTAAATCAATGGTGTGCTATAATCATTTCCATCTGCTATGGAACCCAGCCCTAAAGCATGTGTTTACCATTTACATACATTTTTATAAAAACCCAGTCACCTGCTAACTACAGATTTTGTCTAGAAACAACTTGAAATTGTTTTAGGAGTGCATGGGTGCTGTCAGAGTGGAGCAAACTGGAGCTCCCACGTGGGTGAGGTGGCAGTGCCTGCTCCTGCTCTCCCTGCCTGGAGTCAAAAGCCAAGGCTTGTGCACACACACCAGTTGTGCTCCTTGGCCATGTAGGTGTAAGAGGGCATTTCCCAAGGGCCTCTGAGTGATGTGAAGGCTGTGCAACACCCAGGAGCCCAGAGTCAAGAAATTGCTGAAGTTCCCACTTATTTTTTGGACAGAAGCTCTCAGGTTAATTTTTTTCCTTTGAAGTTTTGAACTGTGAGAGGTTTTTGTTTGGGCTTTCTTACAAGGGTAAAAGAAAAAAAGAAAAAGAAAAAAGAGGAACTGTCTTGTGCTCTACTACATTCATTTGGGAAAAGTAATTTCAGGTTTTTACAAGATTTGAGGTGATGCAGAAGTAAAATAAGAAATGTTGCTTGGTATCCTCATTGAGCAGATCACGTTTCAGTATGACAACAGACAATTCAGTATGAAACCAAAACAACAGTTAAACCTTGAAAGTTGCATGAAGTGGAATTGTCATCATCCAGTCAATTTTTATTCTGAGCACCTTGGCTCCAAGAGAAGTCAATAAGAAATGAAGGTGCTGAGCTATTAAAAGATTCAGCCTGTAACAGTGAAGGACACGTTCTGCACAGACTGCTGGTTATGGCCATTCCTCATGACAATCATTAATTATATTCAAATGTAACTTAAACATGTGCCAGATATTTTGGACAGACTAATCCTTGGAGAACTGGGCTCAGGACCAAATCGCTACATTAACGATAATCCTTAAGCATAAAATATTGTTAAATTATTGAACTAAATATTTGTTTCAGACTGTGAGAATATGTGAGTCCCTTCTTGGCTGTCACCTCTTAAAGAAAGGGATGAAATTTAAGTTTCATGGACATTAGTGCAAGTAATTCAATACTATAATGATAGCAAGCCTGTACTGTTACAGCTAGTGAAAATTCATGACTAAAGGGTAGCATGTCCAGACACAGGTTTTATTAAGGATCTGCTTCTGCACACACATTTTTCTAAGTAACTTTTAATCTTTTGATAGATCCAAAGAAATCAGTAACTGTTCACAAAGCAGAATGAATTTTCATGCACTGCATATTTGCAGATGACAAGGGATAATTTAATGTTTATGCTAATCTATAGAATTTAGGCATACCTCTGGATTAAAATTTTTTTGAGAGTTATTTGTCATTTTTCAATATGTCACCTTTTTGGTAAACTCTGTAATATCAAATATAAAGTCATAAAGAGAAGTGTAGCTCTGAAGACTGAAAAACAACTACTGGTCTCCATCAAAATTGTCAATAGTTCCAGAGTTTTACACCTTTAAAATGTCAGAAAAATGTGATACTGTTCACTAATCATTATATATGGTGATTATTTTACTGGTTTATCAGCATTGCCTTAAAATAAATAATTTGTTGTGGCTAAAGAAAATAAGACAATTTAGCTGATTTATGAAAATAAAATTATCATAATGAAATATTATGAATAATGGGGCTCTTGTGCAGTTATCTGTGCCAGTGCTGTGTGGGAACAGACTGGGCAGTGGGGAGAATATCTTATTCCTGTACAAATCCTGCCTTTGACCCAGTGTCATGCTGCTGCTCATCTCAGCCTGGGTGGTGAAAAGCCTCGATCTGCAGCTTCTCTGCCCCAGCTGGTGCTGCTGTAATTCAGGACAAACTCAGGTCTGGGCTCAGTAAAAACACTGCCAGCTTGTCTTCTATGAAGCATGTTGAGAAACTTATGTGAGGGCTTCAGCTTTAGGTGAACCAATTGATAAGAGTTGCTGCTTCCAGCTCTGGTGCTCAAACGTCTTGCAGTTTTCCTGCTTGCTTGGCTGTTTTCCCATCCAGGATGCTCAACTGTGAGTTTCAGACCAGAAAACTGGGACCCTGAGCAGGCTGGCTCCTTCTAACTCTATTCAGCTTGAAACGTTTCCTCCCCTCACTGTGCCTCACACCCCAAAATCCTGAGATGTTTCTTAGAAATTCTGTCCTTTCCTTAGACAGGCCTCTTCTTTCTCGTGTAGGCAGCTATAACAGTTTCTACCTCCAGTCTCTCATATTGGGGTTGTACTTCTTCCATGCTGCTGTTTCTGACCATCAGTTAACTTTCTTTTGTGCATTGTAAAAACAAAATAAAAGAAGCAAGAAAGAAGGTTTTGGGTGAGTTCATGGTTTAGGTTTTTTTTTCTGTAGATTAAGATGCTAAGTTTGTAACATCCTCTTTGATAGTCCTTATGGAGGACATGTGTTCACCTTCACCGAGGCAGCAATTTTTTTCAGGAACTTGTTTGTGTTAAAATTCAATAAATATATTAACAGCAATCTTTACTGGTCCTCTGGCTTGCTATTATCAGTTAGTATGCTCCAGGCATCACAGAACACATGAATATTAAAGAGCAATTTTTAACATTTTGATGTTTTGTTAGCACTTTGTGTCAAAACATCTTCCTACTGGGATGGAGCGTGATGACACTGTGTCAAAACAGAATATCATCACCCCGTGCTAAAATGCTGCAATGTGATGACATTTAAGATCTACATGATCCAAGAGCTATTTGTACCACAGAGGAAAACCTTTCTTAAACTGGTGGTGGCACCTTGCTGGAGAGCAAATCTGTGAGGTAAAGATGTAGCATATAAACTGTATATAAGAAAGGCAGAAAAGATGTTTTAGCAGACAGCAAGAGCTGGTACAAAAATTCAGGAGACAAGATTTTTAGCACTGCATAATAGGCATTAAAATATCCATAATTATTTGAAGCCTGGGGTAAAATCACCTGTTTCAACATAGTCCCTCATTATCAGTGGCAATCATTCCCTGGATAGTCCCATTTACTTATTGAAAAACTGACTCTAAAAGTGTGACTTTCATCAAAAAGTTACTTTTAAATGGGAAAATAAATTCATGAGATTCCTTTATTTCTATTACTTTTCTTTGTACCATCAACCCCTTCAATAATCGAAACAAACTGAAAATTTAAAACAATTCCCTCAATGTTTTAAAGTTAACATTGGAGAAGAGTAGGATATCAGACTATGGAAAAAAAAATTCTGAATGAAAAACATGAGAAACTTCAGATTCCAAAGGTCTATTTTAAACCAAGAAACTATGAACTTCTAGTTGTAGTTGAAAGCCAAACTGAAATACTCTTAAGAGGTGTTGTGAAATGCAAATTACAATATCCTAGAGAACATTTGAGGGACTGTAAATATTTTCCAGTTCTTTAAAATATTTTTGTGTCATATTTTAATTAAAATACTTGGGAAGTTCTGACTGATGAAAATAAAGGGATATAGATCTACCCATTCATCAGGAGCTTAGTATTTTATACTTTTATCTTTTAGAGAATTACTGACCACACCACTAACCACAAATTCAGAAAACAAATAAGTCATACAGTCTTAAAGACCTCTGTTAGGACCAAGCTGTGAGAATTCTATAAATGTCTCTCATTCTAATAGTTCTAAAGAAACTTCTCCAAGCATATGCCAGACTAAAGTGACAATAACAAATCCTTTAGCTTCCAGGGCTGCACTTCCAGTTGCTAGTTAAGTCACTGGGAGCTGTAGCTGTCGTGGCCCTCTTTAGGACTGAGCCCCCTTTTCTTCACACAAAGAAATTTCCTGAAACAACAAAGAAGTTTTAAGATCTAGTAATCAACATATGTCATATTATTTTAACATGAGTTTTGTGCATCCATTTGAAAGGCAGACTGGATGTTCAGCCAATGATGCCGCTGGCCCTTTTCCAACCTAAACAGCATGGTCTCTTCAGCTTTACCATTCTTGCAGGCTCTAGCAGATTTTGGAGGTAATGTGCAATCAGGTACATGAGACCATATTACATATTGGCAAATGTCTCCCCATGGAAAATGAAAATATTATAGTCATAGGACATTATAGTTATTTTCAATGTGGTTAAATTTAAAGAGTGAATTAACCCCCAGTGTAATTCTATTGATTTGAACAGAATTGTACAGGAACATATGTGGTCTCAGAGAATTACATCCATAATATACTATGTTACTGAGTTGCTTTATCTGTATATTAAATTCTGATCCTAATTTCGGCTCTCACCTATACATTTAACTTTGAAACTACTCTACAAGCACTACTTACTTCTAATGAAATACCTGCATAATAAGACAAAACATCTAGCTTTGTAATTAGAGCTGTGTTCCTATAACAGGAGAGTGTTTGACCCACATCCCACATGACTGCCATCCTCTGATTCCCTGAGAAGTACTCAATGGCTGCATGTAGAGCTCAGGGCTTTGTGGCAGTGTGATTGCCACTTTGGCAGAAGAGAAGGAGGAGGGGATGGATGCATCCATGGTCCCGTGGAGGTGCTCCAAATTTGGATCTGGGATGTACTCTCTGTTCCCACAGTACAAAAATAGACAAATACACAAGCCTTGCCCTCCCACCTGTTTGAAACCACCACTCAATGGGAATGCCTTGTTTGTTTTCTGATCTTTGTGGAACTCTCAGTTATTGGACAGTTTTGTTCTGCACAACTTATTTTTGTAAGAAATGTTTGGAAATTTAGGCTGTTCTCTTAAGCTCCCGACATCCTAGTTAACGATGGTATAAATATAGACTGCTGTTAAGGAAAGACGAGTACTGAAGTGCAATTAACCTTTAACAGCCTATTAATGCACAAATCCTGAGTACTGTGAAAAAAAATCCATGCTCAGGATGCCCACCACTTCTTATTCAATGGAATTATTATACTTTTTTCCAAGACAGGTTTCATTGGGACCATTATTTAAGCTTGAAAAAAAATCACCCTCTTCAAGCACCTCTGCAAGCAGAAAATGAAACCTCCTGTGAGAAATCACGTGGCAGGGCATTACTGGAAACAGATGATATCCAAGAAGCGTTGGACACATCACTGTGTAAGCAAAGATTTCTTTGCTGCTGTATCATTCAGGGACCAGCGGGGAAGATTCCAAATAATGCCTTCATGGGCTGTCACCATGCCTTTCCACTTTCTTATCTTCCATATGCATGTCCAGTATCACTGCAAGCTAAGCTGAATATAATTTACTAGTGAGAAAGCTTCAAACAGAAAGTAAGAAAGAGCAGAAGAGATTTGTTGGTTAGAGTTGATGAAAGAAGAGATGAAAGAAATGAAAAAAAACCCCTAGAAATTGAAGACCTAAGTGAGAAAAAGCTATATAACAGTATTCCCAGTGACTTTTTAGATATGGGATGCAGTACACTACCAGGTAGCATATAAATGACAAAATGTAGATAGTAATAATCTATTTCATTGTCCCATGGCTCCAATAAAGTTATTAAGAAGTTGATTACTCACCCTCATGTTTTGGAGAGCCTCAAATTAGACGATATAAGGAAGGAGAGTTTTTCATGGGTTTTTTTGTGTGCCGTATGTTTTTACATTAATCAGAGCTGAGTTTCCCATTCTCTGTGTGTTCAGCCATCGTGAGGGAAAACACAAACTAAGTGCGTGCCCATAGCTGCCCCATCCTGTTGAGAAAGTGTGCAAACTAAACAATGTGTTGGGCTTTTTTATGTGCACATCATTCTTTTTCTGTGGGGGAAGCTGGGAACAAAACAGCTTCTCACTTTCCTCTAAGGTTTGAAGGCATCTTTTCATGCATCTGTAAAGCTGTGGAAACATTTCCCCTACTTGTTAAGTATATGACTTGACAAGAGGCCTATGTACTGGAGCAGGCAATTCACTACAGGCAATTCTAAGAGATCCTTTGTGTTCTGAGAGCTGAACAGCACTTGAAGGAGATGAGAATGGCATTACAGGAAAGAAATGATGGTCAGAAGCTCTTGGACATGTCCTCATGTGAGTACTTGCCCTGGCATGTGTCACCATATTTCCAAAGGGAAACTGAGGCTGCTCTGTGAAGCAGCAGCATTGGCTATACCAATGCCCAGGATGGTAGTGGTACCCAAAGCCAAGCATCTAACGAACAAAATTAACATGTGGGCTCCCATTACCCTCTTTGCAATGTTAGGTTGAGGTGGAATGGCTGACACAGTGAGGTTCCCAGTTTGCTGTCTTCCTTGGTGCTAGAGTGAATTCTGGTCCCAGTAAATTCTAGTAGTCTTTGTACCTTACATCTCCTCTCTGCAGACATGTTCCTGAAGGATACTATTTACAGGCTTCTTTTAGTCAAGAACAGAGAAGAATGTAGAAACACATCACCTGTAGAAGCATAGAATACAGAATATAAACACTAGTACAATAGATCAGAGAAGTGTATTGATAAAAATAAAGTAATTTTTGGTGGGATTCATCTCTTCTAACCTGCACTTTCTGAAATTAGGGCACTTCAGTGATATTTCTGGCTGATTCACTTTTTCAGCAGGCGGTTTTTTGTTCACAATATGCACATAGTGTGCATGTTTCTGTACATTCTTATGTGTGTCTGAATGCACATGAGGGAACCCCAAGACGTAAATAGATACCTGATATCAGTCTGCTGCAGCCCTACACAAGTCCAGCTGCTCTAGTTTTCTGCTGGAGTTTAGCCAGGTTTCAGCCCACAGGTAGACAGTAGCAGATTTCAATTTTTCCTTTGTTGTCTCATTGCTATTCATGCCCACTTTCAAGAAAGATGTTGTTACTACTTAACTATCAGCTTTTTTTGGTGGCAAGTACCTAAATTAAGTATTAACTACATTCTTCCATTGATTTTGAAATGACCTGCAATTTGTCAAATCATGTATTCCTCTGTTGCAAGCAAAAAGCAATAAGAGATCTCCCAGACAGCAGTTCTGCTGAAGGGCTTGGTATTCAGGAGGTGGACCTACTGTGCCTGTAGTGAACAACGAGTTATTTAATCACTGAAAATTTACATTCCTGCTTCTGCTTTTTCTCCAGCATTTGCAGAATATTTTACAAACTGTGAGGAGGGAGGAGGCATTTTTAAATCACATGCATTTTAACAATTTAGAACATTTTAATCCCAGCCACTGACCTTGCCAGAACACTGATCAGAACACTCCAGAGCATTAGTAAAATATATATGCAGAGATGATTTTTGCAACATGAGGTCATCTATAATGCTAAACTTCCCACCACCAGCACAAACATACAAATACAAGCAGGTAAATGCATGCTAACATTTTTGTATGCTATATGTGTTTTCGTACTTTTTAAATTACAACATAGAGAAGATTTCAGGGAATAGAGAAGCCGCTAGTCTGGATAAATCATTAAGGTGTAGCTCACAGACTATGGGTTAGAGTGTATATTCTACCAAAATGGCTGTTTTGACGGCTGAAATAGTTTGCTGCTGGTTCAGGAGAGAGCAAGAAAGCAGTGGCACGGGGTGCTCATTTGAATAATGCCCTAAATCAGTCCCATATGTTGACCCTGTGACCAATCTTTGCTGGCAAAAAAATCCAAACAAATCAGTGGTATTTTTCAAATGGCTTCCAAGCAAGAGTCTGCATTCACCCAGCCCAGGGTACACACACACATGCAGAGCACTTTGCACCTGCATAAATAAGGCATTTTCCTATATTGATAGCAAGGAAAAAAATCCTCTGTTTTGATTCATGCATAGAAAAATAATAGTGTGTATAATTAATACAGCTTGACCAAAGTATTAGACATGGTTGTACAGACACCCTCGTATTTTTCTACCTCTAACAAACAGAGCATTATATAAGGCTGCAATCTTATTCCATGTGTGATTCAGAGGGAATTGAGAAAGTCTGCCATTTAGCTACTACCTTTCCTGAATACTCATCTCCCACCTAAAATGAACTAAAATACATTGAAGTTCAACGTGTAATTATTGAACAGTAATTGAGCAAGCTTCAAAATTGGTTCCTTATTCATAGATGTTTCTGTGTATGGAGATGGTGCCAGTTCAAGGCTCCTCGGGCAGCGCAGCAAGAACAGAGTTTCTCTTTGCCAAGGCTAAGGCCAAGGAAACTTTTGCCAGGGAAAATAAAGTGAAGTATGGGGAAAAGACCAATGTGGTGAAGAACCAGGAACAACTCCTCAAGAGCTGAGCTTGCTGCTTCTGGTACATGGGGAGACCACAGTCGATGGAAGCAGAGGACATGACTGCCAGGAGAGGCTGCCACCACACATGCTGCTGCCCCTCCTCCTGCAGCAGCTGCTAACCTGCTTGGAAGGCCTCCTCACGGGTAAGTAGGCTTGGCTACAGATTGTTTATCTTTCCTGAGAGTCCCTAGGCAAATTGAGCTTCTGCCTAGAGCTAGATCTGCATTTTTAGGCATTTTCTTTTAGCTACAGTCAAGGATTATAGCACAATAAAACCATCGCACTAGCTGCAGGACACAAAACTGCAGAACAGTAAAGGTTGTTCTTGCTATAAGGGCCTCACAGTCTGCAAGCAGTGGCCACAGATAAATACAATATACATCTGGGAAGGTTATAAGGGGACAACAAAATAGCTGTGGTCAATATAACAACTACAGGCCTTTGCAGTCCTCTGCAGACATCACCAGAGAGGAGAGGGTTTGAGGGAATTGAAGAGTGCGTTGAGTTTTTGTGGAGAGTTTATCACTGATTAAGACAGAGGACATTCTTATACTTTTTACCTGTGGCAAAGAACAACTCTAGGAATTTGTGGCCTGATATAACCCCGAGGGGTAGAAATAGTAATCAGTCTACAAAGAGTTTAGTTGGCACATGAAAGCAAGAATGAAAATACGAACCATAGTCTGAAGGAAATTCTTTGTCTCTCTTCACTTGGGAGGGAGGCCTTCTAAAACTACAGCTGGGCTAATTTCATCTGTAGGGATTACAGCTGGTCTGATTCCCAATCAAAAGATTGCAATTCTGTCTATTGAGGATATGGATATTTTACATCACTTTTGTAAGTGCTGTAGAACACTTCCAAATTTATCACCACTCCAGCTTAAGGAACATAAACACAGTATTTCAAGATGTAAAAGCAAATTAAATCAGAACTATTGTTTTCAGAATCTCTCTTTATATTCATAGATGCTAGGTGTGACCGGTCATGATTTTGGAAGTGAGAATGGTAATTCTCAAGTGATCTGAGTGTGTCTGTAAATTTCACCCTTTCCTGCTGAGGCCTTCAGCACTCTCCTAATAAGCCTGTGCTTGGTCATATACCTGCAAGCCCAGTAGTTCTTTCAAGCTCCACACATATGCCATTCCATGTTGCTTTATTCCAGTGAGACTTTGCACATTTTAAAATTACTGTTTGAAAAATATTCTTGTTAACATTTTCCAATAAGATTTCCAACTCTGATAAGGGTTTTCCTTGGCAGAGAAATGTGTGGTGCACACACAGAAAACATGATGAGCTCAGGCTGCATCAGACCAGTCGTATTTGCCCTCTGGCAGTAAACGCAGTGAATCTGCCATGGGTAGGTGAGCAGGTGGTTCATCTGAGCCTGTGCAGTAAGCCTGACACCTCCAGCCTGCACTGGACCTGTTGAAAGTTTTCTTTGTATGCAGAAAGGCCTGTTGTGTTTTGCATATCCAGCAGCACAGTTATCACTGGTAATTTTGCCAGGGATGAAAAATTTTGTCCAACACTGTTGATGTTTTCTTTCTAAATAAATTTTGGACTATAAGAAGTGGATGTGTCCATAGAAACACAGGTCTGGGTGTAACTGCACAATGGCAGATGGATCCAGGCTTGGTTCCTCTTCAGGAGTGTACAGCTTCCCAGGCTGATTGCTGGGGTCACCGAAGAGCACGGCTTCTGCTCCAGCTAATGGGTGTGATAAACCAATGGACAGCCATCTCCAGTCAATAGCTGCCCATATGCCATAGAGTGCCACTAATTTTTTTTCCAAGAAATGCTCCTCTACATATCCTTAACTGGGTCAAATGCCAGCTGGATGCGCCTGTCTTCTCCACTGGGGGTAGAAGTGACCAAGACAAGTAATTTAGACTAGACATACAACTTTGAAGTGCCTAAGAACATTAATCCCTTCATTGTTTCCTAAGAAACTGGGTCATACACATTCAGTTCCTCTCTCTATTTGTTTCTATATCTGTCTGTCATTTCTCCTGCTGCCTATTGGTTAACTCTGAGCAAATTTGACAGGAGGACAGAATTTTCAAACAAAATTACATTTCTGCAAACTTTGTGGAGTCAGTGGCTTGGTAATGGAGGTTAGCCCAGTTCAAGGACTAAACAAAAAGCTGCAGTGTAAGAGTAGTAATTATCTACTTGGTTTGGTCTGCCAGCTGGCCAGTCGGGACACATGCATGAACTGGCCAGTCAGCATTGGAACTGGTACAGCTCATACTTCAGCTTCTTTAACCGAAATCCAGTAGACAGAGAGGCATGGGAAAATAGGTGGCATGGAAGAAAACTGCATCTATTGCAGAAGTTTGAAGTCATAGGTAATCTCAGGTTACTGCAGTGAAAGTGCACAGACAAACACACCTGATAAATGCATATGGCCTCATTAACAGTTTGACACAGAGCAATTTGCACATGAATATTGTGACACATAAAAGCCACATTTGAAGCCCATATAGTCTATTATATATGCTGTGTAACAGACACTCTTGATTTCTATGTCAAAATATACACCATATAGGTATGAGCAAGTATACCTATAATGCATATACACATTCTATGTATGCTGCATAAATACACACAATCTGTTATATGATACAAAGCTTGTATTATATATCTGAACTCAATGCAGTAATTCACTACACGGTATACAGTGTACTGTGCCACTATAATACCCCATATACATATGATATAGGCAGCCATGGTATTGATCTCTGTTCTTTGAAACAAACACATAAACCTGTTTCTTACAGTTCAAATCAATGAAAGAGGGTGGAGAGAAATCAATGTTTTGAAAATATTTTTTTCTTTTTTACACTTAATGTAGTCCATGGCTGATAGAAAAGTAGAGAGAATATGAGGAAGAGAAGACAAACATATGTATCTCAAATACAGATAGGTTCAACATATTTGTAATGACCTCTAAATGGGATGATTCTAAACAGGTGTTACGATGTTTCTATCATTTTGTCCAGCTTTCCTCAGATGGAGAAAAATTATGGTGGTGACCTCAGCAGAAAGCAAAAGCAAGCCAGGACTTAGTGCACTGAAAAAAATCCAGCCTCTGGATGCCATTGGCTCAGGTGTGGATGGCCAACATAGCTGCCTCAAAGCCAGGCATGGGATATACACCTGGCAGCTGCTGAGAGCCCAGCAGAAAGGAGAGAGGAACTGTTATCTCTGAAATTCTGCTTCTGGGCATGACGGAATAAATGTATATTTGTCTCCTGGTGCTAAAGATGTTCTTTCTGCTGGAAACTGCTCTGCAGGATGAGAGATGCTTCCCTGTGGCTACAAGGCAGAGGTAATAAAAAGCTCTGCATACTCAAATAGCTGTGCTCTCCTCAGTAATGTGGCTCTTTAATGTTACTCTTTAGTGTTACACTCTGCTGCAATGTGAGTCAGATCAGGTCTGGCTGGTTATCAGCTGCTGACCGTGAGGAAGGGTGGAGAGGGTTTGTGAGAGTCTCAGCCTGCTGCCTGTGGCATGTCTGTCCAGGAAACAAGCCAGGAAGCATTTGAAGGAAACTATTGAGTTTGGTACTTGCTGGGTGGTCCAATAAGTTTGACATTTTTCATGCACCTTGTTTCCACTATAACTGGGTGGGGTTTTTTTCCTTCAATATAATAATTTTGTTTTCAAATTTANTTTTTTTTTTTTTTTTTTGTCCCCCCAGTTTCTGCCAGACTTCCAGGAAGAGAAAAACAAAGGAACTGCTGATGGAACATCTTTGATGTGAGTATCTGACTTTTGAGTTTGCTTGGAATGCTGAGAAAAGCTACCAAATTTCCCAGGCATCTAGAAGAAAACAGAGGTATTTCTTTGTCACTTTCTCCTCCTTGGATAGTCTGCCTCTGTTGGCTGATGTTTCTTGTGGCTCTTCAATGAGGTGAGACATTTAATTGGTTTATTTAATGAATAAATAATAGCCATTTAAAACACAACCAGCCACTCAGCTAGTGTGGGTTGCCGGTCTTAGCCGTCATCCTTTCCTTCTCTGCAGAGGAATGTGGGCATCTTCACTGGGTGTTTTTCAGTAGCACATTCAGGCTTTGACAGAACTCCTCACTCCTACAGCTCTCACTCCATTTTGTTGCTTCAGTTTCCCTGGGTTGATTGCAGCTGCAATATTTTCTCTCTTCCTTTTTTTTTTTTTCCATAGAAAAAACTCACACATAGCAATTTCACCCATGTTACAAACCTCTTAAGAATACAAATCTGCTTACTTGGAGATGTTTTTTGGCCTGGGTTGTGGTGAGAGGAATTGAAGGTCATAGCAAATGCTTCTGGCTTGCTAACCTAACACCCTGTGGCACCCCTCTGATTTTTAGGATTTCAGTAAGATTAATTTGAAGGAGGTATATTTCATGAGCCTCTTTTAGTAAAGTCACTCATATGACTGTGGCTTTTTTCCTTTTTGAACAAGAGCCAGCTTTTTCTTTTTCTTTAAGAGTAAAGATATATTATAGCTGCACCCATCAACTGCTTCTGTTGATGTCCAACAGAAGACAGGGTTAAAAACATCTGGAGTATTATTCATTACTAAGTAATCTGTGAGCTTGTTTCCATTTCTCCTTGAGTCAGGACGTTGACAAAAGCAAAAGGTCACAGCCCAGCCAGGCTGTTTTGCAACACTGAATGCAAAGTGCACTACACTAGATTCACATACGGTGCCATTGCCCATTTATTTGTGCTATGCAAAGATAGGCTGTGAAGCAATATAAAAGTGACATTTATATTGCATGAAACAATAGGACTATCTCTGCTCATAGGAACAAGGGGCCATTCCAGCCAGGACCTGCTAAGGTGTTTGCTGTGAGAAAAATCCGGATCAACAGCAGGTGAGCTCTGGATTTTTCCCAGATTTGGTGCCACATTCACCCCAGGGGCCTCAAAAGGATTGGGAAGCTTTTACATACAGTATAATTCTGTGCCTCTATGCTGGCATGTGTGTGTGCCTCTGCACTGCCACAGCTTCCATGGTGCAGTGACTCCCTGAACACCTGCAGTGTGCTGCTTGCTGAGACATCACCCCTTGCCGAGGGCCAGCGGGCCACAGCCGTGTTGAAGTGTCACATCCATGCTTCAGTGTGAGCCCAGTGCTCACTTCCCTGCTCCACAGAAGGATCAGAGTGGATTTGCAGCATTGGTGAGGACCAGGGCAAAATTTCCTTCAACTTCAGTATGGTACAATATTTGGGGATATCAATTACCTGGGGTTTTCTGTTTTGTGCGGTTTTTTGCGGCTTCTGTTTTTCTTTCTTTTTTTTTTTTTTTTTTTCTTCACAAAGAATCAATATTGTAAATAAATCATATTGGGAAAAAAAGCATTATAGTTTTGCTATAGCAGTTTAAAAGTTCACACCAGCAGGCAAGTTGCAAAGTACCAACACAGCAAGAAAAACATCATATCCCCTAGTTTTTATGAATGGTTTGGGTCTACTTCTCAGTCTGCATCTTCTAGAGATTTCCTCAGAGTTCAGCTTCATTTAGATTGTGCAGAAGGATTTCAATATTACTTTGGGAAGGGGACAGTAAGTGAGACATAACACAAGACTGGTCTCTTGGGACTCAGGTAAGGTGAAACTCTGAATAATCCAATGATTTTTTCTTAATCAACACAATATTGAACTTTGTGTAAGTAGGATACTAGATTTTTCTGTCTCATCTCATCCCATCCCACACCATCCTGCCCAACAGTATCGAGGGTAAGAAGAGCATTGAGAATTTTTAAGGTAAATCCACAGGGAGACAATTTACACTCTCTCTTCTCCCCCACCATAACAAAGAGCTGAGGGTTGCTGATGCACCCCTATGTTACTGCCCTTGTTCAGCCTATTTGACAATGTGTGAATCTTGTCTGCTTTCCCCAACAATTTCTCAGTGCCAACTCTTACTTTTCTCCAGGTTTGGCAAAATTAAAGCCACTTATGTCTTTACCTGTGGCTGATCCAAGGCCCAGAGATCCCTCCCCTACCCTCATCTGGTCCCAGCAGGCTCCTGGCCACTAAGGATCTGCTGGGCTCCCAGGGGTTATGCCAGCAGCTTTGGAGGGAGCAGCTGCCAGCTCTTGCATACAGGCTTTTTCCAAAAATATCTTCAGCATTTGCTTTGAGAGCTGGTGTTCAGACACCTTCTATACCAAAGACTCTGCCAAACATACAGCTAAAATAAACCCACCTGTTCTACAGTACTTGCAATGCTAGATTTAGAAGTAGTTGACCAAGGATGCAAGCAAAGTCACAGCACGTGTAGGATGAAAAGGATGCATGGCATCAACATGCTCTGAGGTGATGCCAGACAAGTCCTGTTAGATCTGAGGCCACAAACACCTCCAGCATTGCTGGAGCTGAAGGAGAGGGCACGTGTGAAGAGTGTGAAAAGGCAAACATTAGCATGGATCCTGATTTGCATGTCTAGAGGTCAGCAATTATCCTTCTTTTGAAAATAAATAAGGCAGTAGGATCACTTTTCCAGGTTTTGTGAGCAACACAAAATCATGGCTGAGGCTATAACTCCTGCCTCTAGATTCCCAAGACACCATTCATTTTTCTAGGCAGCACCTATGACAGTCTTGTGTCCTAATAGAAAAATTCTCTTTCTTTTGAACATTATTGCTTATGAAGGGAAATTCAAAGCACACCTCTCAGAATTAGATAGTTGCTTAATAAAGCAGGATCTTTATTCAGGCAGATACCTTATTGTACTGGGCACAAAGTACAATTTTAATACGTCCATCACATAATATATAGATATATACAGCAGTGCTTTAGACACTAAAATGAAATTAGATGAGAAACAGAGCTCTATGCAATACTCTGCTTTTGATAACAAGCCCTGGCACAGGCATAATTTAAGTAGTAAAATATTGAGGCAGATTCTTTTTGGTGACATCCCTTTGGCCAACAGAGCACTGCTAACGTTGGACACAATGATTTTGACTCCAGAAGCTAAAGAAGGCAGAGCCTGCAGTCCTGGAAGCGGTGACAATCTTTCATTTGTTGTCCTGGGGTTGAAGAATTTTCTTGCTACAAGAAAACTTAGGTAGAGCTCGTCAAGGAGACTTGTTATTTATTAGCCCAAACTCAGTCAGCAAACTCCACCATCCACTATTGCTTCAGGATCTGAAATCCTTGCAATATATGTCCCTAGTTACCATTTGTAGGCAAAAAAGGGTCAATATTTCCATTTACTTCAATCACCAAATGTTTATTTCACGTTTGAAGGACTCCCATGAAGGACAAAGGAGAGATGCATTTCCTAATGCAGTAAAACCACACTGCCATGTTTTTCCAGAAAGAAGCATTCCTGTGGACGTTCCTGTCTTTTCTGTGCTATATAATCTACTCTGCATGTTACTGGGAAACAAAGCAAGAGGGAGAAAGAAGTACACCAGGTGCTAGTGAATGAAGCATACAAATTCCCAGGACACTAACTCTCCCTTTTTAATTATGTGGAAAAAAAAATTGTGCAATGCTTATGAAAGGAGACAGGTTCATAGAGGAGAACAATGCAACTACTTTTCCATGGGACTTTTCCAGTACAAAAGACAGGTGTACTCAAATCCGTGAATTTTGCTTCATTATTTGTTCCTTTCTTTTTCATTTGGGCCTTTCAGTGAAGTTGCAATCCGTGGCAAAGAATAAGGGTTGCACCAATAAAAGCCTTCTGTTAAAAAGAGCTAAAACTTTTCCCCTATCTGTTACAAGGGAATACATCAGACTAGTAAAGCAGTTCAACATTCCCACCGCTGTTGTAAAAGATAAACACTTTTTTCCACAGGGCTATATAAATGTAACCTAAGTTAGTTATAATTTGCCATATTTTCTCCAAGAAATTGTGAGGAAGGGGGGCTTGGGGGGTGGAGGAGAAGAAAAAGCACAAACTCTAAAAAAAAGTTAAAATACAAGAAGAAAAGAAGAAATATTGCTGAAATCTAAGATGCCAGGAAATATGTTTCAAAAATCAGATGTTTTTATAATGCATAGTGATCTTTGCAAAAAAATAATCCCCACTGCTCATAAAAATGATGAAATGATACAGTTGCAGAGAGTTTGCACACCCTCTTCCTGCCTGCCCATGATTGCATATTTAACCTCAGCATTAAAAAATGTGAAAGAGTTAGAGGAATTTTTTTTTTTCACTCTATTGCTGTTTGGGCAAACAGGCTATTTCCAAGATATATTTGTATTATGAAGGTTAGTTCCAATGTGCTCAATGTCCACAGCAGGGTTCAGATATTCAGAAGAGCAAAAACCACAATTTCCACTACCTCAGTGGAAGGCAGTGGGTACTCAGTAGTCCTGGAAATCTGGCCAGTCTGCTTCAATAACTAATTTGGGTAACTGAGTATTGGTGGTGAGTCCTTTTGCAGACTCTCTTACCAGGACAAACAAATTAAAAATAGAACTTGCATCTTGAATTCTACGTGCAGTTCTTTGTCCCCATTTCCAAAATAAAAGAGTAAACTGAGAAAAATATGTCAGAAATGACAGCATTAGGCATTGACTTCTATAGAGTGAGCTGGATTAAGAGTATCTATCTTAGAAAAGAGAAATGTGAAGGGAAGCACGATAAAGAAATAAAACATCATGAACAGTACAGAGAAGATGAACAGTGACTGGTTATTCACTATTTTTCACAGTACAAGAACTAGAAAGTGTCAGATTACATAAATTAATGGGAAAAAAATCTATCAAGGATTATTAAGCATAAAAGTGCAGCTTTTTATTTAAGAGGTCATTAAACTACAAACTGATGAAAACTGTGAAATATACTGGGAAAAAGATCACTGTAAACTTGTTCTGGTTTTCCTTAAGTTTCTGTGACTTGCTACTGGCAGAGAAGTGGTAGTGGCCTTCATGGACTTTTGGCTGGACCCAGTGCAGCAGTTCTAGTTCTTATAAGTGTTGGGCAATTCAAATAGCAGGGAACCAGACCCATGATGCAAGAGGTCATTTCATCTTTCTGCAGTTCATAGCTGAATAAACAGACCAGTGAGTAGGAGTTAGAGGTAAATTAACTTTTGTATTCAGCACTGGCAGAAAGATAGTACAGCATCATATCCACTTCTGGTAACTGTAGTTTTTAGAGGGTGTCAGGAACTTGGAGGGAATACCTAAAAAAAAAAGAGGCACCAGAAAGACTGGGACTTTATTTCTCAAGGAGACAAACAGAAAGTTTTATCCACATTCTGGACCAAAAAAAAAAAAAAAAGAAAATTAAAAGAAAGAAAATCGGTCACTCAAGGGCTTTTTAATCTACTGAGAAAATAAAGAAGAGCTGAAAATTAAATCCACAAAAATTCAGACTGGAAATAAGGCAGACAGGGGGGAAGGGAGGTGTTATTTGGTTGTTTCGGTTTGGTTTGATTTGGTTTGGTTTGGAACGGGTTGGGTTTTTCGCTTTCCCAAGGGAAGGGAATGTTAAACCATTAAAGAAAATTACAAAAGAAGTAGTGGATTTTCCATTTCTTAATTTCTTCAAATAAATATAATTTTTCCAGTCAAGCAAGTTGTTGTATTTTATTCAGGGTTAACAGGTTAAAAAAACCCCACTGCACACAAAATAAAAGGATAGCCCATTTCATCTAACTGTCCTGGCTAGTGTTGTTGAGTTGGTGACCGTAAAGAATCCCTTTTCCTATTTGCATTCCCCTCAGTGTCTCCCTCCAGTCACATACAGCCTATGTCTCTTCATGTATCTTGAACAGCAAACACACACTCTTAAAATCCACGTTCTGTTGGATGGGTTTGCACAATCTTCACAAACAGCTTTCTAAATGCAGCTACCTTTATTGGTTGTTTCTGGAAGTTATGAACTTCTGCAAGTCCTAGGTTAATCACGAGAACCATGTAAAATCTCAAGGTTCTTTTCAAGAGATTTCAGAAGATTGTACTTTTCTACTTCATTTCAGAAACAAACTATACAAACTATATATTTAATTTCTAGCAGATATCTGTCTGAAGGCCTCAAGTAAAAGAGGCTCTGGAATCTCCCAGCATTTAATGTCCTTTCCATGAATATTTATTTTGAAAGCACCTTCTTCCATTTGGGAAGTAAAAATAGACCAATTCCTTTCAAGAGATTTAAGCTGCTGCTTTCTGAGCCCTTTCCTGTAGTTCCGCATCCTCTTTAGAGTACAGCTGCAGACTGGAGTCCAGCAAAGGTCTTTCAAACCTGAATGGAATTGAAGGATCATATGACATCACTCTAAGACTCTTATACAACTTTATATCTCCCCAAGGCGGCATTCACAATTTTCAGCAAGCATGTTCATCTTCCAATTATTCTTTTTTTTTTCTGTAGATCTGCTGTCTAGTCAATTTCTCCCCACCATGAACATGTTTTTCCACCAAAATGTAGAAACTGGTACTTCTGCTTACTGTCTTCATGTAGAATTACTATAATTCTGTAATAATTACTGCATTAGAACATTTCTCCAGTTGCTCTATTTTGTTTTTTGTTTTATTCCTGCTTCCAGCAGATGTATGCTCTTTCTAATTATTATGTCCTCTAAAACTGTAGTAACTCAGTTTTATCAACCATCCAGCTCACTTGTGACAGCACTGAATGGCACCTGGCCAGGACACAGTCCAATTGCAACCTTTCTTTATTCATTCTTCCCATGGAAGTGTAAAAAATTATGAGTCTCTTGGAAAATTTATCTCAGCATTTTCCACAGGCTCTCCAGGCTATGCTTTCCTATCCACTTGGTCAGTGCACAGCACAGTGTCAAAAGTCTTCAGTGAAGATGTGTGTTTCTGTATCTACTGCTACTACACAGTCTTAAAGGTTTATTACTGTTGTGTGTACTAAAGTTAAATTATTCTTCCATGATGAATCTGTACTGTTTGTTGCTCAACTCATACTGGAAAAAGAAAAGAAAAAGACATTTAGTCAATCAATTGTTCAGAAGTAGAAAATGTAAAATGCAGCAGATATTTTCCAGTAACAGGGAACCTTTCTGAGTACTTGACTGTAATGATTTATACTCCTCAAATCACTGTTTTTGTCAGAAAACGTAATTCTCTCTTCTGTATCATTTGGAAACAAGAACTAAAAGATCTCTTTGCTTTTTCAAAAGCCTTAATGTAACAATGTTGAGCAGAAGTCAAAAATATTTAGGCAGCTTTTGTGGAATAAGTGTCATAGCCCTGGCTGCTAGACTGAGATGTACTCACAAGGACCTTGTTCCTGAACAGAGAGAAGTTTTTTTCTGTGCACCCACCCTTTTCTTTGAATGATTTCCCTCTCTCAAATGAATTCCTATTCTAAAAACATTTCCTATATTCACATGATTCATCTTAGGGTCTGGCCCATTTTTGGGGGTGGCTAAGATGGAGAAGTGTGTACTTTCTGCTCTCACTGCCTACTGTGGTGAGGAATGGCGAGATACAAAATGGGCCAGAGTTCATCTGGCATAATTCAACAGCAGAAGTTTTGAAATCAGTGGATGTCTGCTGGTTTATATCAGCTGTTCAAAAACTGAGGCAAAAGCAGAGATTCCAGCTAGCTGAATTTTGGAGATGCTATCTAGAGCCAGCTTCCCAACTCAAGTTCCTCTCTATCAACTTCACAGAGTGAGGGAAAGAAGTAAGATAAAACAGTTAAATGTGAAGCTCATCCCAGTGCAACTCATTTGTAATTCTAAAGAACATTCTCTTGTGGTCTTTCCAGAAAGTGGTTTACCAGCATTTTGCAACTACAGGTAATGCATGGGATAAAATAACAAACATATTCTAGATTGCTTAAGGAAATTTGGGCAATGAAATCCAAAGATCTAAATAAGAAATACAAAATCCACAAAGACTGGCATCTGGAAAACACAGGCATGTTGGAAAAGCCAGCAAGTGGCTGAGATTAGTCATATCAAACAATATCTGCTTTCTACCCATGCAGCACGACAAAGGTGAGGTTTTTACAGTTCTCCACATCCCTGCCAGCTCTCTGGCACATGCCTAGATAAATCCATGCCTGGGTGGTGAGCCAGAAAGGCATTGTTTTCTTTTTTCTGTAGTCATGGAGACCCATATTCAGACCTGACCAGCTCATGGGAAACTATAATCTAAAGAAAGGGCAAACACCCTTAAAATCCAGCTGATTTGGTGAACACAACAATATCAAGAGCAGGGAACCCTGGAATAGATTTGGAAGATAGCTTTTGGACTCTGGTGTCTTTATTGTAACTTAATGACAGGGTGTTTAATTTGATTCTTTTGTCCCTGTAAAGATGGAGTTTGCAGCTGTATTTTTACCCAATGATTCAATTCAGCCTGGTAATGGCTCTGGTAATTATATATGTGCCAGACTGACCTGGATAGGAGGCACCAGAGTGGTTTATAGTGCATTCAAGTCTATGAGTTATTTATTTGTGTTCCTTATATTAAAATTATTTCAAAATTGATGTTAGCAGTTTCTTGAAAGTACTAGGAATGATATTCCCACCTGTAAGAGTCAACTAAAACAGATGTTTTCAGAGCACTTTAAACTCAGACTTGGAATACAGGCTACCTATGCAATTCTTGTGGTCTCTTCAGCAAAATCTGTCACACTGTGAGAAGGAGACAAAATCCTGCTGTTCAGTGCTGTTAAGATTTCCATAAAATAAAAAGTTCACGAGCTCACCTCCACATAAGTGAAGGATCAGGCTAATGAGGTATGGCCATAGTGGCATGTAGCCTGTACACTGAGGGGTAAGGTGGGCCCTGATCATCCACTGGGTGGACAGAGATGCAGAACTGCAGAAGGTCTCCAGGTCATCCTAAACAACATTCCCTGTGTCATTCCTGACAGATGTCCATCAAACTTACATCTACAGATTGCTGCTGGTAAAAAGTCCAATGCTTCTCCAGACAAGGCACTCCACAGCTTCCTTTCCTAAGAGCTATGAAATTTATCAAGCTGGAAGAAATAATTTTTAAATGCTGCTGCTATAGCTTTAGGAGCCTTTTGACTATAGTACTGTCCTGTCTCATCTGTCAGGAAAGAAACTGCAGTAATGAATAAGAAATGCAACTTCCAATGATTAACTGTTTGACCCTGGGAATATGGATTTGACCAGTTCAAGAAAGAAAAGGGAAAAAAAACATGCAATGGTCTGTTTTATTCAGTCCCCACAAATGAAGGTGAGAAGACACAGTGGATAAAGAGCAGACATTTAATATTATATTATTTAATAATTTAAATTATTCCTGTACTAGGAGAAGTACAGAGCAGGATATGGTCAAATCTAAAAAGGGACTGAGATTGGGAGGAAGTCATGACAATCTTTTCTTCAGTGATGTTTTTTTCTGTATCAAACAGAGTTGTCCATAAAAAAAAAGATCATTGATGATCAGTGGCAGAAATCACTTGCATTCTTTGCACACAGGAAGGTGAGTCCCCTGAGCATGGTTCTGGAAAAACTTAAGCCACTAGCTGACACCTTTTCTTGCCCTTTGTGAATCAGGAAGGTGGGAGGGGATACAGCATACCTTGGCCAGCAGACCATCTTCTGCTCTTTTATGAAACTAGCTTGTTGTAAGAATGCCTTCATTCATTGAATGTCCAGTGATAGCTTTTTCTGTGCAAACTTTGGCTTTTAGTCTGCTCCCAAGTTAATTTCATCTCCCTGTGTGGGTCTTTGCTATTGTTTTTTGTGCTCCTTGACTGACCTCCCACATCACTGTGCAATATTAATTTTTGTGTTGAAAACTTTTTTGTCCATCTCACTGAATCCTTGAACACCACAAGGCATTCAAACAGTTTACTACAACTTTGTAAAGTTTCAACACAGAGCTATGCCACTGTAATTTACATGCCAAGAAGCTGCAAAACAGTTCTGTTGGAAAACAACTGGCAGATGTCTGTAAGGTGAAGCAACCAGTCTGTTTTTGTCACACCATACAGTTCCCAGTACACCCCAGACTGGCTCTTAATGGACACCAGCCCCATCTTACACCAAAAGCCATTAGTGACTTTGTGAGAACTCTTCCTAAACGTATCAATGGCAGAGTTATTTCTTCATCACAATCTGAGTGAGTCCAATGAGCTGAGAGAGGCCTCTCTGTTCAGGCCTTGTAGCTTTGGTGGCTGGTCTGTACAGCTCCTATGCAACAGAGCAGCTGCCCATGCCCCGAGTAGACCTGAGTCCTTTCTCCCGCCTCAGGCTCAAGGTTGTTGTCAAAGATGTGCCTAGTAACAAGATGTTTCCTGGCAGAAATCAGGTACAAAAATTGAACTGTGTACTTAGCTGCAGTGTCAGCCTCACTGATGGGTGGGATTTGTCTGGGAAGCTGGGGCTGTGCCCCCTCAGGCCCCCCCACTCACCGGCCGGACACCGACTCCCGTTGCCACCCACTGCGGCCACTTCCTACCGCTGCACAGCAAACCACCAGGACTAAATGCCACATTCGGCGCCACATCTGGTAGCGTTTAGCCTGAGTGTTGGCTGTCCTTCCTAATAATTCATCTCGAATAGGCTAAAGCAACAAGCGGGCGTTCGTTCTCCTGCTCTCTTTTTTTTCCCCATTGTGCCATTCAACAGCCTCCAAAGCTGCTAAAGCCACAAAAATGTTAGAGTGATTGTTGGCCAATGTCAAACTTATTTTGGAGTGGTTGTCTTATATTGGGTGACATATTATTTACCTTTCTTATCTAAGCTTAATAGAGTTAAACAAATCAGCGCTTCCTGACGGGAGGCTGCTAGAATGTGATTGAATGAGCAGTGTTGTTAGGAGAGCATATGTGCCTGAGCTCGTAGATTCTAACAGCTAAACTTCAAGGCTTCTGTTGTGACATTATATTCCTAGTTTTCCTGTCAGCTTAACACCATCCAGTGTTGGGGAATTAAAAAAATCATAAATGCAAACACATTTTAATACACCTTTGTACGTTTCAGTGCATGTAATTCATGAGGTTTTGTAGAATATATAGAGCAGACTCAAAATCTCAGAGGCTGAAAGTGGAAAAAATTATTTTTTAATTCTCAGGTGTTTTAAAGCAAGTTTTTCATAAAGTCAGCAAAATCTTCAGCCAAAGACAAGCACATGTTGGATTAACACAAAAGAGACAACGGTGATAATTAAAATTATATCTCTTTTTCATATTATGAAGAACATACAGCAAAGTACAATGGAGAGCTTCACAACAGAAGATTAAATTTGACTTTACCCCTCTAACAACCTGTGCCCAAAGACAGTGGGTTGGAAAAGGCCAGAGATCAAAACTGTATTGACAGAAGGCTCTCCTTATCTGCCAGGGCACAGCAAACTCATCAGTGCGCTATCTGAAATCCTCGTGGTACAGCTACCCAAAAGGGCTGGGATGGCCCCTAAGAGACACATATTCTCTTCTGCCAAGGACCTTTGGCTTTAAAGAAAAGGATAGTGATTAGTCCAAGCAAGAGCCAAAATAGGGCTAAATTGCAAAGGAGTAGCAGCAGTTAGAGACCAACCTAGATATCTGTCCAGCATTGTTGCCTCTGTGGTGTTTTTGAGGTCTTGCTGAGGCTGACTGTCACCTCCTCACCCATGCCCCAGCACACCAAGAGCCCACTGTTGGGCAGCATTGATGGATGAAACCTCCCTCATCTTCCCACCGAGCACAGCAGCAGCTGGGGAGCAAGTGCCAGCTCCCAGCAGGCATTCTGGCTCACCTTCCCTGGCCCAAAGCATCCCTGCCTGTGGCAGGGCTCTGTGGCCTGGCTGCCCAGGAGAGGAGAAGCTCACTCAGAGCCCTTTCTTTGCCCCAGGCTGGAGTGGCAGACACGTGGGCAGGCTGTCTGCCTTTGCCCCCAGCAGTGCCAAATAAGTGCTCCCCAGCCCTTGGTTGCTGCTGACCCTCTGCTGAGCTTCTGCTGGTGCATCCCCCACATCTCTGGAAGTCTCAGTGGTGTCCTGATGGCAAAAAATACTTTTTCCAAGGCTCTCTCTTTGTTTAGCAGTGTCCCAGCTTTCTCAAGTCTTATGGCCATCACAGAGCCATTTAGAAAAGCAAGGTTTGGAGGCATTGTTGCACCACTGGTATGGTCCATGCATCCCTGCAGCAGCCTGGATAGAAGTGTCACAGGCTCCATCCTGTCTCAAGGGTGAAGAAAGGATTATATGTAGGTCTGCACACCTACAGGAAGAACACTTAGGCTTTTTGTGGGTAAAATGTACTTGTGAAGGCCAATTTAGTAAGTGCAAACTTAGAAACATCTACCTTGAAAGATCATCCTTTTTTTGATCAGTGCTGAGCCTAGCATCTTTGGTGATGTTTTTATTTATTACATGATAATCTGGCAGGGAATTGGTAGGCCACTTGCAAAAATGATTAATCAGAAATACCAATCTTGTTCTGATTTGCAGCATAACAGAAAACAGCAGCTCTGTCCTGTGCTACTCCCCAGTGATTTACATCAGTATGTGCCAATGATGGAAAACATGGCCTGCCTGTAAAGCTACAATTAGGGCTAGTTTCCATGGACATAATCAGTTGAATGTAGAAAAAAAAAGAAGAAAGAAATCTAATAAAGGGAACAATATAAAGTAACCATTACAAAATAACTGAGGACTTTACATGCCAAAATATGAATTACTTTAAGATATATGTTTCTATTGGCAATTTTTGTACTTTTTTTAAAATACTTTACAAGACTATCCAAGTTGAAAAGTTCACATTTCTACAGGAATAAAAGAAAAATCTGAAGAAGCCTGGAGTTTATAAATAAAAGGCATGATACATTAATATGCAGTTTCCAGAGTGTTCTACTTCACCATCTTCTCCTTTAGATAAGCAGAGTTACACTCCAAGGAAGTACTATCGAATAAATACAGGAATAAACAGCTGAGAAAGGCAGAATATTAACAAAGATCCAAATGCTGCTGACACTACATCAAGAGAGGGAACATTTTGACAACTTTATTCATGCCAAGTTGCCTTTTTCAACATTCAGGCTACTAAAGTTGCCTTGTTTCGCTTGTTAACCACTACATCAAAATGAAATAAGTTTTCACAGTAACAAAAAAATCTTTGATTCCTAATTTCAGACATGTCTAAATTTGAAAACTTTGCTGTTTTTCTACCAACAGTTTATGGTATATCAGACTTTTTACCTCCTAGGTTGTATGCCCAAACCTGAGAAGAGCTGAGCCATCTCATGCTCACTTTAGGTACCATCAGTCTTCTATAATACAACAACATGGAAGCGTAAATTTGATGTTTAAACATGGCAAGAGATATTTTAATTTCCAGTGTTGTGGGTATTTACGGTCATGCACTGTGCTACCAGTGTTGTTTCTTAGCCTTCTGTTCTCCACTACTCGTGCTAGCAAAAGTAAGAGAATGTATCTAAATAATCTCTTTCCTTTAGTAAGCTGGTATAGGGAAAGCTGTGTTGGTCTTGGTATTTTTCTTTTCAAACACTGAACTCCTCTGGGATATTTCCCATTCTTTGTATTACAAGGTTAGACTGGTATGTGTTTCCAGTCAGGCAGCTGTAGGTTTCTAACCTGCTAAAAGTAGCACATCTGAAATGTAATAATTCCTGGGAAGGAAACACACAATATAAAAATATCTCTTAACAATTTAAACTGTACCCTGTACAATACTGTATTACCCCATGTTCAGGTACAGCAGTACAGAGCCATGTTTTTACAGGTTATTTTTCTGTCCCCCGGCTTCCTTTATTCAGGCAACTTTTACCACGCATAAAGGGACAGACTCACTAAAAAGGGTATAACTAACAAAAATCCCCACAAGACAGTTATGTGTTGGATAGGGCACATAAGAGATAAGTAGGAAGTGAGGTGGAAAGCATTAGCATTAGCTATGAGGGTAAGCATCAGCATGCTCCCCATCCCCAATAAACACCCTACAAGACATTGCTCGCCAGACCAGCATCCATCAGGGGAAACGTATCAGCTTTTGCTGCTGCTTCTGGGAGCAGGCTAGTCCTTGGTGTCACTGACGTGCCATCTTCCAGCTCACTGTCTTTTCCAGTAAGACTCTATGACTTTCCTTGACAGTGTTTTCCTCTTTGAAACTTTCATTTGTTCTGCATGTTACTGATCTTACCTCTGCCTTCAACTCTACATTATAATTTGGCTGATTCGAGTCTACGTACTTTCTCACAGCTCTTTCTCATAACTCAGTATTTTCCATAAAGTTTGAGCTAAGGTTGCACAGCTGGGCTGTATCAAAACTAAGCCTAGGATCATAGGCAGCTGAACTCCTAGAAGGAGAATCACGAGTTGGGGGAGGAGGGAGAAAAAGTCCTGTGTTGATGGGATTGTACCGTACAACTTTCCAAGGTCTTGAGGGGACCTCTGGTTCTAAGCTGGAGATGACGATGACAGTGCTTGCTAAACTTTGCCAAGCCAAATATCTAGGAGATAGATTTCTGCAGTCAAATCAGATAAAATTTTGCAGGCACCTACAGTCAGCTATTTTTCTGAATGTAAAGGATGAACGAATGCTCACAAATGCTTACTGTGCATCCAACCCACAAACCCAGAAATCCAGGAAAGCCAATGGTACAGAATTTTAAATTTTAATAAATATTTTTGTAGAGCCGAGTAGGAAGCCAAAACAGATCAGTTTTAGGTAACTGCAGGACATGTGGACTTCATATTCAGCTTCTGGCTCTTGCTCAGACCTTCCTGTGCAATTTAAGTCAGGATGTGTAAATGCCAAATTAGGACTTGAAGATGGGTATAGGATCCTGGTAATACCAGTTTATGCATATGAGACTCCAAACTAGCTCATAAAAGGTTGTAAAATCTAGGGGAAGACAAAGAATCCAGAAAATTTAAGTGCTGCCTAAAGTCAAGTCCAGGCACATACCCTTTTCCAAAGCCTTGCTGATCACATGCTAGATGACTTTCTTTCATGAAAACAAGTCATCACTTCCCAATCTTCTTCTCAAGAAGAAATGGGCAAAGAAACCTTTCACTTGTGAGTCTACTGGTTGCAATACTCACCCATAAAGGGAACTTGGACTCTAGTCTCTTCAGTGCTTTCAGAGATGGAGCCCATGGAATATATATCCCATTTTAAAGACAGTACTGCCCTATTGCTACAGCTGAACCACTGTGACAAGTGAGAATATGGGAATCATGGTCCAGAGAGGCAAGTTGTCCAAATACTTCTTGAACTCAGACAGGATTGGTGCAGTGACCACTTCCCTGGGGAGCCTGGCCCAGTGCTCAACCACTCTCTGGGTGAAAAGCCTTTTCCTCACCTCTAATCTAATCCTTCCCTGATTCAGCTTCATGACGTTTCCTTGAGTCCTGTCCCTGGTCATAGAAGTGAAAAGATTGGTACTTCCTACTTGCCCCTTCACTTCCCCTTGTGAAGGAATTGTAGATTGCAATGAGGTATCCCCTCAGTCTCCTCTTCTCCAGGCTGAACAGACCAAGTGACCTCTGCCACTCCTCATATGGCTTCGCCTCCACTATCCTTCAGCATCTTTGTGGCCCTCCTTTGGTTGGTCTCTAATAGTTCAGTATCTTTTTCATATTGTGGTGCCCAAAACTGTACTCAAGTGACGCTGCCCCAGTGCAGAGCAGAGGGGACAATCTCCTTCCTTGCCCAGCTGGTGATGTTGTGCCTGATGCCCCCCAGGACACGCTTGGCCCTCCTGGCTGCCAGGGCACTGCTGACTCATGTTCAACTTGCCATCAACCAGGACCCTTTCCACAGCATTTCCCTCCAGCCTTTCATTCCACAGTCTATATGCACAACCCAGGTTGCTCTATCGCAGACACAGAATTCATCACTTGCACTTGTTAAACTTCATTTCTTTTGTGTTTGCCCATCTCTCTAATTTGTCAAGGTCTCTCTATAGGGCCCCTCTGCCTTTCAGGGAGACAACAGCTCCTCCCCATTTCGTATCATCTGCAAACTTGCTTAGTAACCCTTTAAGTTGTGCTTCCAAGTAATTTCTGAAGATGCTGAAGGGCACAAGGCCAAAGACAGAGCCCTGTGGAACCCCATGAGTGACCAGTGGCCAGTCTAATGTCCCCACATTCACCGTAACCCTGTGTGCCCAACCCATGAGCCAGTTGCTCACCCATTGCGTCATGTGTTTATGATCACTCATGGTCACTGCGGTCCAGACTTCTGATGCATTTTTCAGTACATGATCATTTGCTGAAACACAGGAATAGTCCAGAGAGTACATTGTTGTGTAGACTAATGTATAACATGAAATCTGAGTGCCACCACTGCTGGCCATAATTTAAACAAAAAGAGTGAGACAACCACATATTGCTAAATGAGGTGATTTTGATATGTTGGTTTAAAAAAGAAGACTTGGGTTATTGAATTCAGTCCCACACAGGCTAAAGATGAGTGTCTAGCCTGCTGAATAAGGGAGATGCCAGCATTCCCAGATGAATGGGGTAGACACGTCCCCACTCAGTTACAGGCTGATTGTGAATACCATCTGACACATTTGCCATGTGAGGAAGCATTCAAATCTTTTCTAGATACAGTCCAAAACATTTGTTAACTATTATTTTTTGAGGCTATCACTTCAAGAATTAGCTGCTGCAACTTTACTATCAAGCCATATAATCTGACTTGCACTCCTAGTCTGCAAGTAACAGCAGGCCCACCAATGGCTCCTAAATGTGTGCCTTAGAAACCTAATTAGGAACCCAATCCTCGTTAATTTAAATGGGTGTTGTACTTCTCAGTGGCCATTAGGCAAGTAGCTATTTCAAGGATCTGGATGCAGAGAGCACATTAGGTGCAGTGAAGTCATGCCTAAATTCCCTTGTAGAGCTAGTCTTAAATTTATAAACACAGGGAGTAAAAAGAATTTAGGTCAGGCTACAGACCAGAGCAGACTTAACAATAAAATCACTGATAACATGTGGAGTGATTTCACCTCAGCACTAATGTTTTTAACATTAGTTAATATGTCAGAATGTTGAGAACCTAATTTTTTTTTCGCTTCCTGAACAATAGACAAATCTTACTGAAGTCTTACATGCCATAGAAGAGCAATAAAGTATATGCAAGGCATGTTTTTTATTCTACCTGCTTTTCCCAGACTGCATTGAGTCCCTGCTGAGAATACCCAGATTTAAAATAGTGCTACACTTTATGACTGTTGTTCTACACTTTATGACTGTTACTCTAAATCATATGCAATTAAAGTAACCACAAATATTAGTCCTTTATTAGTCCAAATATTTCCTTCAGAGCTAGTCTGGGGATTTTTGTATTCCATGGATGGGGATGAAGAGTGAACAATTGACACTGAAGTAGTCTGAAAAAGCACCTTGCTGTCTTTGCCCCACTTAAAAAAAAATCCCCAAAAAACAAACTGAAAAAAAGGTCTTCATGTGAGAACATTTGTATTTTAATATTTAATTCTCTTGTGCAATCTATATTAATCACAAGAGAGAGGAAAGGGAGACAAGCAGATGTATAAAAAACCTGTGAAACTTAGTGGAACAAATGGGATAATTTCCAATTTCTTTACTAGGTGTTAGACCAGGCCCAAAGGATTTACCAGCTGAGATCCAGTTGGCCTGCAACAAACTCATACTGAGGTTTCAGCCAGTTCATCGAGCACCACTGCCCGCCCAGAGGAGAAAAAATATTTTCAAGAGTCTCTAAGGGAAGAGGCTGCATGCCTGCCCCAATACCTGGCTACCTTACCTTCTTCTGCTGCCTCCTCCCTCATCAGCAGAGTCAAGAGATTTCTTTTCTACCACCACTTCACTGAACACTGAATTAGGTGCCAAAGCAAGGTGAGCTGTCTCTCCCCATGAGTACTTGCATGAAAATTGCTCTTACCAGTATTAATTGCTCTCACCAGTATTACACACAGGGGCTCTGTGTGTGTGTGACCACTGTCAGATTGAATTCCCATGCACAGATTGTGCAAGGAAAGACTACAAAATCTTGTGGAGATATAGATGTGAGCTTCTAGCCACCATCATACCAAGGTCCACACTCAAAAGTTTAATGTAAACACACATAATTAAAGAAGGATTAAAAACCTGGTGAAGTCAGAAAAGTAAAGGATTATTGACATAATTCTCTCAAACTGCTCACCAGCTGATGATGTGCTATTTTCTACAGCACTTGCTACATTTCACCTAAAAAAAAGGTGATCCAGGTTTTCTTATATGTGGAAGAGGTTTTACAGCTACTTCTGTGAGCCAGAGAGAAGTTTGATATGAGGATCCATGTTTAGTCCTGAAAGAATTTTCTACCAAGGTCATTGACATAGAAACCAAGAAAGAAAGAAGGATAAAAAAGAGAAACCTGCAACTGCCTATTCCAATAAGCACTTTGTTTGTCTTTCATGACCAATGAGTAAATTGTAAACTTACGAGTTTTGTAAAAAAAAAAAAAAAAGCAAGCATGCTATAATAAAAACAGTTTGAAGCCTTCTGAAAATGGAGTGTGTTACTTTGTATTGTGACCGTCTCAACTACGACACTTATATTTGTGCCAGTTCTTAGGTTACTCTTACAGACATTGCTCATTTCCTGGCATTTAGTGGGAGAACACCTCCGAAGGAGCAGCTGAAGTACATGTTGCAGATAGCATGCTTGCCCTCTCTTGAGAAAAATATCAATAACATAACAGATGAATCACATTTCTAACATGTTAATAAACACCTACAGATCTCTCAACACTCTTCCAGTCCTAATCCCAAGAAGCTTTAAACTCATGTGCACATGCAAATGTACACACACTAAGTCATGGGGGATCTCTAGCTCTCCACTTACTCCTGCTGCTCCCTGCAGCCCACTGATACCTCCACAGATCAGGGCTCATCACTGGGGTGGGCTCCCATGCCTTCTGCCTGCTCTCCAGGTGCTGACTGCTCCGTGGGGAGATGGCTCTGCTGTGCCTGTCAGAGCTCAGGGTACTGCAGGGTGTCTCCACAGGGGGAACATCAGGTTTTGACTACTATGGTTTTCACATCACGATCTCCACCCCCATTACAAATCTAGATCCTTCTTGTATATTTCCTTTCACATTTATTTCTTCTTTGTTTCAAAAGTTTATGTAATTCCTTCTTTGTTTCAAAAGTTTATGTAATTCCTTCATTGATATTTACTCTTGCTTATGGTCATCTACCTCTTTAACACTGTGAGTTTTGGGGTGGTTTTGTGTATTCGATCCAGACATGCTGTTTACAGCCACATGCTCGTCTTAGCAGGTGGGGTTATCCAGGCACTTTTCCAAGGGTGGGCTGTGCAAGCACCCCCACAGCGGGCCAAGGATCATTTCAAACAGACAGTTTGGGATGCAGTCATCCTGTTCTGGAGGGCAAGAGCAGTTAATGATGTGGACACAAACTCTCACATGTGGGTTGGGCTCAGTGCCAGAGAACTATTCCAAGCACCTTTAATTTACCAATACAGACAGAGCCAAGATGACTCTCATGGGAAGTGAACAAGCAAACTTTAAGCTATATGCAAGATGCAGGGTCAAGGTCTTGATCTGGGAGATAACTCTCCTCCAACACTCAGTGAGCTGGGATTTTTGTTCACTCCAGCACACCAATACAAAACAGCCATAAATTTCAGAGCTTAACTCTGACTTTAGGTTCTGACTCTTTGTATTCTCAAATGGGTCTCAGAGACAATGTTTTGGTTCAACACCACCTCTAAAACATTGCATTAGCTTGATGTTACATGAAATAAAAGGTAAATGTCTTTTGATCTTGGTCCACAGCTAGGTCATTAGAGGTTCCCTCCCCAGCCTCTTGGGGCTGTGCAGAGCCTCACCGACTGTAGAGCTGATTGCGAAGTCTGGTTTCTTGCTCCAGCCCAGTAAGTTTCTTTCTAAAGCTGTCCTTAAAAGGATAAATGGAGACACTGAAACTAGGAGGAGCAATTTTTTCTCCCTTGATCTGTGTCTGTTACAGTCACTTCTCTGAAAAACAGTAGAGGACAACTGATGTCAGAGTGGGCAGGGTAGAGGAGGTATACTATCAAATTTTTATAGAAGCCTCAGGTATTTTGCTGCCTGTTTTCTCAACATTGGAAACATCTGTTGTGGTTTAGGAATGGTATTCCCCAATTCAGTGTTCCCACTGAAGCGCTCCAAACCAGGTGCTACTCTCTCACTGCTGCCTCCTCATATGGCAGGATAGAGAGGAGAAATTGAGGCAGAAAAGGTGAGGATCACAGGTTGAGATAAGAACAGTTTACTGGAAACTGCAATGGAAGAAGAGAAACAAACCATAACAGCTACAATGTTAGTAACAGAAGGGAGCAGCACTACCTGACTGCTCACTTCACACTAGGCTTGCTCCACCAGAAGGGACCCACTCCCCCATTCCTGGAAAATTACATGATGTATTATAGAATAACCTCCAGGTCCTGGCCATGAAATCCTCCTGGCTATGGCAGAAGTTAATCCTGTCCTGGCAAGAACCAGGACAGCATCCCAACAACGTAGAATGAGATCAAGTCCGAGATGTTGTTTTTGTTACTGGCCCTGTCCCCACCACTTTTTCCTTTCAAGTGCTTCGGGGATTTGTCTCTTATTTACACTTTGGTGCATCATGAGAGAAAAACCGCCTTGAACTGAGCTCTCAGGAAGTGGAGCACAAACTCCTAAGGACTTTATTATATTTGTAATAGTCCCAGCAGATCATGGGTTGGCCCAGGTAATCCAACAAGGCAAATGCCAGCATCTGAAGTTGAATACACTTCCCTTTCTAAGTAAGCCACAAGGACCAACCCAAACACTTCCTTTTCTAAGTAAGTCACAAGGACCAAACAAATTTGTTGTGATCAGAGACTACATTACTACAAGTTACTGAGAAAAGAAAGTCTTTCGTTCTTTTTTTCCTTCACATTCCTTTGTATGAACAAAAGCCATCCAGAGTAAAAGTTACTCTGTTTTCAAATCCACATTAAAATGAGGAAGCACCCCCAACATAGTAATTTTAGTGTCAACTTTTGGAATTAAAGAAAAGCTGAAAAGGCACACTGAGGAGCAAGAGAAAAGGCAAGACAGGACTGTGGAAATTCAGGGTCAGGAGAAAGTACCTGGAATAGAGGGAGAGGCCAGAGCAAATGAAGGGAGTAGTTGAGTAGGAGAATTAGTTATGAACTAAAGACTTCAAATTTTGTTTATTCTCTGAGGATGAATCAGAAAAACATGGAGACTTGATAGCATCCACATGAAAAAATGGTATTCTAGGAGCTGATATTTCAAGTGTAGGTCAGATTGGTGACTGCCTGGTACCTTTGACAAACAGTATCTTTTTTAAAAAAAAAGAATAATTCTGTTTTGTGGAGATAAATGGTCCAACAAGGAGTTAAATGTGGTATCATCCGTTCACTGTTTGTCTATGCAACTTGCCAGTAGTTGCAACACTATATTCTCTGGAAAGTAAGAAAAAAAAGAAAAATCCCTGCAGTATTTTTTTCTCATAATGTGCAGAGCATGATGTCAGCCTGGCAGAGGAATTTAAAAATAAACAATAACACACATTTTTACCAAACAGAAAAATATCACTTGCAAAGGCAATAAAATAAAGGCTGTAATATGTTTTGTCTCTTACTTTCTTCATGACTGAAAAAGTAGGCAAGCATTTGCAAAGAAGCCACTTTCTGCAGGACTGTGTAGTACATTTATTTTGAACAGTCTTTGCACTGGCATGATCTTTTCCCAGCGCAGGAGACAGGCAGTCCTCTTAAAGGTGTTCCCATGTGGATGGGAAAAATGCCACAGGGAGAACAGCACAGTTGCCCTCCCAGCTCTGCCTCCACATGTTATACTTCCCCCAGCAATGGAATAGGCTACTTTATGCTGTATTTCAATGGACAGCAACTTCTGGTTTTGTAAGGGGAAGGACACAGCTGAATTTTTTCAACTCATAGAATTACATCTTTTTAAAGCAATCTAGCTGGAAAATGTTCACAAAGCTGAAGCTTTGACTTTTTCATTGGTGCCTTTTATGGAGTAATATTGGCTTCAGTAAAGTGTTCATGATAGGTAATTTTTTCCTATAGAGGTTTGAAGGAGAAATTTTAGACCTTAAATGCCTGGTTTGGGTTTACATGTTTGTTCAGCAGGTGCCTCCTTGTGAGTTAGTTATTTGCACACTTTCTCTAATTGATGAAGACACAGCAAAATTCATTTTTCTCTACCTGGTGAGGAATGATAAAGATTTCAGAATCTAGACATTTTCATGCATGAATCAGATTAATAGAGGACTTGAAATAAATCCAGGCTTCAGGTATGTAACTATCTACTGAACATTAACACTGGAGTCTCAGTGCCACATCACTTTTGAAGAGTGGACATGGCTCCTAAGCCAAACATCCTGACAGAGAGGCACAATTATGACAAGCTAATTGCACCCTAGAGACACCCACTTTCTGCCTAAACCCAGGTCTGATTATAAAGGGAGTTACTAGTTCACAGGAAGGCATCTGTTTTGTAGGTATCTAAAGCAGATTAAGTAAATTGCTCTCTCTCTAGGTGTCTCTCTTCCCCCCATCCCTCACTACTTGTTTTCAGTGTTTTAGGTACCAGGATGGAAAACATAATTTCCTGCCTGTGCTGAGATGTTTCCTCCTGAAAAATCTACTCTAAGTTGGGTGTTGGAAAGACCTGACTATTTTGCACATCAAAACAATCAGATTAATAAACATTTTTGCCCTAAAAGCAAATATTTGCTATAGATCACTTTCCAGAATATTTCTTTCACTGTTTTGATATGTCTCACTTTCCAGATTATTTGGTTTTCATTCTATGTAAGAGGGAAATGTCTTCAAAAACCTTCAAAGGAATGGTCAGCATACTCTGCCCACCCCTTCTGTTGATTGTTTCTCACAAAGCTGAATATTATTTGATGCTTCAGGCCTTTTTTCATTTCATAATGAATTTCATTAATTGCTAAATCCTTGCTGTGAGAATTTTTAAGATATTAATTTCTTTAAATTGGAATCATATATGATTTTCTGATCTTAGATTTCTAAAGTGGAGAATTCTAAGGTTCAGAGGAATCCTTCCACAAATCAATTATTTCCTCTTTCTCTGTTTTTTTGTTTGTTTTATTTTGTTTTGTTTGGGGTTTTTTGTTTTGGTTTGGTTTGGTTTGGGTTTTTTTGTTTGTTTCTTACCCCCAGAGTTTCAGGGTAAGGCTCCTCAGACATCCGTCTAAGTTATGGTATGGATTTGAGAAGATGAATGTTAGGCCAAAGCACTGTCTGAAACAAAGTGCCACAGGACAGACCATATATAATATAAGAAAACACTGCATCATAGAAAGAGGCTGATTCATTTCCCTTCTTTAGGGCAGCTGATCACCAGGTAAGCCATGAATTCAGATTGTCAGCTTCATAAAAAAAGGAACAGAAGTAAATTGTTAGCTCTGAAGAGATCTCAGACGGTTCCAAATTTCTCTGCTGCCTGGGCTGGCTGTTCATCACTGCCAAATGCTAAATACTCTGAATGCCAGCCATTGCCATCACTAAGAACATCCATGTGGTTCATTGCTTCCACCAATGCATTTCTCTTTGGGATTGCAGAACATCCTTTCTGGATCACCATTTGATCTCAATAGCTTTCTGCCATGCCAGCTGTGCTGCAATACTCCTGCATCTCTGGCTAGTTTTGTCCTTCTGTATTTGGATGAGCAATGTTAATAGAGCTCTGAAGACAGAGTGATAAGATGGTAAAAAAAAATCCCCAAATGACTTGCAGGATTGCTGAAAAGAGAAAATTTTTATCACTTTCATATTTACTGTTAGATCTGCTTTCTGCAGAGGAAAGCATCAATGCCAATAACAAGTATGCTAATTACTATTTAGGCCATAGCTTCAAGTCATTAAGTGATGTTGAATAATTCTTTGGTTCGGTCAGGAAATTTGCTAAGACACATTTCTCCAAAATGCTGCCAAAGGCAATGTCTGTTTTTAATACTTGAAAAATAAACCAGATTTGCACTTTCAAGTGACCACAATTTTACAGTTCCTTTTGGGCTCCAGTACAGCACTTGACTTTATCTCACCTCATGCTTTCTCCTTCCAGCCATCATCCTCACTCATCTCCACTTCAGGGTAACACTGAAGATCACAGACCTGGGAGAAAATTGCTGTACTGTTTTATGCACTTTGATTTAATTTAGCAAGAGGCAGGAGCAGAGGGTTGGTGGTGGTGGAGAAGCCATTCACTTTCAATGATACCATGCAAAATCTGAGAAAAGAAGTGAAAAAATGTGTCTGTGAAAGAGAAACACAAAAGATGGGGAATAATTTCTCTAACATACAGGAGAGAACCTCAGAGGACCTCATGCTTCTTATTACCAATAATGTGTGATCACTTTGGGACTGAGCAGACTGATTTCAGTCTGAAGTGAGGATCACAGCAGAATGATGACATCTAATAAAACTACTTTTCTTTATGATCTCATTCAACTCTAACCAGTCAGTAAAAACCAAGAGATCCTACTGATCTCTGCATGTTCTTTGCCTCTCTCCAATTTTGGTGGAAGTCTTCAGTGCCATTCTAAACTATTCACATCAGCTGCTGTTGCTGGAAAAAAAAAATGGTCATGAAGTCCCATTTATTTTAAAGATCAGAATGTCAGGAGAAAAGATAGGTTACTTTGAAATACTGCCCTAACATGTAAAATACTGCTTGAGGTTTTCTCAAGCAAGACAGACCAGAGTGACATGTTCCCTTGGGAGAGAAGGGCTGTACTTATTAAAGGCCACAAGCCACTTTTGGTCTTTCTAGACTGTTTTGATGCTTTCTTTCCCAACAGTTTTCTCTTTTGCATAGTCCTATCTGCTGAAATCTGTGAAACAAGATAAATTTTTAAGGGTCCTTAACAGCATAAACATTCAATTTTAAAACTGAGTCAAGAAATCTCACTTATGTATCCCATTCAAACTGGTATTTCAGACTTTTTCCTGTATGTGGCCAGTTCTTTCAAGTCTCAACTAAAATGTGAGGTAGGCTTGTATTAACAGGGTTTTTTTTTAAATTGTTAATAGTTTAAACAAACCCCATCAAGAACTCTCTGGAAGTACTGATGGTGGATGTAAGGACATAAGAACCAAAGAATGACCATACTGGGTCAAAGGTTCATCCAAACCAGCATCCTGTCACCAGGAATGATGGTAGAATGTAATGACACAAGGCTCCAGAAATATTTCCCTGGCATGTTCTCAGGGCCTTCAGTAACTTGTGGCTTAGGGACTTCCTGAGAGAATATAGAAATAATCTACTTGCTTTTCGTGACTCTGAGTCATTGTGGAGCTTCTCTTCCATAACTTTGTCCCTGGACTGGTAAGCTGTTACCATCCTTAATATCCTGTAGTAAGGAAAGCTCACCTGAGTATCCAGGGAAGGAGCACCCTTTATTGCTTGTTTCAAATCTTCCAGCTGGGACCATTGGCACAGAAATGTCATGAGCAAGAAGCATAAGCCCCACTCTGATGGCTCAAAATTCCATGGACTGTTATTGGCCTGTCAGAAGTTGTTTCTCCAGAGCAGCTGGGAGACAGTTTCTTTAGGTCACTTGCTATACTTGCGTCTGCCCACACATTCAGACTCTAGAGACTGTATCAGGACACCAGTGCATAGACTGCAAATTTAAATTCCTCCTGTGAACCACAATTATCTTGAGAATAATGCTTTATCATAAATAACGTTTTATTTCCAAATCTGCAGCAAACATCAATACTTCCATCTTGTTTCTTGTTTGTAATAGATTTTTTGATGGTCTCGTGTGCATCCGAAAGGCAAACACCCCATTTTTACAAGAGCCTCAAATCTGAGTGTTGTTCTGCTGGGCATTGTTAATAGATTCATGTTTTACATATCTCCTTATTTCAAAAGTCAATGAAATAGGATATTAATCATAAAAAAAAACATTAAAATGCCAGGGAACAGAATTCCCTCAACCCAGCTTGACATTCCCACTGATACTCATGGATCAAAAGGGAGGTGTCTATACCTATCTGCTGCTCAAGAAAGCAAAGGCAATTGCTTGTCACCTCAAAGAAAGAGACATGCAGATGTAGTGCTTAGTGATGCACCTGGTAGTGTTAGGTTGACTGCTGGACTTGGTCCCAAAGGTCTTTTCCAACCTTAACGTTTCTGTGATTCTGTGATAAGTGGTTTGAAGGTCACTACCCAATGGCAAAATTTGAGGACACTATGTGCAGCTAAGGAAGGAGTTGTTTCCTTCAATGACAGGCAGGACAAGGTTCATCTGTTGCTCACATCATGACAATATCTTATGTGGCCTGCTCTTCGAGTGTTTCTTATTCTACTCTGCTCTTCTTCTTCTACTCTGCTCTTCTTATTCTTGGCCTTTGCCTGCTTCTCAATTCTTACCTTTACTCTCCAGAGACGTAACTTACAGGTGAGAATCTGGTTCAACCAGATATTTTTAAATAACAAAGTTGCATTATGTATACATTTACCAAGCTGGGCCTATTTTGACATGGGACTGTGCTTTCTGCTTCTATACTTTCTACCATTATCATATTTCAAGGCCAAAACCAAATTGCAACATTGAAGGGAAAAGAGGGAAATCTGTCTTGGGAAGACATTTCATACAAAATATTTCATTCACACGAAAAAACCCACCAACATATATACAAAGTCTTTTGGAATCAAGGGGAGCTGGATAGACATACCTGAAGACAAAATAAGAGCCCTTCCATTTATTTCAGATGTTGCCAAAAGAGCTGCAGGGCTGAGGGTTGAGATCAGCTGGTAAGTTTACCCCTTTTAAAATGACAGAACAGTGAATTGAGAAAGCAATACTTTTCAAAATGTTTATTTTAAAAACATTCTTTTTTTTGAAGTATCATACATTACATACACCATTTTCAAATGCCAGTCTAAATGCCAG
The DNA here is from genome assembly GCA_013397155.1 of Irena cyanogastra. Classification (NCBI taxonomy): domain Eukaryota; kingdom Metazoa; phylum Chordata; class Aves; order Passeriformes; family Irenidae; genus Irena; species Irena cyanogastra. The sequence goes on from VWZV01004010.1 coordinate 1,535,109, forward strand.
CTCAGCTGCCTTAATGTTCGATGAAGGTATTTAAGCTTTCAGTGCTTTATAAATTATTTTAATTGAAAATGCACACATATATGATTTAAACAAAAATATAAGGGGCTGCAGCTTTCTTTGAAATAGAGCAACTGAGTGCTACTGTAAAAGCTAATATATAGACAAAATCTCATCACTCATTGTCACATAGATGTTAAAAAATGTCTTTTTTATTATTATTTCAGACTTCTCAGGTATTTGAACTACTTTCCCACACATACAGCTGGGACAGGCTGATTTTGCATTCTTGTACTCCATTCAGTGTTTACTTACTTATTTACTTACCAATTAATCCTTACTTCGGTCACAAGCAATTGGTGGTCTGGAGTCCTGCAGCACCCATGTGCCAGCTCTAAAATGTTTTGATACATTCTGGACATTTCAGCATTTGAAAAATAACCTTTCACAGCTCTAGCTCTTCCAACACAAGAGGGTGAAGTTGATGTAGCAAGGGCAACCATTGCCTGTTGAGATTTTATTGTGTTGGAAGAGAGTAAGGGCCTCCAGTTATCTATTTCTGTGACTGCTGCATATGGATGGAGTGCCAGGAAGAGAGAGTGACATCTGGGAGATGACATTCTGCCCTTTTGGCCAAAACCATCTCTGGCTGCCACCCACACCAGTATGCCAGAGTGAAGACTGCAGGTTCTCTCATGCCAGTCTCCCCAGAGAGTAGTTCATACTATATAACAAAAAACCTGCAAGTCTGATTTAACACAATGCCTGATCCAGCACGGAGGTAGAATTACCTCCCATTCCTGCAGATGGAAAGCCCTCCTATCACTGGTAGACAGTGGGAGATAGCATGGCATGCAGCTGCCTGTGCCTTCTCTACTCTAGGCACAGAGAGAGCACTCCAAACTCTACTGCTACCCCAGCCCAAACATAGCAAAAACCATTTAGTTCAATTCCTTGCAGACAAAGTAAAACTGATTCAAAAGAACTGTGGAGCTCAACACACCTGTTACTGAAGCCCTAAGCACCTTGCAGCACCAGGAGCATGTGTGGTCTCTGAGCATCTTCAGGCATGGTGCACTTTCTGGAAAATGGCACTTGGAGCACTCACAGAGCCAGTAGCAAGTTTGGGGATGCTTTCCCTCTGTGATTTAAACACATTTTATTTCAATGATGAAGAAATTTAAATAGAAGCCTAGTTAAATTTAGAAATGGACACATACATATACACGGATAGTCAAAACTATGGACTTTCTACTGTTGGGTTTTTTCCTCATCTCTTGTCCCCCTGTTTTTTCTAATTGGAAATGGGCCAAATTGTGCTCACATCTGTATGTGGACATCAATGCATTCAAGTAAGCTAAAACTCCAAAATGAGGCTGAATTTCTGTATTTAGACTCAAAGGTAGTTTAGAAATTTGGCACATTACACATTGTTTTGCCCCAGCCCTGTTTAGCATCAAGTCCAAGGAAAGCCATTGTGACTTTGTCTAAGGTTATACTTCTGCTTAAAGCTAAACAGGGCCTGTGAAGCAAGCTCAGAATCTTTGTGGTTCACTTTCTTTTATATGGCAAAATAACCATGTCATTATATCATAATTGCATGACAGTAACCTGAAGTTAGAGAAAAAAGTATTGCTGAATGATTGGATGCAATTATGCAACCTTACAGAGCTAGTAGAATTTGTTAAGATGGTGTGTCAATCTAGCAATGGCTCCTCTCTAGTAACAGCACAATTTCACTAAATTAAAATCCCAGCTTAGAGGACAGATGGGTCATGTATTTTTGTTGTAATGATACCTCAATAATTGCCACATTCAGACACAGAAGGTACTGTGCAATTGGTTCTGAAGCCTTAGCAGAGAAGACAATTTGAGATTGCTCATATAATACTGTTGTTCTGTAACTGAAACCTAGATTCTCTAAGTTTCTCACAGCTTCTAACATCTACTGCACGTTTGGAAAGAAGGAGCAACTGGCTCCTCCTGCAAAAGAACAGAATCTTGCTGTGCATTATGAATCAGAAAAGGACTATGTCCTCCAGTTGTTATTACATTTTATGGCTTCCTCTGTGTTTCAGTCAAAGATAGCTGAGAGAATGTATACAATTGACAAAATTCCCAAAGTCCATGAGTCTTCATAAAGACGTACAAAACAATACTTCTGTACCCAGTATGACAGGGCAAAGTAATTTTATAATTTTCTAATTTCTTAAAATTAGTGTAAGAAATTAGGAATGGAAGCCACAGGATGATGATGTGATACCCACCTCTTTACATGAGCAGCTTCTCCTCCTTGGTCCTCTGTCTCCTGGGCTCTGTTCCCTCACCCCTGCTCACTACATTTCTATCACAGTCTTACACCTGTGTGTGAAGCCAGTTTTTCTGGATCACTGTAGCAGCAAAGGTGGTACCAGAAGACCGATCCCAGTGGAGCTACCCCTCCACAGACCAGCCTGATGGATGCTGCTTTCACACAGCTTGTCCTGCAGATGTACTTGGGTGCTCCACACCACTAGCCCTTCTGTGGAACAGGAGCATTTTGGCACTTTCCAAAGAATTTAGCTTCATTGTGTTTGCCATGCAGACAAGAAACACATCCAGAATGCTTTTGCATTTTTTTCTATGACTTCTGTTCCTTAATTTGTCATAAAAGCACATTTAGTTTCCTCACTTTTACATATCCAGCCTGAAATGATAACGCCTACCTCTGTGAGGTATGAGAAGATAAGGCTACAACAGGAATACAACTTCTCAGTTTGGGCACTCTTTCTGCCAAAATGGGGATATTGCTGACTTCCAACCAGAGAGGAAAGCCTTCCAACCATTGTCAAGGACTGAGTCATTTTTTGTCTGTGTGTGTAGGAATTGTTATCTAGTCAAAACCTCACCTGTATTAGAAAATTGCTCTTGGAATTATTACCACAAAGAGTGGACACAGTCCCAGAAATCACTGTATTTGCCAGGAAGAGTATTTCCACAGAAGATTTACATACTGAACACTTAAAAGCTAAATTACAGTTCTAGATGATTGTGAATTTCTTCACATAGTGAAAAGCAATCTTTTTTGTCTATAAACTATTACTTGTCCCAGAACTTGCTGGTAGCATGAAAGGTCTGTGAATTGCAAAGCAAGACCAGGCTATATCAAGGAAAGAGAAGACATCCTACAGTAATAGAGCATGACATGTTAAAACACTTTGGAGAGCTGTAATCTGGAGACCAGGAGGAAAGACACACCAGTTTTAGAGAGAAGACAAAGATATGGAAAGTGAATTTAAAATGTGGGTAAAAGGTAAGAAATTGTGTGGGGGAAAGGAAAGATTTCAGGCATGGATTTTCCTGGCACAAAAGTTTTCAACTTGCCCAATTTCCTTCTCCTCCGGACCTGACAAATCCAAAGCAAGACAACAGTAACCCTGACCTTTCCTGCTGTTTTGATGCTGTGGTAGAGGCAGCCCTACCTACAGGTTGTGAGCTGGAAAATCTGGGCTTTCGACGACCTAAGAAGAAAACTAACCCAACTATCCAAACTGAAATATGGATACAGAGGGAATCTGTTTTGTGACTTCTTGGTCTTTCTGGCTCAGGATAACTCCTGTGCTCTTTGTTTGGTTTCCTGAGTTACTGCTCTCCACACAGAACTAAAAATCTCCAAGTTTTTGTCCCAACTGTGGTAATTTTTTTTTTAATTTTGTGCCATTAATTTTACTTCTATTTCCCTATCCATGAAACTTCACTTAGATTAATTCCCAGCCTCCCAATTATATTTCACTGATATTTTTCACATCAAGATGTCTCTCAGAAATCTTTTTCTTTAACTATATGAGGTATATTTTTGTAAATAACTGACCTCACGCTAATTTTCTAATATTTTTTTCTTTAACACATGGCAACATATACTATCCAAAATTTAGGCCTCATTACTTTAAGTAGTTATAAAACTATATTTAATAACTGACTTCTCAATAAAAAAAGAAAAATTTCTAAGATAACATTTTACCAAAGAAAGAAAGAACTTATATCAGGTCTTACAACAACTCCTACACCAACAAGTCTCACACATTTTGAAATGTTTCTTCTGCAAACATTTTTAACAAGGATGAAGAGAGATTATACATCTCTAAGCATTCTAAGGGTGAAAAAGAATTTTTGGAAGTTGAAACACAGCAGCTACACACAACTTTTATGATAAATGTATACCTTTACTTCATGTATAATCATATAAAATAACTTGCAATTGTGCTAATGTGCTGGCGTTCCTTTCTTTTAGCAGGACAAATTAGTATGCATTTATTTAACCTGTCATTACATCATACTGAACATCAGTCACTATGCAATTACAAAGGTAATGGTTACCATGCAATACTGACAAAGCCACTGTTTGGCTCTCATAATTGGTAGTCACTAAAATGCATTTTCCATATGATGAATGAAGTAGCCAGCAAAGCAGTCAATGCTGCATGAGATTTGCCAGAGCAAAGATTAGTTTTAGAGTCCTGCATGAGCTTGAGCATACAATAGTGTGTCTGTTTCTTGTTTTTTCAGTTCTGTTACAAAACTCTACAGAGTGAGTTCAGCAGGGGAGAGCAGTGAAGGGAAAAAGCACATTTGGGGGCAGAGAGGGGAGGAAAGGGTAGGAAAGAAACTCGAAGGATTAAATTTGCCGTGCGTAAAGGTCACTCCAAGACCCATGTCAGTCTTAAATCACACTCTTTTCGTTTAAACCCCTTCTCTTTCTGCAGCAACTCTGCAGTTCCTTGACAGAGGCAGGGATGCTAGGACCAAAGTGAGCCATTATTAAGCTGCAGTTGACACTATGTGCAGTCAGGATATCTTTCCACAGCTACACTTATCTCTCTTCCAGACAGAGGAAGACATGCTACCTTTAACGGACAGTTAAACTTGGCTATCTTCCTCCTGTCACTTCTTATGAATTTGCTCCTGCAAACAGATAAATCCTCTTGGAATCAGTTATTTTGAGCATTTGTGAGGGCCATATTCATACCTTTCACACATACAAGTTGACTCACTGGGAAAATACTGTGATGCTGCAGGGAGAGATTTGGTCCTTTGTCTTTAATTACATTAACTTAATTAGTGAAAATTATTGATGATGCATGTTTTGAAGAGTAATTTGTGTAAAATTTCAGAAGCCTTTAGGAATCTGATTTCTAATTCAAAGTATGCATTGCAAGCCCAGTTGGATAAGTGTTATTTTTTATCTAAAATCCATGGGAGTGAGGCACTTTGTGAAAAATCTCCTGCTGCTCTGTGCCCCACTGAGCCAAGCAGTTTTGTCACCTGGTGTGTCATTAACAGCGAGGTGCTTGGAGACCTTCCATGGGGTTCCCCTCAGCTGTTTAGCAGAGCAATTTCACCAAGGCATCAGGATGTTGAAGGTTTTAAAATAGGAGCATGCTGGAAGCATGGAAGCCAGCATGATAACAAGAGTACTTCCTGCTGCTGTGCTGCAGGGCTGTAAAAGCCTTCACACTCACTTCAAGGAGAAAAAGGCTGGGAAGTGTATTGCATGCAGTTGCCTGAAATCAGTCACTTCTCACAGAGACGAGCTGTAAGCAATGGAGGCTACTTTCCTAATCCTCAAACTTTCTGTAGCCTAAAACGGAGGACCAGTTCTAGTCCTAAAAGGATCAAAGGGGCAGAGATCAACTTTCCCCTTGCAGCACGTTAAGCCTTCACTGGCTCTGTCAAACTGCAACATGAGCTCTGTCCTTCGGGCCTCTGGCCACCCATAGCATTACCCCAATTAGGACCAAAGTAAGCAGCTAGGAAAAGAGAAACACCTCTCGTATGTCCCCCCTCACAGAGCCAGTGGAAGTGCCTGACTCTACAAGTTCCTTTTAATTGGCTGCTGCTTTCGTCTCTCACACTTTGCAGAAAAGCAAAGAATACGAACAGCTTTGGGGAAGGAAGGAGTCTGGAAGATTGTAACTCAGTGTTTGGATTTTGTCTAGAAGAAGTCCATATGGAGAAGGCTTTTTGAATACATATTCAGTGGCATTTCAGTGTTATGCATTAAGACTACATACTTGCATGCACACTGAAAACAGCATGTCTTTAAACAACACCAAACCTAAACTGTAAGCTATTGGCAGTACCTCTTCTGAGCTATTTGCCTGAATTATTTCTGCAGTAAATCTCGAGAAATGTCCACTTAAACAGTAACAGTCATAAATATCTCATGGAAGCCATAAAATACAACAGAATTTTGGAAGTCATAATTTTAATGGATAAAACTGTGCTATAAAAGAAGGGCCTCTGGGACTGAGGCTAAAGTAAAATTTATCTAAGCGAGCTGTGATGCTAATCTGTCTGCAAGTGATAAATTATCCTGTGTCCCAGGTGTGACATAATATCCAAAGGGTGCGTAGTGATTAAGGACACAAAGGTATAGATGTGGCAGGGGTCCAAGAAAGCCCCAGGCAATTAGTGGTGACTGGAAATTGTCAACAATTGCTCTGAATGTTTGATAGTTTCCTCTGTGCTCAGGTTTGCCAAGGCATACATTCCCCAGTGTCTGAGGCTGGGTTTTGAGGCATGGTGGCAGGACCTGGTTGGGCACTCATGTAGCTCTGAGCAGGATGCTTGCAGTCTTTCCAACAAGGTACTAAGACATCCTTCCCAGGCTCCTGCTGGGAGTCAGAGGGTCAGGCGAACACTTAGGGGAAACAAAACAAAAGAAAACAACAAAAAAGGAATGCTTATTTTAAAATACAATAACTAGAAATATTTCTGTTTGGTCAGAAACAGAAAAAAAACCCACTCTTAAAAAAAAAAAAAACCCTTTCTGTGCTAAAGAAAACAAAAGTAATTCTTGGAAATGCTGAATTGCATTGTGGTATCATTATAAACTGAGATTCTGAGAGGTCTTTCGGAGAGGCCAGCAGAGTCCCCATAAATTTACAGCACTAAAATGTTTAGACAGCAGGCAATCAGGGCGTGTTGGACTGGATACCCAAATCAGTCCATATTGTTATACAAACTGATTATGTTTCAAACAGCAAAAATGGCGAGCTGTTAACGGCAGCAAGAGTGTTTACATAACTTGGTGTCACTGGAGAAATTGGAGACAAACTCCTCAGATTCCCTTATTTGAAGGGAAGATGAACAGGATCCAGACAAACAGCTCACCCAGTGAAACCCTGAGCCCATGCACTGCAGAAGCCACGCTGCTCCCAGAGCAGGCTGCCTCCTGGCCAGACAGCCAGCATGAAAGCTTCATCTGGCTGATGATACACTCATTTCTGGAAGAGGTTAACTAGGTTACCGACATTATCCAGTGGGAGAGGGTGAGCAGTGATATTTGGGGTTGCTTTTGGCAGTTGAGAGCCTGTCATATGAAGAAGGATGATACTCAGTGAATAAGAAGAAGCCTTGGGTTTGAAACTGGTGCTCTGCTTCACACCCAAACCCACGCTGCCGGGCACAGCCAGGTCCCACAACAGCTCTGTGAAGCCTTCCCTGTGCACCACGGCCTACAGGACCCCACTCACAGACACAGACTGGGAGCAGCACCTCAGTGCTCTTCCCTGCTTTTCCCTGGAGCCATCGCCTACTTCTCCCCACTAACTATAACATGGGAGTGGGACAGCTGCAGCACTGCGTGTGTGCATTGGCCCTTGCAGAGCATATTGCAAAGGAGACTGTCTACAACTGGTCCTTAACACTCACATTCCCAAATCTACTTCTAACTAAGATATATAAGAACTACCAGCTGTTTCTGGAACACACAAGAAGGGAAAGCTTGAAGAACAGCACACAGACATAGCATATGATATTACGAATACAGAAAGAGATTACGTTGCTTCACTATATGGCTAGATGGGGAGCTGGCTCCCAAACCAAACTATGTTAGTTTTAACCCCTGTGGCAAGGTATTTTTCACCCTTGCTAAAAGATTCAGAAATCCCAGCAGACTCAGAATAATATAGTCATATTGAAAGTCTCATTTGGCCTTTGAGAGTTTCCCTCTGGCCTATCAGCCAGTCACACCTCACAGTCTAGCCTCTCCTCTCCTAAATCCTTGGGTCTCTTCAGACCCTGCCTTACCCATGTACAGGTGTGCTGACAGCCCAGTCAATGCTGACTTACTGAAAATCTGGCAGCTCCTATTCTTTATGTGCTTCTCTACTCGCTTTTTACCTGAAATAAGTTGGTCCCTATTTACATGGCAGGAGGCTATATGTCCAACTGGAAAGGTTTGGGGCTGTTTATCTGCCCTGCTATATCTTCCCAAACCTGGGTTCTTGCTGTGATACCCAAAACTATGCTCAAGTGATGCCACCCCAGTGCAGAGCAGAGGGGACAATGCCCTCCCTTGCCCAGCCCTGATGCATCCCAGGACATGCTTGGCCCTCCTGGCTGCCAGGGCACTACTGATGTAGGCATTTCTAAAGTCTAAATGTTTTCTTTCAGTAGCTGCAAGAGAAGTGATTTTAATTTGTCATTTCAGGATACCAATTTATTATTGAAATTGAGCTACAGTGTTAATTAAAAGAGATAGGAGTTTAATTACCTTGAAGCAGAGTGGGGTTCTTTTGTGTTCCCACAGAATAAGCTGGTTGGCTTTGGCCAGTGACAGTAAACTTGTGCTGTGCCTCAAGATTTGGCACAGCAGAGAAAATGGATTTGCCTTCCCCAGATCCAATCTCTCTCAGTGACCTACACAGGAACTTTTCCTATGTCTCTCCTGCAGTTTCTTCTTGCATGGCTGGGCTGAGAGCTCCCTGGGGACAGGCACTGTTGTCAGACACCTACTCATGGCTCCTGGCATGCTGGGGTTTCTGTTTACATACATGCTGCTGCAGTGGCAGCATGTTAATAATTGCCTCCCCTCTCATATAAACATTATTATAACTGGTGAGTATTGTAGAAAATCCCACACCTGTCCTCCCCCAGGACTTTGAGAAAGAGAAGGGAAACACAAACCAGCTGCAACTGGAAACCACAGAGGGTTTGATCAGAGTTCATCTCTGAGGTAGGAATACCAACCATGCTATTACAACCAACATTTGAACCTACAATGGTAAACAGAGCTGACATTTTTGCCCAAGAGAAGCTACTAACATGTCATGCACACATGTGGGTGCTCCTTCAGATTCTCACACACTCGTTACAAAAGGCTCAAATGCAGGCTGATATCACCTCCCTGCTTCTGTCATGTAGATGTAGCAGGTGGCTGGCGTGGTTGGGCACGTAATGTTTGGATGTCTTCAGTCCTCCAAAATTAGACATGAGGCTTCACTAAAAGACTTCCTGAACTGTAACATAAAAATAAAATGTCATGCATATGCTATACAAAAAAGGAAACAAAAGAAAGGCTGTAGTTATAAATGTAATACGAGCTTACTGGGGTCCAGGCTGCCATGAACATCAGTGCTGGATGTTTTGATGTGCTTTGAAATAGAAACCATTAGCATCTCAGGTATAATAGTTCTAAATATACAGTGATTTTTAATCTTACCATGATGTAAACCATTAATGTATTTTAGCACATTTTAAAGGCAGTGGAAGAAGGAATGCAATGATCCTGCTCTTTGCTACAATCCCCATTGCTACTGTGATCCCTGTGAACACCACATGACAGAAGGGGATGTAAATGGGGCAGAAAAATCCAATCAAGCAGTTTTCACTCCCTTTTTTTTTTTTTTTTTTTTTCTCCACTGCATGTCACCCATCTCTCCTCCCAGAACACAAGCACTGCCAACAGGGTCAGCAAATGGAGCACAGTGTTTGAGGGGTCCCTTTTTCCTCGAGACCTCTTCAACTGCCTTTAGTATTTCAGCAAGCTGGAACTATGCTGTCAGAGAGCTGTGTTTCAGTGCAAACAGTACTCTTGATCCCTGTGGTCCACTTTGCTGCCTCCCACAAAAGAGAGGAACAGAACAATCTGTCAGGCAGATCCAAAAATGTCCCAGGTCTGATTCAAACTGATATACTCACCACTAAGACTCAGACTTCAAATGTGGTCTAAAACTGTGGACTGTGAAAAATGTGGTGTGATGGTTTGGAGGAATGACTGTCCTGAAACCAGAACCCCCATTCAAATCCCACCTAGATGATAAGGTATCCAGACCATGGAACATGTCTTTTATTTGACTACAAGACCCCAGGCAAACTTATTAAAAAGCATGGGGAAAAAAAAACTTGGTTGTGAACTCTGTCATACCTATTGAAGCTCAAATTTGGAACCTTTGTCAGAGAAAGTCCAGTTAGTGTGTGATACTATGTATACTACATGATGAAAAACAGTGAAATGTGAAAACTTTGAGGGATTAGCAGGGAAAAGCTGTCACAAGAAAGAGAAGAGATACTGCTCTTCCGTATTTTTCCTGTGTTGGACATAAGCAGCCTTCCTCACGGGTGGCATAATATGATGAGGTTTTTCTGCAAAAACTCATTTTCAGGTTTAGCTTTTTCCATAAACTCTTCCCATTTACTACTTGTGACTTTGTCCACTTTCGCCATCACCATTCCCTACAGCTCATCACCATGATGCCATTAGGCTGATCTCCATCAAATCTCCTTTGCTTTCACCAGGACAATTACAGACCTCATTTCATGGGCTCCTTTCTCATCTCCTCCAAACACAGATGCCAGCTCCTTTTTCTTCTGTTCTTTCTACCCCTCACACCCACCCTTCAGTTTCTTTGCCTCTCCTGCTCTGCTCTGAATTTGGACTCCTCCCTTTCGCTGATATCTGTAATTACTAGGTCCTCTCCAAAAAGATTTTGGAAAATGAGTATGGCTTTATGCTGCCCTCTTCCTTGATCATGTCCCTCGGATACCTGTATCCCCTCTCTGCCCATCTGTATCCCTTTCCCCTCCTGTCCCTAGGACAGCTGTGGTGGGCATGTTCTCTCCAGTGTGGGGTGTGCCCCTGTGCTTTATCCTCCATGCAGCACTGCCTGGGGCTACTCCTTCTCTGCAGCTTCCTTCCACCTGCCCTTCTTCTGGATATACACATCTCCCACTTTCCAGCTTCTGGTTCTCTTTCATCCTCTCCAGCCATCCTATTAAAGACACAAATAGGATTCTAGAAAGTCATTTCCTTCTGTGATTTCCTATAGTCCTCTGGCCCTGGTTTAAGTTCTTCGCTCACTAAGAGCAGATAACCTACAACTTCTGCTGCATTTTATCAACCAGAACACAAGCCTGGGTGCCTGTGAACAGTGCTACACTACTACATTGATGATTTCAAAGAGAAATCACTGTTCAGCTCTCCAGTTCAGTGCTGTCTGTCTTGGAGAATGATGGCTGAAGACCGTTTGGTACAAGTCCATTGCAACTGGCTTCTATTTTGTTTCATGATGTTGCAGTCAGTGGTGTCATGTAGCCACACAGAGGGAAGCAGTGCAGCACACAGTCGGTTTAGCATTCACACAGGTAAGTTGTGGGCCAGACTACTGCACACTGCATTAGCTGTGCCAATCGGACAACTCTGAAAGAGGTGGAGAGTAAAAAACGTACTCTGACTCTTCCCAGATAAATTGTTTCTGTAGTTTGTTAAACTGCATGTGCACATGAGTCTGGAGAAGCAAGAATATCTGAATTTAAAGACTTAAACAGAAGATTGCAAGGCAAGAAAAGGTAAAGTTGTCATATGTAATGAAGATAAAGTACCTTTGCAATAAATTTAATTATGCAATAAAGTGCCAGTGTGGTGCGCAAGGAATTTACTCAAGGTTCCCAAGGTAGGCTTTCATTCATTTTATCTTGCATTCTTGACCATTAGCAGCCAGACTTATGAGAGAAAAGATTAAAGTATGTATTTTACTTCCCTTCATTATTTGTCTTTTTAAAGTGCACCAAGGACAATATATATGATTTAGTTAAAGCAAATTCAGTGTAAGAATGCAGAAGCCAAGAAGAATTTATTTAAAGTATTTACTTGGTTTCTGCATAACATATTCAAGTATAACATATCTGGGTCTACAAATAAAAGGTTTATGCCACTGTTTGCACACTTTTCCACAAACACATTGACCCATGTTTTTTGTACTCTGGTTCAGTAATACAGATGTAGATCTACCAAATAATTTATCTGTGTGGCAAATATGATTGTAAACTTGGTGATAATTCTTCTGTTTCATGTGTATACAGTCAGCTGCTCTGAACAGGGTACTTGGGGAAGGGCCATGCAGCATGTACAGAAACGAGACCATAACTGAAATGTGATTTTCCTTATTTGTGTGATTTTTAACCACAAGATAACAATAGGCCTGTATACATTTTTTGGTACTATGACTAACATTTTATGCTGATGTACCATACAGTCATAGAATCACAGAATAGTTTGGGTTGGCAAGGGCTTTTAAAGGTCATCTAGTCCAACACCCGTGAAACAAGAAGGCTGTTATAAGGTCTGTTTGGACCCTTGTCCTCTCCAGGCTGATCTCCCAGGAAATTCAGCCAACTTTTCCTTAGGAGCACTTGTAAATATTCCCCTGAGAAGGCAGTAGTCTCACTATCTTCCTTGACACAGTCCCTTGAGTTGCAGCCCCTTCTGCTGCCTGTTAAGTTGGGCACTCCAGAAGGCAATCAGGTGGTCTATGGGCATCTCACATTTTGTTCTGTGTTTGGCCTGCAAACTGGCGGTGTTCTGCTGTACAATCTTGTGGCTTGCTATATACAGATTTGGGCTTGGCTTGTACTCACTGTGGTCTAAAGTCATGTAGGAAGGATTAGAACTAGAGTCTCAAGTCAGAAGTTGGTTAGGAGCCCTGTGGAAGGTTTCTCATGAAGGGGAGTAAACTGTCACACACAATCATCTCTAAAAAAGGGATTACCTGCTTTCATTTACCACTGAGACTAATCCAAGCATCTCTGAGATATTTTTGTGGCTAATGTACAGCTGGTATTGTGAGAAATACTGTAAGTTGTGGTCGAATTCTCTTCTCAGCGATGCCCTTGTAAGGCTCAAATGACTGCTTTTAGCTGAAGGAGTAATCAGGTTTAACACTGTGATAACTGAGTGCAGAATTTATCCTAGTGGTTGTATGTCTTTGTCCCAATGAAGAAACTAAATATAGTCAAAGCAAAGCAGTAAATGAGTATTCCTCAGAGGTGCACTTATTTATATTGGTTAAAACTGTCCTTCATATTAAGTCATAATTTTGGTCCTTATCCTACACTGGCCTAAGGCAGTAAAGAAGGTAAAACATGCTGATTTTCAAGCTGATATCCCTGAGATTGTAATGCTCATACTGAAGACTTTTGAGGAGCTTCCACCTGTGCTCCAGAGCAACAGAAACCTGGACTGAGCACTGAGGGTCAAAGGGACTGCATGCCTGTGGGAGGCAGCCAGGTCTGCAAGTATGGCAGGATCAGAGGAAGATGCTGAAGGTGACGGGCAGGGCAGTGGCATGGACCAGTTCTGCTTCATATCTGCAGCTGGGAGTCATTTGATTAGGTTCATGGTAACTTCAGCCAGGCATTACCTGTCCCCTGTAGAAAGTCTGTATCTGCCCTGTAGTGTCTTTCCAAGGTCCCATCTTCTGGGGACCTGAAAAACTGTTTGCTGCAAAAAATGTGGTGAAACCAATGTCTTTTTCAGTTTTGTGTCGGACATAGTATTTGACCATATAGTAAGGAAAACCCTATGACATGGGGGATATTTGGCAGCTCTTACACTGATGTGTAGAAATGGAGAACTATAATAAACTGCAGATCCAGGCTCCATGGGCCCATGTCTTGATGCACAGCTGGGACCAGGTTCTCCCGAGCCCAAATTAAAAAGTTATTCCTCTATGGTTTTATTCTGTTGCACAGAGCAACAAAAGTTTCCTGCGGAGTGTGACTCACAGCATGAGGATCATTCCACTTTCAGCAGCCTCTGAAATCCATCGACAAAGACCTGTGAACCATAAATGTCTGTATAGTTTGGGAGATGTGGGTCTTTACAGAGTCCTAGAGTGGACTTTTGGATGGCTATGCATCAACAGCTGAAACAGAGTTTGCAGTCAATAATAGCAGGGTTCCTGTGTTCCCTCATCACTAAAAATTGTTAGTGGGAGATGTGACACAGGAGTTATATCTTCCATAGTGGAATATAACTCAGGTATTGTGCAGGCTAGAGATTGGAGTGAGTAGGTTATACAACTTTCAAGAGTATGTAAAAAATGTCTAAAGGCCTATTTATCTTTATATCAGGCAAAAAATTATATATATATCAAAGGCATCCATTCCCCTGTTTTAAGCTCTTCCTGTTCCAGATGTCATATACCTCTCTCTCTTCAGCAGACGACACAGATTTTTAGACAAATTTAATAGTCTTTTTGCATTCCTGCCTGTTTCCCAAAGGTGGACTTGACCCTTGTGGAGATGAGGTACACAGCACTATACTGCTTGCTCCGCAGGCATGCTTCCTGTCTAAGCAACATATTTACTTGAGACCATGCATGCTTTAAGTTTCATCACAGGACTGCTAAGGTCAGAGATAAAGCTTGCACACCATGCTGTTTGCAAAACATCTCAGGGTGACTAGAAATGTGCTGGAACAGCCATATCATGCCCTATGGAGCCACAAAGATTTGCTTCTAGGGAGTTAGCTCTGCTTGGAAAAAGAACGTGCACCGACCATTGTGTAGTAAATTACACATTCTTTCAGGCGTCAACCTCATACTTTGGTTTTCCCTTGACACCTCTGACGATTTCACAGGCCATGACCTGTTTGTGTATCCCATGTAGAGGACTAGTTTTATTACAGATGTTAAAACGGCATCATACTGACTAGGAAGTTTAGACACGTGCTCTGAAATCAGACTTTACAACGTATCTACACACCTGCTTTTTTCAGCGTACACATGCTTGCAACATGAGGCCAGGGACACTCGTGGGACAGCACAGCACAATGCTCAGCAACCAGCCTAAGACAGTCCCTGTTGGGTGTGGTGGCTCTGCTGAAATCCTACCATTTTGCTAAAGAGTTCTTTGAAAAACCTTCACAACCTGACCCAAAGTCTGCTGGGAATCTCTTCAAGGTTTTGCATCAAAACCCCTCTGATTGTGATTAAATGTGTATAGGTGAATGTGCAGTGTGGGACCTTTGAGAAAAGTCAAGGTATCATAAAAGAACATTCCTATCTATTAGGTAGTAGGCAGGATCAGTGAACCGACTGAATTCCAAAGAATTGCAGCAAAGCATGATTATATTCGCAGGCATGTTTCATGGCTCTGTGTTTCCATACTAGGTTTAAGGAGGAAAAAATGCAGTGTATGAATCCAAACATTTATAATTCAGAGAAATCTCTTTTCAAAATTCCCTGTCAGAAAATTGGCAAGATTCTGCCTGTATAGACTTTTTGTGTATAAAAAAGTGCAATAACATGAAATGTTACCTTAGGAGCAGAGAGACAGTTTCCATGAAATCTCTCTGCAGAAATAGAGGTATTTGCGTAGAAATCCATTGAATAGGTCTCTTTGGAGCTTTTGTCTTTTTCTTTTTGTCCTGCTTGACTTGACTATGTACTCCCAGTTGCTCAGGGAGTGTTACCATATTGTTTTTACATTAGTTTATATCATGAAAGAAAGAAAACATAGTTTTGATGAATTCAGAACATATTTTGTGCAGAAAATTCTTCTCCTTCCCCTTCACCGTGAGGAAAGTTGAGTTTTGAGGGTTTTTGAATGGCTTTAATGGAGCTGATGTTAAGGCAGAATTAGAGTTTATATATAGCAACTTGGAGCAGCTAGGGAAAGCAGCACATGTGCACTGGAGGGACAAGGACAGAGGTACCCAGAGACATCATATATTAACATAGTGCAATGACGTATGAGAAAAAGGCACCGTACTAAGGAGCAAAATTGCTATTGCAATGAATGTTTATTTTTAGAGTTACAAAAGGTGTGGTTTAGAGGCTATTAGTAAAAAAAAAAAAAAAAAAAAAAAAAAAAAAAAACAAACAAAAACCAGCAAGGAAGGGGGGATTTTGTTCAACATCTAGCCGCATGCTTTTGCCTGCGATGCAGGGAGACAAGGAGAGCATTGGATTTCACAGATAGCACCACAGACAGCTATAAAGGCCTAATCCAGTGTCACATTTCTGCTTAGTGCTGGCTAACTACCAGCCCAATTTGCTAGCTTCTCTCTCCCTGTGTTTCTTCATTGTTTCAAGCCATGCAGAGACTTACCCTAATAATGGGTCAACTCTCAGCCAAATGTGTTCAATTGAAGGCCACCATGGGAGAATGGCAGGATATTGTCTTTCCAACAGCAAGTGAATTTCAGGCAGCTTAAGGCAGTATCCATTTCACTATAATGCTGGTTTATGTTACAGCCCTTTTCAAAGTTCTAATTGCCCTGTGCTGCTGACATTTATAGACATCCTCGACTTTAAATGAAAACACAACACTGAGGTCAGGAGGAGGTTCTGGGACAGCAGAGATCCCAGGTGAGGCCAAAGGAAGAAATTACTTCAAAACTTCCAAATGCCAAACGTTGTCATGGGGGGAGGAGAAAAGAGAGAAGAAAACCCAGAGGTGAGGGACACCCTACTCACAGCCTGAAAGGTATGGATGGATGCCTAATAGTGACTCTCGTTTATCCACACATTCAACGCCTCGAGCACAGCTAATCCTCTCTCTCCTCAGTTTCTCTCCCTTAGGTATAAACATTTTAAAGTATTTATTCATCTGAATGTTTGTGACTCTATTTTGGCCCAGCTCTTCATCTGTGTTACATTGGGTGAGCTCCAGCGAAGTCAGTGACTTTATCCCAGCTGGGAAAATGGTCTCATTGGAGAGGGAAAATGCTCTGCCTATTAGAGAGACAAAACTCAGAGAGCTTCCTTCTTCTGTCCAGGCACCCTTGGCTGAGGGAAGCTGATTTAACAGCAGTGATGGTAGGAAATGTTGCTACACAGGCTGGCCCTTGTTTTACAATGCACAGCACAACCTGTCAGCCAGAATATGGCGTAAAATCTGAGTTAAAGGGGCAAGGTGAAGAAACAAGTCATGTCCCTTACTCATGCAAGGATCTATCTGTTCAAGTGGTAGACTTTGCTTTCTTTATTTAACTCCTGTGGTGTAAATGGCTCCATTTTTTCAGCGTAGAAATGTCTTGTGAAAACAAAAGAGAAGGGATTCTATTGTGATTTTGTGGAGTGTTATTTGTACCCTTCTTTCTACAAGTGTTCTCACATCTTTCTATGGGGTTTGAAGCCTGGCTTGTGCTCCTAGCTTTTTTAATATCCCTGGGGCCAAGGCAGGCAGGTCAGGATGGCAGAAATCAGGGACAGTACTCAGGAACACAGTTTCTTCGTTCAGCCTCCTCAAAAGATGCCTATACCTTCAAGGCATCACCCCATCCTACACAAGGGAAAGTTACATCAGTGGGAAATGGTGAGGATGAAACTCTGCAGAGCTACAGCCTTGGCAGCCAGAGAGAATATATTAAAAATATGTTTACAACATTCAAGTTTGTTAATTGAAATGCAGTCAAGTTTATACATAATTCTTTATTTCTTTGATAACAGGCTGATATTACTAATGGATATTTATAATGCTTTTATATGGCAGTAAAACTGTCTTCTAAACATAGTCAGCTGTGTGCTGATTTTCAGGTCCTGTGGTTTGTCCTGTCCGTGGATACTCTTCTACACCTTTTCTGGTGTCTGGCAAACTGTCTAGTGGATGTGTGCCAGCCATTATGCAAGACATTCAATTGCTGTATGGTGACAGGTTAGAGTATTAAGACCAGTTACTTAGGTTGGTAATGATAATAATGATCCAAATCAATCTCCAGTGCCTTTTAGTAGGAGATGAGTGACAAAACAGTTTTGAAAATCCTGTGATAAATGTCTTAATGTGTTTGATTCAGTTGCTCATACACAGACACTTAGTGTCACTCCAGAGACCTGACCTTGTGTGAGAGAGGATATCTGCTACAGAGGACTGGCAGATAAGAATAGGATCTTCAAGAGAATCAGACATTTCTGGACCATAGCATGAATACCTTTATGATAAGGGCAGGGGAAAAGGGGGGGATGCTCCCATATGTTTAGGAGAATTGAGCCCTGGATATCTGACAATGCCTATACATCTGACCTCCCCTGATCATAGCTAGTTTAAACTCAAAATTATCAAACCAAGGGCAATTTCTGATAACAAAATAAGGCCTGCAGTGTGCAGGAAGAAGTTAACTTGCTTTTATTCTTTGTTGAAATAAGCATTGCTGCCACATAGCCAGCCAATAAAATTCAGAGGAGATCTAATCACTTCAGTGGGAATATTTTAATGTGCCACACTTAAGCAAAGGGCATGGCAAAATTCCTCTTCCTGGGATGGCTGCAACTACACAGAATCAAAGAATCGAATATCACTAAGTTGTGACGAGAATAGACAATGAGGAGAAACTCAAATTCTTCCGACTTGGTGTTTGTCTCTATTTAAAATAATGCAGTTCAGGCTCTAAATAACAGCCTGTTAATACAGTAAAATTTCAGACCTCAGTGAATTTTAGAACCTTGTAAAGTAAATCTGGACCTAAAGCAGGTATGTCTCCCTAAGTTTGTGTCTGCTTCTATCTCCAGGCACTGGCATAAGACACTGAAGTTCCTGTTTACAGAGAGGACAGTAGAGCCCTACCAGTGGTACTGCTGAGCTACTTTTGCTGGACTATAGGTGTGGAAGTGATTCTGAGCAGGATGCACAGGACAGTTCTCCTTCTCCTTCACTCCTGCAACTGCTCCTCACTTACAGAGCTGAGACCCAAAACCTTGCTTTTCTTTCAGCATCCTGCTCTTGTGCCAGGGTTAGTCAAGTAACATTTGTACTGTGTTAAGCTCTTGGTGGCTTTTCTGCTGTCACCTTGGGAGGCCTGGGCTGCAGCAACCTTGTCCAGCTTCATTTTCTGCTTAATCCATCCTTGTCCTACACAGCACGGGAAACTCCAGAGCAGGAGAGAGGAAAAGCAGAGGGAAATCTCTTTCAAATGTATTCATGCAGCATCCCATCTTTGACTCTTTCCAGAGCTATGACAAACTGAGTATTTATTATCAGTAGATCCAGTGACTACAAACAAACTCATCTAATATTTTATTTTATTTTTGTGAGAGACTATATTTCAATCAAAAATTGTCCAATTCAGATTTATTACCAGAGTATAAATAACATTTTCTATCTCCTCTTTCTCCTTTTAATTTCTACCAAATGCCAATACTGTCTTAGAAGAAAAAATGTTGTTCTACTAATGTGATGTGCCAGTTCCCTTAAGCCCTTGGTAGATTTTATTTGAGGCTTTTATTCTATTCTGATTATAGTTGCTAACAAAAAATAGGTCTCTTAAAAATTATGTTTAACTTAAAAATATATATGAATGGGAAGCCTATTTCAAACATAGCTCCTTGTTCTTATACTATCATTTCTGAGCTGAAACTCTCATCTATGTTTCCACTATTTTCAGATTTCATCTTGTTAAAGGGAGTATTTGGTATACAGGACAACGTTCAGCCAACACTTCATTACATTTTGGGATCCAGTTACTCATGCAGGGTTTTGGTTTTGTTTTTTGTAACTTGGTGTAAGTTTCCTTTTCCTGACGAGGTTTTATTTTAATTCCCTTCAGTCTGCAATGTCCTGCAAGTATTTAGTGTTATTTTTTGAACTGTGGTAGAAATACAGAATAATTATTTCCTTTTTAACAAACCTGGAAAAGAACCAAATCCGGATGAAATGCATCTCCAAGATTTTTGAGTGAAAGCAACATTAAAGGATATCTAATTAGACCTACAGTAATAACATCACCATCCTTGTTACGGGACATATATGTATATAAAAGCTTGTGATCTGCTGAGCTAGGAAGTTAGCAAGCTGGAGGGTCTACCACAATTTCTGAGTGCCCAATCAGCTACACCACATATTACACACACCATGGAAATTATAACCTACTCTATAGCTTTTGTGTAATCAATTTGGAATGACCAGATTTGGTCTCAAAACAAGACTTCCAGGATGCAAAAACCACAGATCTGAACAAAACCACAATTCCCTATATGCAAACTATCACATTTTTATATAGTACAGTGAATCTAAAGAATTTAAAACAAGATGCAGAGAATCTGAAATGCCAGCAAACTCGTTGTGCTCTTTGCCTATGACCACAGAAAATGACTCTGAATGTCCTTTACAGCCTGTAACATTTTAAAGAACGTTTAATAGGTACAGACGAGTTGCCATCTATGAATCCAGGCATACAGCCTCACCAAATCTTAACATAGCATCTCTTCTGCCTGTAGTTGCTCTGCTCCTGAATTCCAACACAATCTTTAAATGATAAACTTCTTTACTCTTTGGAACATTGATCTGTGCCTGTGAATTTGAAGTAACATCTGTTCTTAAGAATTTCAATTATTTTGCTCAGCACTGATGTAAATTGTTGGGGTTTGGGTAAGGAGTTTGTTTTTAGTTTCCCCCCTCCACTACATCCATTTGTCATTTCATGCAAGTTTTGATGTTTTTATTAATCTTGGCAAAAACCAGAAAATGGGATATCTTTAATAAGAAAGTCTAGACATTTTGGAATAACCCAAGGCATGATGGGCCAGTTCTATTCAAATAGAGGTACAAGGCAGCATCTTATTTTGCAAAAGCCCCATTTATTTTGCCACTGTTCTGTTGCCTTATCCCATTCGTCATGAATGTAGTGAAATTAATAAAGTAAAAAAGAAAACCAGAGAATAAATTTAGACAAACCATTGCAAAGTCTGCTTTCAAAATATATTCTGAACTGTATTTCTGTTTAATACTCATGTCATTCCAGTGAGGGATGTGGCAATCAGCTCTGGTGGGCTTGTTTTAACAAATTGACAAGGCAGGGAACTGATAAATATTCTAGATAGTTGGATAAAAGTATATCTGCCCATACCCTTGGTTCTTCAGGCATAAGTAGGAATTTTGTCATTTTCCCCTCTAGCACACATTAGGCATAGACATAATGATGCCTGCCTGTGGTGATTCTATACTGTAAGAACAGGGACAATGCTTGCTTTGGAAGAGGTATATTTCTTTACAGCAACTGGCCCCCACATTTTTAAGGCCAAATTTTCAATATTAAAAACTCAACCAATTCACATCATGCTAACAGTAACCCTGATTTTCAGGCCAGTATGCACAGTCATAAATATTCCAAGTTTCTTAAGGTCATAAAACTCTAGTCATTTGACACAGCGTGTATCAATCCCTGAGCTGCCTATTTTTGCTTCCCTTTACAGCTATTTAGGAAGAAAAGAAAAATGTTTACCATGACACTTTTTTAATGACACTTTTAAAAATTGCCCAAATCCCTTCTGCAAGGAGGGACAAGAGAATATAGAAACTAGCTGGAAGTTGTCTTAATTTTATTCTGCAAATCTTACCCACAAAGGCAGGTGGGGTGAGGGTCCTGGAGGGGAAATGCTTTTAAGACAGAGGTAGCTGAAGCTCTGATCTGGTTGGAGAGGCTGCACAACTGTGTGGCCACAGCTGCTTGATGTAATACAGGGGCACATATTGCCCAGATTGATGGCTCAGAGAACTAAAACTGTCTCCTCTCACCTCTGTGATAACTCCATGCTTGCAAGTTATGGCTGCTTTCAATCAGAGAAATAAAAGGGAGCTACAAGTGTCTGGTCAGAGAAACAGCCAAGTAACCTGAATCAGCTTGCAACACAGACATATCTGTTTTGACACACAATAGCACAGCATGTATAGTCCTTTTCTAAGCTCCAGGAAAATGTTCTGCTTTCTGTTGAGCCCCGTGAAATAGATCTGGATTCTCTGCAACCCTCCTGTTATCACTGAAGTATTTAAACACCTTACCTCTTATCTCCATCATGTTGTGAATCAAAATGACAGAGTGAATGATCTGAGACTTTAAGCCATTAGTCTAGAGTTTTTTAAAAAGCATTTGCGGATAGAGTCAACAAAGAAACAGTTCTACTGCTTTATAGGAAAACAAGATTAGGGGAATGGCACAAGATTTCCTTCAGTGTGTGATCAATAATGGGCCAAATAATGGTTAAGCCCAAATAATGTCTTTCTCTATCCTGCAGCTTTTTTATAGAAATCAACACATTTCCTGAGCACTACCAGGAGTTTCTGATGGTTCACTGTTCTCAGACAAAAACAATTGCCCAAGGTTGGGAGCCCAATGGTCCTGTCCTTGGGGCAGAGCTGTCAAGAATTAAGAGAATTTGCAGAACACTTCTTTGTTTTACTGTAAGTGTCTCAAATTCATTGCATTTTCAAGAAAACAAATGCACACATTACACAGAGGGGTTCTGCCATCAGGAAAATATTGACTGGATGCATTCATGGTAAAGAACAAAAGCATAAATATAAACAAAACCCTGACAAAGAAAGATATTTAAACATTTTGAAGACTGTGTTCAGAGTAAAACATCTACATAATCACTTGGTCACAAAATACAAAATACAAAACTAATCTCTAATTTTTCTAGAGGTGAAGTTGAACAATGTGGTTCTGGTTTTCTGATGTGTCCTGTTGTATCAATCACACCACTTAATACAGCACAAAATCTCTGTCAGATGAGAACAGAAATTCCACTCACATAAATTATCAAATTCAGAACACAGTTTTTGCATAATATATATGTACAAATTCATCTATACATATACATCTAAATGTGTTTTCATTACTTCCTAAACTCTTGCATAAGAAATCAACATACTCAAATAGCCCACCACAGCACATTCCCCTACCAAACAGAATGCATTTATCAAACAGAAACATATTTTAAAACTGCAGTGTAGCTTCACACAGCTTAAGTAGATGTATTATTTAGTGGTGAATTTCCTGGGTGGGCTGGTGGGTACCTAAGAAGGTCCTAAAGTTCCTCTAGTACCAGACCCCTGAGTGGCATTTCCCAGAGTAGCAGCTATATCAGTGACCAGCTTATCTGCTCCCAGCACTGTCATGTCTCCTCTTTGCCCAGACAATTCCTTCTACCATGCATGAGGACCACTCTAGTATAATTTTCAGTATGTAAGGAAGTGCTCTAAGAAGATGATCCCCACGTAATCCATAAATTTTGAATTTTTTGTATCATGGGTAGCATCTATTCATTGTGTGTGGGAAGCGGGAGGAGGATCTGAATTGTAGCAGCACAAGCTCAATTACACCTTATGTGAGCTTCCCTTCTATGGAAATATATGTAGAAAGATGTGAAGGCAATACATGTCACTTTGCCTGTGCCTGGAAACAGTTGTGCTTTCACTCATCCCCCCTAACTTTAGACATCTGCCAATGGCAGTGAACTTTTCTCTCTCCTCTGACAGAAAAAGAAATTTAGAAAGTCTCTGCCCGTAACTTAAGCAGCATTGCCAAGGATCTGAAATAGGTGGGATGATTCTAACTTTCTGTGGGATCCTGCCATGGTACATCTCCCCTTAAATGTCTAGAAGCAGCTTCAGTAATGAGACATTTTAATCATTGAAATTGCTCTTGCCGAGCCCGAGATTACACACTGCTATGTACCCATTTGTTCATGATGGTTAATGCTGGGAATGAGCCTAGCAGGTAACCTTGCATGGCACTTTGTGATCATATACCTTGGACATGTATCCTTGCTTTCACACTGACACAGTAGCTAATTATAAAAACAAATTGTAAGCCTATCTGTTTGTCCTTGCCTGTTGCCAAGTAATGTTTAGTTTGATGTGGGACAATAGTATCAAAGTGCCTGCACCAAGGTTGATATATAATAAGAGAATGAGGCTAAGAGAAAACAATTGCAATAAGTAACCTTCCCCATAAGGAAAAGAATCAGAAAGCTATAAACAGTTCTACCATTTTACATGCTTTTTCACTTTAGCATTAGCTTGTATGCCAGAGGATAAATTTCATTTCATGTATTAAAGTTAAGACTATCATTTCAGCTTCTTCAATTTTGTAACAAATAAAGAAATTTCGTAACAAATAAAGACTTTTGTAAGTCTTTATTGACTTACAAAACCTCAATAATTTCTTGAGGGCTACATGTCCAACTCTGAAAGATCAGGTGAACTTTTTTTGTTTGTGAAAATCACAAAGAAGTTAATATGGTATAAATTATCCAAGTGAAATTTGTATCCACAATTCCAAAGCTGTCTGCTGACTTCGTGACTTTAATCCAGCCAATGTCTACAGCTATGCATAATTTTACATATTCTGATCTTCATGTTGCCAGTGAAAAAGATGCAGCTAGTGCACAACCAATTGCAGATCCACATCTTAATCATTATCACAACACAACAAAGATCCTTTTCACTTCTGTACATCTTTCCAAGTTGTGATAACCTGACTAAAATTAGCACACTTTCTAAGGCATTGGGAAGCAAACAAAAATGAAGGCTCACTCAGAATACTTTTTTTTTCTCTTTAGGATTTCTGAGTAAAACTGAATCCACCAACTCCAAAATTTCTGAGTCTTTTTCCAAGTTTAGCCAACTTATTTTTACATGTGTTATGTTCAGGTTTATATTCAATATCCACAAGTTTTTTAATTGAGCCTCTTAATATGTGGAAGATTTGAGTCGGCGTTTCTATTAATGCTGCTCCCCTAATGACAAGTTCCTAATGTTCAATCTTTTGCTTCTTAAATTCTACTTGATTGCCAAAACCCAGGCAAAGATTGAAATCAGCTGTCCACAGGTAAAGTTCCTAAATTTTAGTTCAGTTGACAATATCATATTCTTTTTGAAGTTCTAAGAATTGCAAATCTTTTTTATTTCCCTTACTCAGTAGACAAAGAAAATCTCTGTGACTGAGACTCAGGTCACAGGCACCATGGCTTCAAAACATGCAAGCAAAAAAACAAAAAGCAGGAAAGCAGTTATCTTCTTCATTCTCTTGAATTCATAATTGTTCCAACTCTTTATGGCTTGGTATTTCCACCCAACCTTCTGGAGGCATTTTTGTCTCTCATGACCCTTCAGCACTTTCTCTGGATGTCTCTGCCTGTAAAGAGAGGAGGACTTGGCTTTTGATTTATCAGCTAAGTCCCTGATGAAAATTAAAATACTCTTCCTGTTGTGGTGGAGAAAGAGTGCCTGCAATGGCTTGACCCATCCTGACAGAGCTCTGTGTTTACTAACTTGCCTGAAACTTTTATTTTGGGATATCAGACGTTAATCTCTATCAATGTTAGATTTTTTTATAGAAGACCTCTGGAAAACAGTTTTCTGTTAGAACTGTTCTAGTTTTATAGCAAAATACTTACCTTTCATATAGAAAAATATGAAAGAAAATAGTTTATATATGTTAATATTTTGCTAACATTATGTATTATTGGACTTTGTTTAACCACATCTTTAATTTAAATGAAAATCTGGCTCCTCACTGTGACCAGAAGAAAAAATACATTCACCTCCACCGTGATGTGTCCAAAGACACAATGGCAGGTTCGGGGGACAGTACAGTGTATTTCTGGATAGCAGATGCTCTGCAATGTAATCATTATTCATTGGCTGCAAGGATTGTCAGGCAGACTGCCAAACAGCCCATGTGCCTCTGCTTATTGCCACATTTCTTAAAGGTAGGTTTTTAATTGGGTAAGGGAGAGATCATGTGTGTTTGGCTGTGCAGTTCTTGACAAGTACTATTTTACGTTAAATGCTATGCCATTTTTTCACATGCAGGAAGCTTTGGAGAATATGATCTACCTCTCTAACAAGTACATATTAAACTATAAAGCTTCATACAACACAGCTGTTCCTAAGAAGAGAGGAAAACTGGGAAATTATTGACACTAGGCTGTAGTTCAGGCCCTTGGATAAGTGTATGCAAAATGTACATATCCACCTTAGAGAGCAAGTGGTATGTTCGTGAATGCATTGCTTCTCCAAGACAAAGCACTCTTACCAGGCACTTTTCATCTCTACCTAGACCTGTATTTTCCTCTATATTTTGTGCAATATACCCCTCCCATATGGCAGTGGATAAAGCACAGATTTACAGATGAGTTTAATTCCAGGATTTGATGAGCAAGACAATAATATGGTTTGCATCTTCTAGATCTTATCTAAGATTTTACAGATTTCCAGATCACCAGATCCTTAGATCTTGATCTGTAGATATAGGATGTAGCCCTACAGGGATAAAATTATAGGATTTTGTCTTAGAAAAACTAAAATACAGTAAAAAGATTAATGCATATCTTTCACTGCATTCTTGAAAGGTGCAAATTTCACATTTGAATGTCTAGAACAAATAAATCAATTTCTAGTTTTTAGCTCACTTCAGGTTTGTAAGACTTAATTTCAGCACCTCCAAATGAAAATGTCATCTGGATATATAGATTTCTTAATAGGTGTCTAGTTGGGCTTCCTCTTACTTCATGAGTGTGTCAGCAGTGTAGATGTACATCTGAGCTGGTCACCCAACTCTTCTTTCAGGCAGCTAGAGGAAGAGCCTCCTAGAAGGCGCTTATCATGTCTTCCTGAGGTAGGATTTTTAAATAGATCTGTTAATCACATCCAAAAAAAGTGTCTTTTTTGTTCATTAGTTTGTTTTTGTTATTTAATGTCTTGGTAGTAAAGAGAAGCTAGGGATTTATTCTTTATGTAGACATCCATCTTGTGCATGCCACACACACCTTGCATACTAACCCACAGAGCTAGTGAAAAACAACCAGGTTTAAAAACTGGAAGCAAGAGGGACATGATATGAGGACAGAGTAGAGCTGGTAATACATTACTGCAGCCTGGTTCTGCTGTTACACAAGCCTTCCTTCATGTTCTTCAGCAGCACAAATAGCAAGCAAGAAGGAAAAACTCATTTTTCTGATGTGCTGCAGCTGCCCAGCTTTGCCTACATCAGCTGGCTGGAAGTAAGATTGAGCTTGCTTGCAGACTGCTAGGATGAGCCAATCTCTGAACGTGGGAGGAATGACACCAGAGGGTACCAGCATCCCACCTGCACTGTAATGCAGCCACGGGGCCCTGTAGGAGCTGCTGTCGCCTCTTGTTCTTGCACCCACCCTTCTCACCATCCATCTTCCATCTGTCTTATGCTTCAACACCTTGGGAAGATTTTGTGATATATCACCAGGGTTGAAAAGACTATACCAAGACATCTGACTACAAATAATGAAGCAGAAATTAGAACAAACAGAATAAGTATATGGGAAAAAAGTTGCCTAAAGCTCCCTACCAGTGAACTCTCAACAGGCATAAAAGGAAAGAAGCTCATTATTTACAGGCCTTTTCTTCAGTGTCTTCTAGCCTGACCTTCAGAGGCACTACACAGCAGACAGTCACAATGCACTCACAGATTGACAGACCTGCTCATGATCAAAAGGTGCAAGGGCCCATAACTCTTCTGAAAATATCTCTGCAGGTGATCTCCTGCTTTAATAGCTTTATATATCTGGCACTTTGCTCCACCTTCTTTAACCTTACTAGAGCACCTGCTCAACTGTCTTCACAAGATCTCCTGTGTTGCTCCACAAGGTTGCCAAGATATGAATAAAAATATCCTGACTTTCATGTCCACTCCCTCTCTAACTTATCCACCCCTTTTAGGAAACCTGACTGACTGTAGATATCAGTTTAAATCATACAGACCAAATCTGCTAAGCTTTCAAACTATATTTGATGTCTAGACATCATCCTCCTACCAACTGGAGAGCATCTTGTGTTTCCTTTTCCATATGCACTCTGATTGTTAAGGCTGGGGTATGCTTTAACAGAGTTTACTTTAGACCATGTGAAAAATTAGTTGCATAAAGCCTAAAAAAGATGGAGAAAGTCCATTGTAGAGTATGATGCTGAACTGGCACAGGACAGATTAAAGTCATAGTGGTCAAACCTGGGCTGCTTTGTGTTGTCAGTTGGCAGGGATTTTCTCATGTACCTTACCACTGGAAAGCATTCTAGAGGTGGAGGGCATGGACAGAAGCTCTTTCCCATCCTTTTGGGACCATGAGAGGGCATTGCTGCTGGCAGAGGAGGGAGAAGGGAGAGAAGAGAATTGGATTCATCAGTCAGGAACATCAGGAGTTCCAAGCTGCTTGCCCTACTCTCCAGTTCCCTAGATAAACTGAGGAAGGAAGGAAGGAAGGACCCAGAAGGAAAAGAATCTGCAAAATGTTCTCAGACACCAAACAAGTCTATGGGGATAAAAATAAAAAGAAAAATATCCCCATAGCTTTATGTCTGGTCTGAAAGATTAAGCAGCTTTTTCCATCTTTGATTTCTATGACTTCATACTTGAGTGTTGAAAATCAGACTTCACTAGAACTGATGATGAAACTCCCACTGAATTCCAGGAGCTAGCCTTTTATGCGTAGCGTCTAAGGAGACCTTTTTACTAATTTTGAAAGTCCTAACTGCTATTCGAGGAATTTTCAGCTGCCATAAAAGCTATTGTTTTCTTCCTAGTACTGCAAGCACATTTCCATTTCTAAAGAGGTCTGTACAAATATAAGTATTTCTGTAAGTCTTCTTTTCTGTTTCTTATTGTCTTTAACAATAGATATTTCCACTGATCAGCCTGAGACTTAAAAACTCGTTCTCTTACAGATGGGTAAGTAAACCTTAATGAAATCAAAGATTGGGTCTTCATGTCTATTTGGTCTGTATGCTGCCTGTCAGGGTTTTTATATTGATATTTCCTGCTACTCACATCTGATAGCCTGAAGTGAAGCTCCCAGGCTCTACAGGTCTACAGCTGCACAGGGAATAAGGGAGATCTGCAGGGAACTGGGAGAAGCCAGTTCATCCACACAGATGTGTCCATTGCAACTACCATGAAATGTGGAAAGCAGAAGAATACTTTAAATGTTCCATCTCCATGCTAAACTCCCTTCTCAGCACCACTGTGGCACAGGTACCCTTCTGGGTCTCATTTCTTTCCCTACCTGGAGAAAAAAAAAAAAAGATGAAAAAGATGACACCACTTCTCTTGTGTTCCCACAATTCCACAATTCTTTTTTTTTTTTTTTTTTTTTTTGGTTGATTGGGGTTTTTTGGGGAGGGAGAGAACTAGTGAGGGAATGCATCATTTAGCTGGCAACAGTTTAAGTTTTTGGTTTAGTAATTAAATATTCATGGACAGAGTAAGAAGGAACTACCATGAGTGCTCCTATGCACTTTAGAGCTTTTTCTTTGATAGTGGAAAGGAGAGTGAGAACCTTCTTGGGGCAGGAGAATATCCAATGTTGCTCACACTTCTTGAATGCCATCACATACCGTACATTCTCTGCAGAGGGAAGGAGGACTGCTACCACTTCCAGATGTCATGAGAGGGAATGGCTAAAGACATTGCTTTGCACATATCTGGTTCACAAAGGCATTTTGTCACCTTTGGATGAAGAAGGCAAGGCAAAATCCAGCCTGTGGATCCCAGAATCTCTTAAACATGAGTTACTTGGGCTTTCTGGATTTTCTGTTTTTCCTAAGATAGATACTCTTCTTATAGTGTTTCCCTTTTCACAACTGCAGCAGGCACTGGAAAATTTCCAGTCCATCCCCTGATGATGGAATGTTCAAATGTTCACTTCTGGAAGGACCCAGATATTACAGGGACCACCACTGGTTTCAAAAGGAAGGAAAGGCCTATGTTCTATGTTTCCTCAGCACGTTTCCTGGTCTTTGTCCAGATTTCCACTTTCACTCATGCTACCTGGGTAGTCTGGGCATATAGTCAAACTTGGCTCCCAAGAAGTACCAAATGCCTAAAGCAGATCAAAAAGGCTGGGTGTGCTGAGTCATCCTAGTTTGCAATTAAAGAGAACAAAAAATAAATGTGCAACAAGGATGACAGGTTGTCACACCACAGCACAGCACAGCATGATTGTGTTTGCTGCTAGCTTCATCCAGAAAACATAATTTGGCTGGATTTCTTTCCACATCATCTGTATGGCAATGTCACTTGCTGTCCTTTCATCACTATCTGATGTGGTTGATATCTGCACAGTTTCATTCCTACAAAACACTAGTTGCTTTTGCCATTGATTTTTGTGCAAGACACTTTTCCATGTTCTTTCATTTCTAATTCATTCCCTTCTTTGCTTGCCTTGAATGTTCCCATGTGGTTATAATTGCTTTTAGTCAATCTATGCTCCTTAAGAGAAGCATAAAAGTCAGCATGCTGGCACAGCCCACAGCAGACAGATTGTAAAATTTTGTTCAAGTCTGTTGAGGTTTCTTTCTTTATTGACAGAACTGGACAACAAGATCTGAAAAGAGCAAAGCTAACTTCAGAAAATCACAGTTCTGTCCCACAAATGTCAATTTAGTGTGCCATTTTTGTTATCTTATATATGAAATAGCGAGGAAAAAAACCCAGGTTTGATCAAAAACATGCACGTAGCAATACGAACAACAGACTATATGAATATCATTAATAATCTTTCTATCAAAGTGTTGGGAGTTGTTTCCCTTTAGTTTTCTACTTTATATAAATTTTCACTGTCTGGGTTTTTTCAGACATTGAGGCCCCCTAAAAAACCTTTAAACAATGATTGACTCTACCAAACATAAAGCAAAGCATAAATCTTTCAGTTTGAGGCAGAAGAAACGGTGTTGTGCAGAAAAGAATCTTCTATGGTAACCAGCCTTCACCTACATTTCCCAAGATAAACAACTGTAAGACTGTGGGGTTTTGATGCCTCTAGATTTATTCCTGGATCCCTCTTCCTTAAGTATTTAACGTGAGATATATGAACCGGTCAAAATGACACATACTTACCAACCTTCCCTGTGTTATAAAATAATTACACTAAAACACATTAGATTATCGCCATACAAATTGTCAATAGGTCATTCATTGTCTTGAATGGATTTATACCAATTTGGGTGCCCTGCAAATCTGGCCAAAGAAGAATAAGTTCCCTTCTCTGAGGAAATTCCTTGGCATCAGTTCTTCCCATATTCTAAGAATAAGAAATTAGTTGTGTGTGTTTAAAAGAGCAAAGAAAAAACTTCATGGTAGCAAATAGCTCTTCCCCACAAATGCTTACAGACTGAATATCCTGAGAGAGAGTTTTTGAGATACTAACAGTAAAATTGCATGTGACAGAAGAAATATTTTGTACCAGAAAAATGAGCAAGAAAAGAACTGAAATAATGCCTGGAAGTAACAGAAAGCAGAACTGCCAGGGAAGCTTTTTGCCATATAACAGACTGATTTCTAGCAAGAAGGAAGAGCTAAAGTATTATAGTTTATTCAAATAAGTAAAGAAAGTAGAAACTAACAAATTAACACAAAATATCAATAAGTCCTATGTTTATTGGATGCAGAAAAAGTACTGACGCTTAAATGAAAAACTAAGATTTTTTCCACTGCTCTGAATACCTCAGTACCTTAGAAAATTGCCTAGAAAACCTTTGAAACAAGAAAGTGAACCCTGCCTGTGCTGAATGGACTAATATTTGTTGAAGAGAACTAGGATCACACTACTAAACAGAATTACATTTTCTGTGGTGGGTTTAGTAGCCAAACTGCAGAGAATACATTGGAAATGTATAGTGTATTTGTCAGCTAGACTGTGGTTTTCTGAATGCTTCCAAACTATAGATTTGGAAAAAAGCTTTCAGAAAGTAAAATCTCACTATACTTCCCAAAAAACCCAGACAAAATATGGACAGATATTTGTGAAAAGCTTAGATTTCACTCTTCTGTGTATGAGTATTTGGACTCAAAACACTACAGTATCCATATAGTGTTTGGATTCCATATGAGAAGGCTGAAAGAATGTATATCTTACAAGCTAATGTGCCACCTTTGTTGCAATGAACTATGATATGGAAAAGCTTTGCCAATATCTGTGCAGAAAAGTTTGCTATGGTGGAATCAAAATTGTCTGGGAAAGCACTTGGCTTCCTTTACTGTGAGATTGTTCCCTCCTTGAGATCCCCTTTTTCACTACAAACTTGTCATATTCTGCAGCAAAGGAACCAGGAATCCCAATGAATAAAAACTGTGTTCTTATCACATGATTGTATTTCAGTCTCAGCATGTAGGAGGGCCTCTTGATCTGATCTAGCAAAAAGAGGAGGAAAGGAAAGAGCTAAAAATGAAACAATTGAATGAAATGAAATGAAATTAAATTAAATTAACGAGAAAGGATAAATTGGGACATTAGCTAGGATTCCCAGTGTCTTCTTTAAAAAGAAATAAATGGAAGAAAGACCCTGAGATAAGCTCAGCTGGTTAGAATGTGCTGCTAATAATGACAATGTTTGTGGGTTCAAACACACTTAAGAGTTGATGTTCTTTGTGAATCCCTTTCAGTTCAGAATATTCTGTGATTCTGTGAAAGCAAACACAAGTCTGTGGAAATTTTGGGGTTTTCTTTCCTCGTTAAGTAATTTTTTTTTTTTAATTGGGATAACATCAGAATAGCTTGATTTATAGTATGAACTACCTGAGAGAGTCATGAGCTTCAGAGCAGGATGAGAAGGTGCAGTGAGGTAATGAGTGCAGGGAAAGAAAGGAAAGGAAAGAGTGCGTGTCTTTGCCATCGAAATTTTTGCTCATGTAATTGTCCTGAGAAAATATAGTATTCTATCTACACATTTTCTGAAAAAGCTGTGTTTTTTATTGTTTGCAATTCCATTCTATTGGGCATTTCCAGAGCTACAAATAAATCCATGCATAACCTTCTATAAAACTTGGGATCACCTGTTCTAAATTCTAAATTAATCCATTCTTGTTCTAATGAAGAAAGCTGGAAAAAAAAAGAGTACTTATCCTTTATAATAAATGCAGAATTCATGCTACTAGATTGAATTTAGAACTGCAACAAATTTATTTTTTAATTTCCTACAAATTGCAATATCATAAAATGTCATGATACTTATTCTGTCAGCATGTCAAAATGTCACATGAGAAGTGCAAAAATTTTTGAAATATTTACTAAAACTTGGGGTTTAGTACATGACAAACCTCAGTGGTATCTTTAATCCACGAAAGCCTAACAAATCAGTTGTGCTACACAAAACAAATAGATATTTCATCAGCTTCAGTGAGACTTCCTGAGCTACTTCTGTAATTAAAGGAAAGATAGGTACTAATTTCTGTTCTCATATATATTTACACAAATCTGGAATTTACACAAAACTGGAATTCCAGTTTGAGTCAATCAAATTAGTTTAGCTTCCTAAAGAAGTTGCATTGTGATACAATTGATATCATCACTCAATTTCCACTCGAGGAACATATTAATACTGTCCACAATCTGCAAGCCTCTTCTAAAGAAATTAATTCATACAAATCTATGCACAAGTGGAAAAGGTTTTTGAGGTTTGCATGTAATCATTTTGCTCTCAGAATTGCGAAGTTTTCCTGCATTGTATCATGGTCATGCTTTGCATACCAGGAGATATTAGTAATGGCTGTTAAAGTATCCTGTCATTAAAAAAAAAATATTACAAAACTGACATGACATTTGACAGGATTACTGTTTGCAAGAGGAGAATTACAAAATGCACGAAGCTGAAAGGATGATCGCTTTCTGTATGTCTTCATATTAGCTTTATTGGATATTAATCTTTCTATGCTGTTTCCAGCGCAGGGAATTATGTGGGAGAGACTGTCAAATGTGTTTTCTGTCTGCTCTTAATTGGCTTCTGTTGATGCCCATGGATTTAGGCATTCACTTCAATAGCAGATTTTGTTCAACATTAGGCATGCTTGGAAATTGCTTCTGCAAGTTACTAGTGATTGGGAAAAAATGTTTTCCTCAGGCTGAGCCCTCCTTTGGTTAAGTATTGCCTCAAAATAGATCCCACAGTGGGACAAATGTGTTTGTTGCTTAGATATGGTCTGCCAGATTTTCATGTGGAATATTTCAAGCCGAGAAGGGAGAATGACCTGTACCGTGCAAGTTCTTCATGGGCGTTTAACACCCACAGTTTGAAACTCTATCTCTGTTTATTTTCTCAAATGAAAACTGAGAGCATGTTTCTGGGTCCTAGGTTTGGACCAGACCTCCCTGCCAGTGAGGCCTGGCAAGAATGACTGAATAAGCAACCGTTTTGGGTCATGCTAAAGTAACCCTGGTTTGCTGGCTGGAAAGAGCAGCCAGAACTTGCAGTTGCTCCTGGGCTGGCTGACAACTGAAGCCTGTTGTTGCTAGCCCTTCCCCTGACCTTCAGCTTGACTTTTGGCTACTGACTTTGTTTTGGTCCCTGAACCCAGATCCTCATACTAAACACTGATTTGGACTGTGTGTGTCCTATTGCTTAAACAAAGGTCATGTGATAGGTTTTTCAAGTGTGGAGAGTAAATCTTAAGAGTCTTTGCAGAGCGTAACAGGACAGGCCACCCCTAGTGAATTTGGTGCAGGTGTTCCCTGGTATCTGGGTTAGCTGAGTGTGGATTTGAACAGCTACTGCAGAAAGCCATCCTCTCCTTACTGCAACCAGATGTGCACATCTCACATGAGGTGCTAGGACTCAGAAGGACATATCCTGTGACTCACAGTGCAGTATAAAGTGGCACTACCCTGAATTGTTTTCATTATGTGTTGGGAAAGACCCTGTTCCTTTCCAGATGCCTATGCCGAAGTCTCTCAGCCCACCAACTTAGCAACATTTCCTTCCTATTTGTTATGTTCCATATTTCTGTCTAGGATTTTTTTTCTAACAGATGGTAAGACACAGACTCTACAGACCTGTTCTAACTGTTGACATTAATCCAGCTTTCATTTCTGAGCCTCAGAGCATATTTTGAGATGTGAGGTGTACAGTAGGGCAGCTGGCATCTGAAGAAAGCAGCTTGGCTTTGTTACGGAGATCACACAGATTACAAGTGGATACAGCAGGTTTTAATAACTACAGCATTTCCTCATGCTGAATGTCAATATTGGAACAGAGTGCCAGGACTGCATTGCCATGCTTTCTGGAGTAGGCTTTAAGCAGTTGCATGATGGGCATGCTTCAGCATACATAAGGGTGCACAAATCAGAAAAAAAACATCAAGCCAGAAATGAGTGGCTGTTTTAAAACATCTCCCTATAAACTGACCTTCAGATGGCTAAAACTTTGTGGTTTATAACAGTTTCATGCTGCTGCCAATTGCAAAGGGCTGCAGTGACAGGTAAGTCATTGCTGTTATATTGGTACAGTCGAAGACTTCTAAAATTCCTGAAATCTTCTCAAAATTCGAATTTCAGGACTTCCATGTGGTTTGTTCATTACTAGTCTATAATGCTGACAATACTTTGAGTCTGAATCAGCACTAGAAGAGCTGAACTTAGCCCAGAGTAGGCCTTTGATAGGAGCATATCTACCTCTTCGGGGGCCTCTTTTAAGCTTTGGTGACAGAGTACAATGAGGACTGAGGAAATATATATGCTACCAAAAAACATGCTAGGAGTTCATTCTCCAACACAGCACCTTGAAAATTCTGCTACAAAAGAATTTCCCAGCACCACTGTGCCAGCAGCCATTAAAATTCAGTCTAATAGGAGCAGGATGCTAAGTGAGGCTGCAGGAACACAGCTGATTACAAGCTGCTGTAAGATCTGTGCACTTTGTGAGCATTTGGGGCTTAAGGTGATCTCAGGTCAGCCAGTAGACTGAAGTTACACACTGGGCTTTCAACCCAAATTTCCTCTGAAATCTCAAGTGTGTTAAAAAAACACAAAAACATATGGATCAATGTACCTATAGTAGTGCATCCTGCAATTTCACTTGCAAGAATTGCAGGATTTCTATCACTAATGCCTGCATTGTGCTCCATTGACACTGTAAACTATTTTTTATGTATTTGATGATGTGGTTTCTCCACTTAGAGGCTGCCCTGAGTCCCACTTGCTAGGGGCCAAAAGTGAAACAAAGGAAATTGAGGTCCTATGCTCAAATAAAGCTTTATGTAGAAAATCTCAGTTTAGCTCAGGGAATATTTTACATCTGAACAAGTGATTTGTCAGTACTGGGAGAGATCTGGAGCTATTAATGGCCCCATAGTAAGAATAAGGACAGTGATCTCTAGATTGCTGAGTTCAGCTTTTCTCCATTGGCCTCCCCAGTCTGGTCTTCCTTCTTATCTGTACAAGGGGCAAAGAACCCCAGTTTGGGGTTGTCTTGATGGAAACCTGCTTAACTCCCTCTGTCCCAATGCTGCTAATTGCCATTCCAGCTCTACTTGTCTTTCTGTCTCTAGCTGAGTTTCAGTAACTTCCATTTTTCAGACAGGAAATGAATTTTCTTCTTATGGAAATGGTGAGTAATTGGTCCAGCTCATCATAGTATAGATGGGTTCTAAGTGAAATACCAGATCAAAATACTGGTTGGGTTTATGGACACCAGGTATATTAGGTGCAACAGATTTGCAGGGACACTGTGGGGCATTTCCAAGAGCAAGACAGTGCAAACATTATTAAGAACAGTTCTGAGGAAGTCTTGGATGAAAATCAAATCACTGAAATGACTAATGCATTTCAGATTTGGCCAGGAAGCAGCAGCAAGCCTTCATTTCCAACAGAAGGACACCAACCATTAAACAGTGAGGTCTCTTTGACACATCACTTTTTACCAACTTCACTGTTGCAGGAATTTAATCACTGGTTACTTTTACTATCAAGGCAAATGGTTATGTGAGGTTTGGGCACAGATAAGACGATTCATTTCTTATGTCCAAAATATGTTTGCTACGGGCAGGGTTTGCTGCTAAGTAGACAAACCACATCTGAAGCACTAATGCTCTCATAAACTGACTTCTGCTTTCTGATCATTTCTTTTAAACACAGCTTCTATTCAGCATCAAAAAATATCAGCACTTTTCAGAGAAACTAGATCTCTCAGCTTTGACAAATGATTTAGCACCCTGATCCTTACACAACACATGGTTTCAAAGTGTCTTTTGCAGTTTTAAACGTGTGATGTTACTTGAGCTACACTGTCTTTTTCACAGACTACCCTGGGCATTTTATTGTACATATTTTCAATCGGGTTTCCTGACACTTGAGTAAAGTTTTCTCAAATAGCAGGAACCATTGAAACACTACATGAAACAGCATTATGCAGTGTGGACTAAGCAGGTGCAACTTTCCTGGCCTGTACACAGAGGTGTTCTGAAGTCACAAGTATTTTGAAATGGATCTACCTTACCCCATTTTTGACGTTTGGAGATAATCTGAAATCAAGCATAACACAAATGCCACAACTGCTACGGATCAAGAAGTTCATTTCTGCCCTTTAATTTCCTCCTTTGGTATCCTGAGACATTTCTCTTCGCAAACTCTTCACAGAGACAGATCGAGCACTTCTGAGGTAGCACTTGCTTATATCAATATGGAATTTTCTTCACCCAGGGAGTGGGTGAGGGAGTTTACTTAGCCATGGGGTACCTTCTTTGATCCAGCCCACCACAGGCCCACGAAAGTGCTAGTAACAGCACTAGGGAGGGCTGTGGCAGTGGAAGGCTGAGCCCACAGGACAGCATGAGAGCTCCACTGCCAGCAGCAGACTGGATTCCTACCAGATTCAAATGGTCCTGGAGGTATGGCATGAGTAATACTCATGGCTGACAGCCACTAGAAAAGCCAAATCAGCACAGCCTATGCTTACTGCTGAATCAACTCCTTTCTTATAGCTTCAGATACACAAAGCTGTGCTGCCTGCCAGCAATGAGAAAGAGTAAATGTGGATCAGAAACTTCAGCCTGTGAGAGGATGAAGGAACTGAAGGTCTCTGGTCTCTCCTGTGTATCACGGGAAGAGGAGGCAAGATATAAGGGCTGGTGGGAACAGAGCCCTTTTGTTGATGGACAAGTGCTGACAAGGATTTCTCCTTGACAGCACGTTCCTGCACTGATTAACTTGATCGGTCATCCCTCCCAGTGACGAGATCTGTGGATTCACAGCACTGTACAACCTCAAGCAACCTTGAATCCCTGCTTCTGCCAGGGTGGCACTGCCTTGTGGCCCACTCCCACCCCTTGGCAATGGCCTGACTTGAGCTATCTGAAAGCCAGCTGCATACTTCACAGCTGTGAACTGGAGTTTTCCAGCAAAAGCTGTGCTTCATGAAGCCACTTGTTCATGTCAGCTTTGCTCACTTTGGTCAGACAAAGGAAACGATGAGGCCTCTGGAAAAAATCTCTTTTCCTCGGAGTGCATTGTTCCCACCAATTTCAGTACCACAGCCTGTGCTAAATAAAAGGCAGAATTTATTCCTACCTATCCTAATTTGGTCAGGTACTATTTCCAAGGCTATTCCAAAGTAAATAGGTCAGGGGTACCTGCCAAAATATCAACCTCTTTCACCTTGTTATTGCTCCCTGGTGTGCCCTTGTTTCAGGAGGAGTAGGTTAATAAGAGTCCACTGCACAACCTTAACCAGCTGAGGTGGGAATATGGTGCCCTGGGGGCTAGCTCCAGTCATCCAAGCTTTCCTGCAGACATTAACACTAATTGGCCATGAAAATGAAAGACGTAGCTATTCTGAAATGTAGCACAGAGAGATGAGCAAATCACCATGGGCTGCTTCAAACCCACTGCAGCAGATGTACAGAATAAAAGCAAATCTCACCTTGTGGGTGAAAGGATGTAATGGTATCACTGTTAGTGGTATTTTACTAGACCAAGAGCTCTGTGTTGCAAAGGCTTGGCCAGAAGACATATGCTTGCTTTTTTTGGAGACTAAAAAGATCTGGTTTAAAATCACACGAGAATCAAAAGCTGCACAATGCATTAAATACAAAATTCTGAAACACAGAAGAAGGAGTTGTTAGTCTGCAATCATATGTATAATATGAAGGCCTAATCTCAGCTGATTTTACCTTTTTTCAAGTAAGACATAGACCATGGATCTATGACTGTGAAACTTTGACAAAAATTGGGATTTGAGTCACGACAGTAAATTCTACCTATCAAAATAAGCTCTGGCACTTTCGAAATATGATTGCCTGATCCTTGGAAATACATTTTTTTTTTACTCTAAGACTTGTTTTGTACTCACGCTGTTGAATCCTCTTCTGCTCTTTGTCAATAAGGCACTTATCACTATCACTAGTATGAATCCAGGCTGACCTGGTGGTTTGTTTCTCAGTGGGAGGCCTGTGTCATTGCAGGCAGATGATATAAGATGATTCACGATAATGTAAGATGCTATAGGGTTCATAAGATAGCAATCAAATAAATGAAATCATCATCTGGTTAAAGCAGAAAGCAAAACATATGTGAAATAAATTTTAAGCCAGCAGAAATAAAATCCAGTGCTGTCATCACCCCAGTGCTCTATCACCTGTGCAGAAACAGAGCATCTTGCACTGGATCTTCTTGCCATAAAATCATAAAATCATGTGTTTGGTGACCAGCGCTATCATAAAGCAG
Source organism: Irena cyanogastra (assembly GCA_013397155.1). Classification (NCBI taxonomy): domain Eukaryota; kingdom Metazoa; phylum Chordata; class Aves; order Passeriformes; family Irenidae; genus Irena; species Irena cyanogastra. Next base: position 1,574,387 of record VWZV01004010.1, read on the forward strand.
AATTTAAACATGCTACAGCAGAATGTGCAAAGAAAACAATCAAAGGCTTTGGGAGTTTTTTGGACTGGATTTTGGGGGCAGCTAAAAGCCTTCATTCATGAGGGAAGTGTTCTTTGATATAAATAGCTTTATATCTCTAGAGTTTTCTTCCCACCTACATAACAATTTCTCTGCTGTTGAGGACTGTTACTGTTCCATGAGGAATCCAAAATCTGGGTAGTGGGTTTTAATTGTGGGAGAACTACCATGTAATACAGTAGCAGCTATTTTTATTATACTTTTGTGTCATTTTTCTTTTCCCAGGGTGTAACAGGATGATTGTGAGGCTGGAATTTTCCCAGATAGTGTAAAAACCCTGACAAAATGAGGCAGAGGATCAGCATAGTGAGAAGCACTGAGGCACTGACCACAATGCTTTCTGAATTGGAATGCTCTCTAGAATTGGAGCCAGTTCCTGCTCCTCCACTCCCTTCCAAGCTCCTCATGTGCCTGGCTATGAGTCCACAATGACAATACCAGATCTCAGTCCTCCCAGGTCATCTAGATATGAACCTTCTATCTGGATAAAATGTGTGCAACCCTTCTTTCTGCACATGAACACATTATTTGGAGTTTGTTAAAGTTATCATTTCAAGGTAGCAACCACAGGATGGACAATGCCAGAGTCACATAAACTTAACTGATGGGGAGATAAGCCCACACAATCAACTCAACAAACTGATACTAGCAAAATTAGTTTATTCACTTGTAAGGTTAATCACTATTTTGCGTTATGTTTTTCTGGCACATCTTTATCTGGTAGGAAGAGCCTTGAAGGTGGAGATGATGTGTTGTTGGACGCCAACCTCAAGCAAATTACTGCAGTGTTCAAACCATTAATAAACACTCTGGACCCCAATATGCCAGGAGTGTAGAACAGAGACCTTCATTTTGTGCCTTCAGGGAATCAGAATTAGCTTGCCAAGTTTTCTTAGCCTGGATGACATTGAAAAGTGGCTTAGTGGTCTTGGAAGCAGCATAGTGACTTATACATCACAAACCCTGACTTCATAAATACTGCTAGATTAAAAGCAGTGATGTGTGGGTCTGCTCTGGGAGTTCTGCACCCATGGCTGGCTAATTGAAAATCTAGATAAAGATTATAAAACAATACACAGATAAAGGCTGGTGAGGTCAGAAATACCCACTTCATTTATCTGCAATCTCTACCTTCCTATTCATCAATTTCTTGATAACTCCTTTCCCTTCTCTAGTACCATGCATGTCTAGTGCAGGATTGTGGAGCACAGTGCAATGTCTTTGGCACTCTGGAGAAAGAGAGAGAAAAGCCAGCCATGCTTCCTGTCCAGACATGTCTTTCTTTAAAAAAAAAAGGAGAGGATTATTTTTGTACGTGCTGTGTTCAATTTGTCTACATTAGGAAGGAGAGATCAAACCTACAGGCCAGATGCTGCCTGCAAGTCTCTAACATCCCCATTCCATAAGATAGAGCAGTGTGGAAGGACAAAAACTTACCAAGATCTGGGTGTTGAAACAAATCATTCTGCATCCCACAGTAAAGACTGTTTAAAGTCCTGCACTGATTTTGCATTGGCAGCAATGAGGGATGTTTCCTCTACAGTTCTGCTCTGGAAATGGCAGCTATCGTCCAGCCAGACCTTATGTCCTTGCATTGCTTCAGAGCACACTCTCAGTGCCTCATGGCCCCATGCAGCACCATGAGTGACAACACCAGAAACAAGATAGGCAGCAGAGTGCAGCACTGCATTGAGCCACTTCTCCCAGACTCATTTGCTTGGGTCCTGTGCCATACCAATGTGGTGACGCTCTTTCTGTTCCTGGAGAAACCTCATCCAGTGCCAGCCCAGACATCTGGCACCGAATCTCAGATCTGTATGAACTGTGTTATTTATGAATGGCAATTATCAGTCCATATTTCTAATTCCCTTTACTACTTACGTATTGGCTGAAGGCTAGGGAGGGTTAACCATGGATGCTGGTAGACGGGATGAAGTTGGGCTCACATCTCTGAACCTGGAGTTTGGTGCACACAGTGAAGTTTCTCGTCTGTAACTTCTCTCATATTTCTTCTTCACCTCTTCTTATTTCTTCCAGCATGTGCAGATCTTCTCATATAGGCAGAAAGCCACCTGCAAGAGACACCAATGTCATTTCCTTGTGGAGTTTGGGAGGCTGTTTGACCTGCTTCGAGACACAGCGCCAGCCACCAATATGATCACTGAAAACTGGTACCAGCCTGGTGTATCTTAGCATCTCATATTTCTTATCAGGGTTTTCACAGCACACATTCATCTTTACCAAGGCAAATTCTTTTCTCCACAAACGCTGAAAATGTGTCTGTGCCCAGTGATGCTCAGTGCCATTATACCACTTAACATGCCTCTTAGTGGGGTTTGGCAGCAGGAAAGGCCTTAAGGCTGAAGGAATATACTTAGAGCATTACTTGTGTGAGATCCTCACTGGTTTACTGCCCCTCTGAGGAAATCAGCGACCACACAACAAGCCCAGATGAAGGAGCTGTCTTGAGGAGGACTCTGTCACCAAAGCTTTCTTTCCCCTGATGACAGTAACATGACTCATGTGCCCTTGAACCTGAGAAAAACCAACCCTGTGAAAACCTCTGAGAAATTCGGAAGTGGTGACAGTGTTTTGCTGCATTGAATGCCAGCGCAGCAAACTCATCTCTGTAAAATATTCCAACTTTGCAATATTTCAGCTACATGCCACCAGAAAGCATCAACCATGCATCACCAGGGAAGGGCTTCCCATTCCTCTGCTGCAAAGGCAAAAATAAGTAACTTGCATGTGATTTATAGGCAAAACTCACCTAGTTAGAGTGCAATACATACCCTGTGCCAGCAGCAGTAAATCCAAGCCGTCTGGGCTCTCAAGTGAATGTTTCATGCAGTAGCCTGAAAAACATGTGCAATGTCTTTGAAAATCCTGTGGTTCAGGGTCAGTAGAAAATTTCTCATCACCATCCTGTATGCCTACCTGCCTGTGCTGAGAGACTACAACAGCAACAACTGCAAAAATTCCCGGGAATCAGACTTTATGTCAGGCTACCCAAATCACTTTTGCTTATCGTCAGAGAGTTAAAAAGCTTATCTCTGTGTATAAACTCTGCTATACCAGAGTGGGGGAGAAAAAAGAGAGGTGGTTGTATCTAACATTGAAAATGACACTTCAATTGCAGGAGTTAAATGTTTGAAGTGTCATTCTAGAACTTTGGAAGTAAAATTGGTCTGATGAGCCTGCAAGTCTCATCTGAAGAAGGCAGTAAAAGGTACTCAGGAAAAGGAAGAATTCAACTGCTGGACATCAATTTTGTGTCCACTTTTATTTATGGAAATGGGTTTAAAAACTCCTCAGCCCTGAATAGGAAAAGGAGTTCATCCCTTGCCATCTAAATAACCCCCACAAAGGGCAGAGGGAAACATGAGAGGTGAATGACTTTCCCAAAGTCAAGCTGTGGGATAGCAGAAGAGCTAAGGGGAAGCAGATCCCCATGGTGCAGTGTTGAGCATCCTGACCTCCGCTACCTCCAGCAGCCAGGCTGCAGCAGGGATGAACAGGCAGCAGGGCAGCTGCCTCCCATCCTCCCCAAACAAAACATCTGGCCCTGCTGGGTTCAGAGCCTGCTGCCTTTGCTTCTGGTCAAGCAGTGAGAGTTTATTTCTCGCTCTGCACAGAACAGACTCTTCCAGGTACAGTCTTCTGGGGAGATAAAACAGATGTCACTCTATAAAGTAATGGCATTTGCTCCCAGCCAGGGCAATATAACCACCTCCGCAGAGAGGAAAAACTCAACCCCTCTCAGAAATCTGGAAGATGGCAGGTGTTAACCTCTTTAATAGGAGTAATAAAAATAATTACTTCTGTTAATATTAGGTATCTGATTTCCAGTATTGAACAGGAAAAGTGCAATACCTGCCATTTTAAATTAGTCTGTCATGTTTTCATTCCTTCCTCACCCCTGGGATTTCAAAAATCTTGATGAAATATGTGTTCACTCTTCAAATATTTCCTGAGGCTAGTGAAGTCCATATGTTCTTAGGAACAAGTTTTTCACTCTATGAGTTACTCCTCATGACATTTAAATTTTCTGATTTGTATATATCAGCAGCACAAAGCTAGAAGATGATGGGGTTTTCCCTTCACAAATACAATGCTGTATTTATAATGCAGTTTAAAGGCAGCAAGAAAGTAATACAATATTTTATAAAGATTAGGCAGAATACTTCAGTGTTGTGATTGCAGCCATGGCTGCTAAATTGCAGTGTCATAGTCAAGGTAAGAATGATATTTTATTTAAACTGCTGCTGAACATATGGTGTTATTTATGCCCCAGACATCCATAGAAGAAAGAATTTTCTAAGTCTAATTTAAGCTGTTAGTGAGTAGACAGCAAAAAGATGAGACCTCAGTGTTTTTACTAGCTAACAGTGCTGGTTTAGATTAAAATAGTTAAGGGATGTATTTTTTTCAAGGAAAAAATTCTGCATGGATTTGTACAAAAACCATGACTAATGAAAGTGTGGATCTGTATCCTTCCTCTGCTGTCAGATCTTGCTCATGACATCATCTCAGGTTGTCCTTAGCTACCCATTGTACATCACATCCCATTGCCTTTCCCTCTACCAGTATTTTTTGATGAAAGTATTATTTGAAGAGGTTGGGGCAGGTTATGTGTGACAGGGAACGAACATGTTCATCTCTGCATGTGCTGAGAATCTTTTGCTTATATGGCAGATGAAATTGAGCTGGAGTAAAATTCCAAGTTACCTTTCCTCCTAAGGAGCGGCAAATGGTATAGGAGGCTTTGATTCACAGTAGTCTGGGGATTATTTTAGTTTTTACAAAAACCAGGAACTGAGAGAGTACTTTAGAAAAGAGGCTTATTTTTAAAACAATTTGAATATATTTCAGCTCTTAGTCCTCTCTTTTCTTTCCTCACCTTTCCAGTACCAAGTCAGGACAAAGAGGAGAAGATGAAAGCCACTGTGCAACTAGAAAGTGATTACCTGATTGCCATAACTGAAACTTGGTGGGATGAATCCCATGACTGGAATGCGGCTGTTGATAGCTACAGGCTGTTCAGGAAGGACAGGAGAGGCGGGAGGGGCGAAGGGGCTGGCCTCTACATCCAGAAACAGATAGAGTGTGAAGAGCTGCCTCTGAAGAGCAGCAGACTGAAAGTTTATAGGTGAGAGACAGAGACCAAGGGAACAAAGGAAATCTTGTGTCTGTCCACTACAGGGCAAGAATGCAAGAGCTCTCAATCCCCATGCACAAGAAATTGGGAAAGAATGGCAAGGGACTGGAATGGCTGAGTAGAGACCTGCTGGCCGAAATAAAGGAAAAGAAGTAAATGTGCAGGCAGGGGAAGCAGGGACAGGCACCCTGGGATAAGTAGAGGGAATGCTGCTCAGTTGTGCAGGGATGGGTTAGGGAGGCCTAGATGCAGCTGGGGTTGAACTCGGAAAGGGATGCAAGGAATAACAAGAAGGGCTGCTACAGATATGCTAACCAAAAAAGGAAGATCAAAGAAAGCATACCCCCTAGACTGACAAGACTGACAAACTGGTAAGAATTGTCAAGGAGAAGGGTGAGCTACAAACCAACTTTATTTGTCCAATGTCCAGTTGCAGATGATCTTCCCTGGGGTCTCATACTGGAACCAGTACTGTTTAATATCTTCATCAATGACGTAGACAATGGGATTGAGTGCACCCTCATCAAGTTTGAGACTACATCAAGCTGGGTGACGTGATTGACATATCTGAAGGACAAAATGCCATCCCGAGGGACCTGGACAAGCCCAGGGGGTGAGCCCCTAGGAACTCCTTGAGGCTCAACTAAGCCAAGTTCTGGGTTCTGCACCTGGTTTGGAAGCAATCCCAAGCAGAAACACAGGCTGGGCATAGAATGAATTGAGAGCAACTTTGCTAAGGAGGACTTGGGAATACTGGTGAACAAAAAGCTGGACGTGACCTCGCAATGTGACCTCACAGCACAAAAAAGCCAACAGTGTCCTGGGCTGCATCTGAAGCAGTGGGCCCAGTAGGTCAAAGGAGGTGGTTCAGCCTCTCTGCTCTGGTGAGACCCCACCTGGAGTCGTTGTCCAGCTTTGGAGCCCTCAGAACAGTAAAGATGTTGACCTCTTGGGAAAGATCCAAAGGAAAGCCACAAAGATGATCAGAGGGCTGGAGCCCCTCTCCTATGTAAACAGACTGATAGAGTTGGGATTACTCTGCCTGGAGAAAAGACTACAGCCTTTCAGTATTTGAAAACAGATTATAAGAAAGATGGAGACAAACTTCTCAGCAGGGCCTGTTGCAGCAGGACATGTGGCAATGGTTTTAAACTAAAAAGTGGGTATGTTTAGAGAAGATATAAAGATGACATTTTTTATTATGAGAGAGGTGAAGCATTGTCACAGGTTGCCCAGAGGAAAAGGGGAGGTTCAGGTTGCTCAGAAGTCACAAGAGGAAGCTCAGGTTGGACATCAAGAAGAATTTCTTCACAGAACTGGTTGTTAAACATTGGAACTGCCCAGGGAAGTAATGAAGTCACCATCCCTGGAGCTGTTCAAGAAATGACTGGACATAGCACTTAGTGCCGTGGTCTAATTGACAAGGTGGTGATCAGTCAAAGGCTGGACTTGATGATCTAGAGGTCTTTTCCAACCTAAATGATTCTGTGATTCATAGAGGTGGTAGATGCCTTGTCCCTGGAAACCTCCAAGGCCAGGAATGGGGATGGGGCCCTGAGCAAACTTATCTAGTTGCAGGTGTCCATGCTAATTGCAGAAGGATTAGTCTAGATGACCTTTAAAGGTCCTTTCCAAACCCAGTTATTCTGTAATTCTGTGATTCTATGGCTTCAGCATGAGTATTTCATCTTAATGCACTTCTTAACTCAGCTTTGTAGATGGCCTTTAGAGCTACAAAGCTCACTTCATTCAAAGCTTGATCCAGCTACTTGCTTCCACCAGCAAATAGATTTAAATGTTAGCACTTGCTCATTTTAGAGAGCTACGTAGGGATCTGCAATACAACAGACTATGCTAGGGGAAAACTTTATGCAAAAGTGTGATATTAATCATTCAAAGGGAGATGCTAAAGGTGAGAACAGGTAGAAATGGACACTGGAATTCTTTTGTTCAGACAACTTCTAAGGTTTATCTTATTTGCATGTTTCTTAGTTATGTAGTAAATGACATTGCACAAGCATATATTGGGGAAAAGTTCTAATTTATGTTTTCCACTATGATATTCATTTGCATTATTCAGTGGCCACCCTCTGTAGTAGGTACAGGCACTGTGCTGAGATGTCTCCACGAAATGACCTGGCAGGGCATCCTGGCAGGCTGGGGAAGAAGGATGGGCAGAAAACACCACAAAACAGAGCTCACTGAGTTAGCCACACCATCAGAGGTGTCCATGAAATTGCTCTCCTGAGGGGTACACAACAGGTCAAGGGCTGGATTTGGTGTTGTCCTCATGCTCCAACACTCCCAGATATGACCCTAACTTCCAGAGTAATGGCTTCTAGCCCATTCCCACTTGCAGTCTCACTGGCAGCCATCCTCCTGCCTATGCACATCCCCATCATGGGCTCAGGGGAGCACAAGGTTTCCAGCAAGGCACTGCCATCTCCATCCTGGGGGAGTTCAGCTAAAATGACCAGCAGGACAAGGTAGCTCAGTGTTTCTAAATTCTGTTTTGTCAAGTGAAACTGTTCGTAAAAGCAGGCGTAGTGTTTCCCCCTGTTGTTTAAAAGAAAACTCGCATGTAATTGTGGCTTATTTCAGCCAATCTTTGCAAAGTGCTTAAGTGCTTAATGTTCAAAGACATTAATCACATGTTTATATCCAATTCAACGCCATTATTAAGGATTTTCAACAGGATATGAGCAAAGCCAATAAATCTGGAAAGCACCCATTTGACAGGTGCTATGACTGGCAGTAAGGACATCCACCATTAACACAAACAGAGGCTGTGATATTTTCAAAGCACTGTATGGTAACACCAGATTGCATCAGTAGGTAGTGTCATTACTCCAACACCATGTGGGCCAGCACGCTGTTTCTTTCTCACAGCAGCCAGAGAAAAGGTCTTTTTCTCTCAAATTACACTGTTGAATGGACTTTCACTTTCACTAAGTTCTCCAGTTCACTGTTCAGCAGCTCTCTCAAAGGTGGATTTGCTCAGGTACCAGAACCAAGAGAAGAGAGATGTGACATCCCATTAGCTATGAGAATGACTCCAGACATCATCTTCCTGCTGCTGCTTTCCGTTTTTTTTTCCTCCTACTTGCTCCCCTGCCCTTGTAAATCTTCTTTGAAGCCTTTAAAAAGGGTCTTTTTATTTCTTTAGTGATCATTTGTTCAAAATTCTAGTGCACAGGATAGGCTTTTTGAGTTGTTTATCCTCAAATTCTGTGTGTACAGGGCAAGTGTGAGACACAGATACGTGCCTGTGTCTGAAGCAGATGCATACCTGGAGACTTAGGGAATCTCCCAGCTGCTATTTCACACAGTGCAGTATGTGTGAAATGGTCACATTTCAAGAGAATTTGCAGTTTATTTATGCCAAGTCCACAGTTTTTTTAAAGATTTGACTATTTTAAACCCTAGCATGTGATTACATTATGTTTGTCTCTTATAGACTGGCGGAAACCCCAAATATCTTCACAAATGAGACATTGATATTGATCTGGGATCAACCAGATCTGTCTCTGACAAACCATCTTGGCTCTAGAGCCAAGAGAGAGAATAAAGGTTTAATTCTGTCATGACATGGCAGTTCCTCTATTTGTTTCCCTTGCTTTGAGGAGTGGGGGTGAATCCGAGGCTTTGTTCTGACAGTGAAGGGCAGATAGTGTTAAAGCCATTTGCAAAAAGACTCTTGACTTCCAGCCTAAAAAACTTGAGCTATTCTCATCCTAAACTTCTCCCCAGCAGATTCTGCCAATCATGACAAGCTATGTGAAATTTGTAGTGAATTTGTGATGTGCAGAAAAGTCCACTAGGGACTAATTTGACACCATCAGATGCAATTTTCCTTTATTACCCTAAGGCAAGATTTAAACTAGTTTCCAGGGGTGAGAGGTTATTCCATTAATCGAGGGCGCTTGCCCCAGCAGGCTGCCACCTAGACAGTCTGGGGCATCATTAAGTGGATGCATTTCTCCTGTTTTCTTGGTCTTTTCTGGGGTTTTCATTTTAGGGCGGCACTTTTATTAATATTCTTCAGATAGACACCTCTTTTCACAGTCAGACCAATCGCTACCAAAGCCTTTCCTGCAGCCTGTTTCTGCAGGAGAGAACGAAGATTTAGGCTCAGTCAGCCCAACAAATTCGGTTAACCCTGTGTTGTCTGGAGTGGAGGATGAGGAGAACACGGATCCTCAATGAAGCTCAGATAACACAGCATCAGGCAGAGACAGAGATGAGTGAGGGTATGTCAAACACAGAGGCAACTCAGGCTCTGTAAGGCAGTGCCAGCCATCCCAAAACAGAGCTGTCTGCACACACTTACTCCATAAGTACCTGGACATCTGGGAAGAGATGAGAGCTTTAGCACAGGGCCAGGCTCAGCTAAGCATCTGCCTTCATGTGACCTTGTGCCTGAAGCACTGCATCATCTGGTGTCTTGGCTCAGCACAAGGCTCTCCAAATGATCTCCCTGCAGGACCAGCCCAGGTCCAGCAGATCTTCCCAGCTTGGGGGTCATCCTCAAGCAAAGCAGGTACCTGGCTTCTGGATCCCAGCAGGCATTGGAAGAAGTACAGCCCTACTCTCATGAGATTACCCCGGAGTGACAAGCTTTGTCATCGTGCCTCTAACCACAGCGCAGCTACCCTGTCAGCCACATAAACTGCACAGCACTACCTAAAACTGTGCAGATGTTCATGCTGACCAACACCAGATGAGATTGCAGAATCCTGCCTGATACCTGTCTTATACTCATTCTGGACCCAGTTCTACCAAAACCCACTACAAAAAGTTAATGCCACAAAAAAGAATGGCATTTTCAAGAGTTCAGTCTCTTAAGCTTTTTTTCTCCTCTGTTTCTTTAGGGTTTTCCTTCAGCTTCAACTTGAAGAAAGTTGAGTTTAGTTTAGTTCCGTGTCTTTGCACTGGTCCCTTTCACACAGGCACTGACTGCCAGGGAACATATTGCTTGTGTGAGATTTTGCAAAGGACATGAGAGCTCCTCAGTGGTTTTGGTAATGAGCCAGAAAAGCAAGGACAAAAAACCTGAGAACTTTACTTTTTAATCCTGGGTAGGAGACAGAGCCTTTAAGGTTCTGTGTGTAAGTGGTTTAGTGGAACCAGGGAGCTTTTGGCGCAGCAGAGACATAACAACCCTGCATCTGTGAATATTGCAGTGTTTGTCTCTGGCAGTAATTTGGAAAAGGCACTGCCGAAGCAGGAACAAGAATCCCCAGGAGGGCAGATGCAACGTAATCTGCCCCAGTACAACATTCTCTGTGGTTTTAATACCTGGCATAAATCCCAACTAGTGAGATAGTTCCACCTATTTTAAAATGCCTTTTTAGTTGTCAAGAAGAACTGTTAAGTGAATTCAAATGAGCTGGTATTAAGAAATGAGATAATATTTATATAGGGCTTGGATCGGTTTGCCTTCACCTCTTTAACTAAACTGGGTGAAGGCAAAATATTGGAAACTGATGATTACTGAAAAATAATCTGTATGAGGAATGCTTATTAATTTTAAGTTAATTATCTATCCCTAAAGGGTTTTATATATGTTTTGTTATATATGTGGAAATTCTTGTCTTGAGGCAGACAACTCTGCAGTCTGGATCACCTGAGAGTACAAATCTAGGCCACAGTACTTCTGATGACAGCATTGCATTTCTATCATTAATTAGCATCTCATGGAGCTAATGCTACTCATTGTCCTTCAAAAACTGCTCAACAGCCCTGATTTTTGCCACATGTTCTCTGCCTTTTCAGCCCTCCAAGGCCCTGAAGGAAGCAGACCCCATCGCCTTGTAAGAATGCTTGCAACACACTCCTCCACAGGAGGAAGAACAGGCTTGGATGCATCTGCTTTCAAGATCAGCAATTTCTTTGAGGGAAAAAAATATAAAAACAACCAGGAAAAGCCATTTAAACTGAATTACTGGCACTATTATTTTCACCTCTCCACAACCTAGCTATGAATTCCAGTGCATCCTGAGTTAAGAGGTCACAATTCCAGCTGAACTTAATGGGAGCATTTACACAAGAATTGTGTTGCAATACCTAACAAGCTTGGTCATGGGCAAATCTCTTTTGCTGTGTCTGTACTGATTGTAGTCCAAAGAACATTCCCACTTCTGCAGTTCCACCAATAGGTAGGAATGATTGTAACACTGCTGTGACTGATCACTGCTAATTCAACAACCATATGTATCTTCTATTCATGGCCCAGGGCAGATTGCAGTGTTTGTATGTTGCTGCAGTGTGGCTGCTGTTGCCTTGTCTGCACCAGATCTCCCACCATCAGTATCACAACAGAAGTTCTGTTGGGAAGCAACTCATAAGAAAAATGAGATTTTCATCAGGTCCTCTCTGTCTCCACTTTCTTCATGGACACAATAAAAAAATGATATTTCTTGAGGTCACTGTGAAGACTAACAAGAAAACACTTAAAAAGAGCTTTGAAGATGAAAAGTGTGAAATATTCCACTTAGTTACAAAAGCATAGATGAGGTCAAAGCAGCATCTAGTAATCTAATTTGAATAAAATATCCTTTTATAATGTTCTAGTGATGCTGTTTTTTGAATTTGGTGGGCAGTAGTCAATCTCTGCACATAAACAGTGACACCAGAATCTGCACTTCCTCATTGTGAACTTTGGAAAAACTGATCCATCTCATTTAATAATGAAAAGAAAAAATAGGGAAGAGAGTCAAAGAGAGAAAGAACAAGGCAGAGAAGAAAAATATGTTCTTTGACCCAATGTGAGGTGTAGGGCAATGTTTCATATTAACCCTGGTTTCCTCTTCATACATCTGATTTCTTTGAAAAACACTGCCATAGTTCATCCACCAGTCCTATGGCCCACATTGTTCCTAAGGGAGGCTCAATGCTGTGGTTAGAAAGAACTAAAGGAAAAATACTGCTGAGGAATTTAAACAATTTTTTCAATGTAGCAGCTTTGTAAGAAAAGATGATGGATTAAAGCTAAAATTTCTTATGAAAATCGTGGTGTGTTCATTGACGCTACCAGGAAAGTTTGAAGTGTTTCCAGCCAGGGCCAAATATAAACCATTGGATGGCATAGGATTGCATTTGGTTGGACTGAGTTAGGTAGGGTAAGGCACCTTCTAGAATATGGAGAACTGGAAATCAAACCCTTGCTCTTCCTCTCTCCAAACAATATCAAGGTGGCTCTCTGCTGATGTAACAGTGATTTCTGATCAATTATTTCCTTTTTCCAAATCAATTAGGACTTTTCCATCAGGGAGATTGCCACAGAGGAAAGGATGACCTTCAGCCTGCAGTGACAGGGATTCTCAGCTGCTCAGCAGAGAACTGGACAGTGAGAGTGACCTGGGCAATGTGCTACCTTGGGCCTGGAAAGCTGGGAAGAACATGGACAGTAAGCTGCAGATGATGGGCTGGAAAAGACTGTGCCCATGTGATGCAAACCATTAGGTAAGATGTGCCTTTCAGTTACTTGCCACAGAGTCCATAACAAATGTAATGGCAAAGAGGGACACGAGCACTGATTTCCCACAGGACAGACAAGCTCCCTCATCACCCTATGAGACACAGGCAAAAGAGGAGGGAGGGAGGGAGGGAGTGGTGCTTTCCAGGGGTTTATGCAAAATGCCTCAAGCCTGGGTGAAACAAAGCTAACAAAAATTATTTTGGAAATCAGAAATGTCAATGAGCTTGGGTTTATTTTCTCATACCCTATCAGTTGCCTGACCTTGCCTCTACGCATTCCTTTGTCTATACACAATAGTGCAGATGGGAAGATATTTCATCTAACTTCAGGCATTTACATATTTTAAGACACTATTCAGGTCAGCTCTTTTAGACATCTATTACAGGACAAATAAATCAGTTATGAAATACCTGTGTCTTTCCATTGACTACAAAAGCAGTCAAGAAGACAAGTTCATATGCAAATATGTGGTCTGATCAATTTTAACTCCATGACTATACCCCCCACATCCTTCTCATTTCCCCCATGAAAAAATACAGATCCCCCCACAGCACAGAGCTCAGCACAAGCAGGGCTCTACTTGCCGAGTTACACCAGGTTGTGTTCACTGATGAGTGAAACCAGGTTGAAATTCAACTGCTAGCTGTAGCCTCCCACTCATTATCTCTGCTGAGTGTTTAGATCTCAGGGAATTTGTGGAGTTTCTGGGTTTCCAGATACCAGATAGTCTTTTCTGTGAGGCAGTGGGCGTAATTCCTTCAATGATTGTGGAGGAATCTCTAGAGGGGAACCTCACGAGCATTGCTCGCTCTCTCCTCTAAGGGAAGAAATTGAACTCATGGTTTTCTGACAAATGCTTGTTTTCTGCTGTTGTCAGAAAGCCAGGAGACATTTAGCAGCTGTAACAGTGGAAGCTAAATAAAAGCAGAAAATTTCCTGTCTGCTGCTACACTGGATAAGTATGCAAAGTGAGGTTAAAAAGAGGTAGATCTGCTCCACGAGATGCTGTCACCCAAAATAATTTTTGAAGGGGCACAGTCTTCCCTCCCCTTACCCTTTGATATTGATTTAATTCCATAAAACACAGTCCAGTGATCACTGTAAACTAAGGATAGTTGCATGTTCAAACTACATGTTAATGTTAAAAGTGGACTTGTTTTTTGAATAGAATATGGCCACAGCCTTCCCCCAAGATACTAGTGTGCAGTTGATGGGATATCTGTTTCAGAGTTATGTTTCTACAACTAAGTTCCCATGTTATAAACCTAGTGTCAACAGACACTGAAGTAATACAAATTACGGTAGAAAATTTGACTTTGATACAAGCAATACCTCAACTTCTTTGGAATAGGAAACCCTTTCACTTTCTTTTCTGCTTTTGTCTCCTAGGGCCCTGCCTCCTTCAAAGATAAAACTGACTGCTGGTTTCAAGGGCTATTTATTGCCATGACAGAGACATATCACTCTGAGTAGTGCCTCTTAAAGTACTATTAGCACCTACCTGATCTGAAAAAGTACAAACACTCAACCAAAATTGCTGTATTAATAGACAACTCTAAAATAAATAAACAGGAAACAAACAGAACCTTTTAAAAGAAGGAACTGCAATTGAAATGCTTTAAAGATAAATAAACTTTTAGATTTGACTCCCTCTAGAGTATATTTAAGGAAAAGCTTGAATCAGGAGATTCCTTTTTTGTTGCAGAAACTCCCTGTAGTCAACCGAAGTTCTCTCCAAGTGCAAGAATCCCTCTGTGCCCAGCAGCCTCTCTTCAGTAGACCTCTCTGCCCCTGCAGCTGCAGCTAAGCCCCTGCAGCGCTCAGACCAGAGCACCTGAGTGCCTCACTGACACCAGAAAACAAAGGTATATCTTCTTTTTCAGTAAGAGGTGATAGAGCTGTAATTGTGCATGCCTATGTTTTCCAGAAAGGAGCGCAAAGCCCTCCTGTATTCATCAACTAAATGCAGTAAGAGGGCTTTCATTTGGTCTGCAGTGCTGGGCTGGAGAAAACTCATGTCTCTGGAGACCTGCTGTAGAACAGGACCTTCATTCACTTTGGTCCCTGGGGATTCAAACAAACTCAACACACTGTTGCAACATCTGAAGTTCCCAAATGTTCTTTTTTTTTTTTCCTAAAATGAGGATCGTTTACCCATTTCAAAATGAGCAGGGCCAATGTAGTCACTTAGGTCATTACAAGCCTTTTGGTGGAACTCCCTCGGTCCTGTTGTGCAGGACAGGAGACACCAATTTATCCCCTCTCTGTATCTGCTAGCGCTCCACTCTGGGCAGCTGCCCAGGTTTGTTTACAGGTGGTAGTGAGATATTGAGCCGAAGAAAAGGTAGCACAGAATAAACAACTGAATTTTCAAGAAAGAACCCAGTGGAAACAAGACACAGAGTCTCTCAAAGCATTTATGTCTATGTTTCTAATGAAAAACAAGCAGAACATCAAATACATTCCATAAGTTTCATATGTAATAATGAAGAGGCAGTACAGGACAGGCACAATTTTCCTTCTCTCTTTCCCAGAAAGTAAGATGAAAAAATACAATACTTGGGTAAGAAAAAGGGAAAAAAAAAAAAAAAAAAAAAAAAAAAAAAGCAAACTTACTGACCTGCCTGGATGTGAAAATAGAGAAACTGAATTTCTTACTAACTGGGTCCTTTACTTTCCAGCATATGATGGATTCTCAGTTGCTTCTCAGTTGCTAGATTTTCAAAGCCACAAAAGAAAGGAAAGAAGAAACCCAAAGTCTGCCATCTCTTGCTGCATCAATGTATAGATAAATTCAGTCTGACTACAACACATGTACTGCACGGCAGTACCTCCAGGAGTAAATTTGGATCACATTGCCATAGAGTCCAGAGAGTCAACATGACATATTGCATCATATCCCCCCACGCAAAAAGAATTCACTAACAAACATCACTTCCAAAAGTCCTCCTTTATTCCACTTTTGCATTATAGTTTCTTATGAAATATCTCAGTGGATGACTTTGGCGCTTTGCCACATTTCTCTCAACCTATTTATAAATGTTTGGTTGGAAAGAAAGTAAACATTGTGGGACAAACACTTTATAAACCTTTACTATTTTCATATAATACTTGAACTGGAATTAGTTTTGCTTAAAATAAATAACAATCCTGGAGTGCTCTGCAGAATGACACAAAATCTCCCAAATCGAATTTACTAACATGCCACCAGAAAAGTGACAGCATCGATGAGTGTGTGATTCCACCGCTCCCCAATAGCGGATTAAACAAATGTTTCACACCTAAAGACTCTGGCTGCATTTGGAAAAGCACAACTGGTTTCTCACAGGCAGAAGAGTGCTGGCTGACAGAGCGCGTTGCTGCTGCCTGCTGCTCCCTTCCCACCTCACACACCCAGCGACTTGCTGCTTGTTTATTTAAATGACACTGTTGTTTGAAATGATGGGGGCTTCTTATCCTCTTGAGTCATGCATTCTCTGTCTGCGATCCTCTGTTTAGGCACTTTTAGCACCTCATTAATTACTAACTGCAACAAAGTCATGCTGTTTTGCAACTCTATTGCCTTTGTTAAGAAATCTCAATCCTGTGTTAGAATGTGAAAGGGGACTGTTATCTACCATATACCCTGCTTGACTCCATACTACAAAATTAGCTTTCTAGTTCCTGAAAAACTTATACATGTGCTCCTTATATGCGTACCCCATGGTTAAACAGCCTTGCTATTCCGCTAAATAGTCTGCCAGTACCAATCTGCTACTGATGCAGATAAAACCCCCTCTTAACTCCACACGTTAGAAATAAATGTTTTATCCAGGAATACACCATTTCTTAACAATGTCCTTAAAAAGTCTTAATAATGTCCTTAATAAGCCTTAATAATAAGTCCTGCGGCAAAGTGCTACCCTAGATGCCTTTCTGTGAGTCTGTGGGTACTAAAACCCTGTCAAACATTTAACTATTAAAGATAAGTAACTAACAGATTAGGCAGTTGGAGATATTATTTCACTCTTAGATGGAAGGTTGGTGGGACAACACAATGTAAGGATAATGAAAGTCTTCCTTGTGATGCTCTGAATGTTATCAGTGTGTGTAAACTCTGCAGGCACGTTAAAGCAGATTGGTACGAGAGGTTTGATCCAAAAGGGATTTTGATAGCTGTGCAGAAAGCTGTGATTTAAGAATCATCTTCAGCAGCAGCTGAGGCGGGAAGAACCTAATTAAATTCACAATGTCCTTCCTTGTTTGGGGTGAATGCTTCTCAGAGCACAGCTCCTGCAGAGACCCAGAGCCAGCACAGGCAAGACTCTTGCGTGAGCAGATTGTGGGCCAAACAGAGCTAAACTCACTGAGAATGTAGACCCAGTCACCAGT
This sequence comes from Irena cyanogastra, assembly GCA_013397155.1. Lineage (NCBI taxonomy): Eukaryota > Metazoa > Chordata > Aves > Passeriformes > Irenidae > Irena > Irena cyanogastra. The sequence goes on from VWZV01004010.1 coordinate 1,591,474, forward strand.
GGAACCAGGCCCATCTCATCAAGCTGTGTGTAAAAGCTTGTTTACAAAACAGGGACAGAAAAATAGAAATGGTAACAATAGCGACTTTTCTTAGTGGTTAGGGTATATGCAGCCAGAAGATACCAGTTTCTGCTAATAAATTTCCATTTAATGTGAACTGTGCAAGCATACTTTCAAAAAAGAGACAGAAAATAAGATTTCCCTTCATGTGCCTTAAAATAATGTCCTTCTTATCATCTGACACCAAGAATGTTTATGGTGGCACAGATGCAGTAAAGCAGCCTGTGAAGCAACCTCAGCCGAAGAATCACATAGCTGAGAGCTCAGGGTGTGGGGTGCAATTGCACCCTAAATCACACTCCCATCGAAGGTACTTATGCAGCATGGGTCTGCATAGTGGCCAAGTTTCATTGCCATTGGACTAAAAAGAACTCTAAAAAAGACACAACTGACCTTTTTTTTTTAAAAAAAAGGATCATAATTTCTCCCCTGATGGAGGAGGCTGGCTGGCTCAGGCATGAGTGGATATTTAGCTGCTCAGAAAATCCTAGCTGGGTTGAGTGTTTCCTTATTCCTAGCTCCTGTTTGCTCTCAATTCAGGATGAATGTCAATTCTGGTAGCAGGTTGGAAGGAACACCTATTGTCACAGTTTTTTTGGAGAGTTTAGACAGTTAAATATTGAATGTTGAATGTCACTTGCAAAGTCATATGCCTACAAGGTAGGATTTGCTGCTCCAAAATTGGAGATGTTTCCTTATTTCATGAGATCTTGGCTTTCAAGCTGTAGCTGTCTGATGCCTGATTTGTAATTTGTCCAATGTAGTACATGTAGATATTAGTTTAGCAGAAGATCCTCGTCACTAAATCCTTGTTATTCAAGGACCAGTCATCAGCCTCATGCAAAAAAACCCCTAAGTTCAGAAGTAAAACACTGTGATTCTTTCCATTCGTGAACAGCGGTCAGAAATATGCTGGAAGGTACACGAAAAGGGTAAAACTCTCACTAGGGAATGTCTGTATTTCTGTTGAGAGGAGTACAAGGGCTTTTTTCAGCTCTGATGAACTGAATGCAAAACATGAACTGATGCAACATATCCAATTGCTTCAAACTCTCCAGGCATAGTGATAGACATCAGCTCGAGCTTAAAAGTCCTTCTGAAGAGTACCATGTCACCAGTGCACCAGAGCCAAGCAGAGAATAAATATTCTTCAGGACTACCGTTTTGCAGTTTTCCAGAATTTCACCTTATGCCTTGAAATAGGCAACAAGGGCATTTAGGTACAGAAGCGTTTCAGATCGCTCAGCACTATCTGCCTGATACTGAAACATCTCATAGAATAAGTATCAGTGACACATTTACCAGTGTTTAGTGAAGGACAGGGCAGGGTAACCCATGGTTGTATGCTCAGTTCCTTGTGTTGTGACAGTGGCTGCCCAGCTCCTCAGCTACAGCTCCTACAACACTGTAATACCCCTTATGACTTCAGGACACTGGAGCTGAACTGCCTCAGTACATCCTGGCAATGAGATGGCATTGTTGAAGACAGCTGGAACTGCAGCACGAGCTCTATCGACACCGTGCACCATTGTCCTTCTTCATGCCCACCTGTTCCTCTGTATGAACACTAGGCAACATGCTCGTCACCCACACCGTGTGCAGAGTGAGCACACGAAGAAATGGGCTTGTTCCCTTGTCCCTGCCTTTCCAAGGAACCCTGCATTTGCAATCTCACCTACGGTAGTGAGATTGCTTCACTGACCTATTTGAGACACTCCCTGCCCTTACTGTTTTACATGTCAGGTTTTTAATTTCCTTATAGTGTACCAGACCAGGAGACTGAATATGCTGAAAAAAACCCTTTTTGTGTTTCATTATTCAGCCGGATATTTCCCAAACCCTTGGACCAACAGAGCCCAGGAAGTGGGAACAAGCAAGTCACTTGGGCAAGTGTGGAATCTACTTAGATGGACATTAACACCAAAGAAATTCACAGGAAACACTGCCAAAGTGAGAAAACAACTCCTCCCAAATACTGAAATCATAGAGAAATCAATGCCTAGACAAATGGATGTGTCAGACGGCTGTGAACCTTTGTTGCTGGTTACTCACATCCTCCAGCTTTACCCAGTGGCAGTTCCACCCTATGGGCTGTCACCACAGGAGAAGCAGACTTGGGCAAACTGATGCACGAATTTAAGCCAGTACAGTTATTCTAGTATTGCCTTCTGGATGGTTAAAGTTAGCCTACATCAAAAGTTTTGGGGTTTTTTCCAATTTAGCATATATTAGAAAACCCTTTATGTTAATTGCTTATGTTCTAGAATGAGTATTTACACCCAAAACACACAGATACTTCCATGGCAATGCTGAGATTTTTTCTTGCAGACACAGTTGCTCTAAGCACAGATTCTGCAAAGACAGAACAAAAAGTTGGTCTGCATCCCAAGAGTTTTACAATTGGATCACAAGTCCAAGAGAAGACCAACTGATAGATGAATACAGGGAAACAATGACTTAGCACGGTTTGATCATCCTCGTATTAACTGCTAAAACCTCCCCTGTGCCAAAAACTTCTCATTTTCAGGCCTTCCTGTTGGGCTTTCTTAACTGAACTGCATCTGGAAGGTTTGTGCTGCAAAATTTGTTTGTGTGTTCTTCCCACAAATATGCCTTTTTTTTCCCCCTGCATACAATAAAACAACAATTCAGCCCTCCTCCAGTGTGATCCGGAAGACCAGATCCAAAACCTCTCCCAGAGTGATAAAAGGTCAAGCTGACAGCATCAGGCTTTGGACCTGACCCAGACAGAGGGGTAGTCCAGATCAACATGCTAATTTAGGACCTGATCCTTGAAACTTTGATTACACTGGGATTTTATTACAATGACAGAATTGCACAAGTCGGAGATGGGAAAAATCAATTAGGTCATCTAGTCTATTTGTTGCCAGTGTAGGATTGTTCTCTGCTGCACATGTTGTTAGTGTTTTGCCATTAGATATTTTAAATATCTGAAACATAGAGACATTATTAAGAATAATGGGACTGGATCTTTAAAAATCAGTTTATTTTTTAAAAAGTATACTTAAGTTCAACTTGTTGTGAGTAAAGCATTTTTCATCACTCACTTTTTTCAGTAGACTTCAGACTATTCAAATCTTCTATCTGTGATATTAACAGCTTTTGAGAATACTCATGATGTTACAGGAGATTAACCTCCTAAATTGAACATGGCTAAATAACAAATGGGTTATGTTAGGAAACACAGAGAAATGTAACAACTGTCAGATTGGGAAATATGGAAAAGAATAGTAATACACACACACAGAAACACAAATACGTGTGTGTGTGTGTCTGTGTGTGTGTGCGTACGTTCTGGATAATTTCTTATATACTGGTGTCTTTCTGTGTGCCTTGCCAACTGTGCTTGCCCTTAGTTTGTATAGGAAAAGAGAAATCTGGAGGAAAGACTGTCATGATTTGGGGTCCTGTGTGGTGCCAAGAATATTGTGGGTGCTTAACAAACAGTAGATGCGTCAAGTTGTGCAACCATTACTCAGGACTCCTGCTCCAGTCCTCCAATCCTTCTCAGACATTACTGACCCAGATTTGTGGGGAAGCTACCAGGAAGCTTGGTGGTGGAGTCTGACCTATGCCATCTGCACCCTGATCAGTACCTGAAAAATAAGGATATGTATTGGACACAGTATGCTTCGTTTTCAAGTTACATATCAGAAGCAATCCTTTATTCCTTTACTGTGTTTCCCAAGTTGAAAAGGCAAATTAGTGACTCTTTTGTTCACTTACACAAACTATTTCCAGTCTAGAGAAGAATGACAAAGGGTGAGCATTCAGCTGTCCTGTTCACATGGCTAGTTTTTATGACTAGAGTGCCATTTTAAGCAAACACAATATCAGCTAATAATTGAATATTAATATTTTATTTGGGATATAATCTGAGGATCCTGAGGCCACATTTTTTCCTAATACAATGTATTAGCTCTTCGGAAAACTGAAATCAACGTTTTCTAGCTGTGGGATTTTGCAGGGAGAAACTGATGGACAGGAATTACAATAGTGAAAACACCACACACTACTAGTCCTTGACTAAAGGATTACGCTCCTTAAAAAAAATCAAGAAAACACCTCCCCCCCCCAAAAAAAAAAGAAACAAATGAACCAAAAAAAAAATCCACAGCAAAACAATACCTAGCTGATTTTACAGACTCCTGCTGCTGGCTTCATTGCAGCTCAGTAAAACAGACATATTTGACTTTCCGGCAACATGCAGACCATCAGCCATTCTTTCCCTCTCCACCCTCTTTAATAAACCCCAAAACAGAGAGACGCATTAAACCACCCTGGGAACTGTTTCCGATTCATGTGTTTTGCTTGCAAGGAAACACTGCATCCAGCTCCCTCCACAGTGTGTGCTGCTGCTGGCTCCTCACATCTCCCTGTCTGGTGAAGGGAGGCTCCTTGCGTGCTGGATCACCCCAAAACTGATCATGCACTGACCGCAGGCCCAGGCACAGCTGTGCAGCCCTGTGCGGCCCAGCCCTGTCGCTGGCTCTGCCTCCCCAGGGCTGATGTCAGCCTGAACTTTGCCGCTGATATCTCATCCATCGGGATGAGCGACATAAACAGAGAATTGCACGCCAGTGTTTTGCTCTGGAACAATCTCCTTCCACACATTTCAACAATATAAATCTTCCCCTTTTATCGCAGAATGGCAGTAACTGTTTATGGGTTCAGATTGTTATTGTTGTTGTGTGGTTTTCTTCCCCCCTAATGGGGCTGGTTTGTGGAGGCAACCAGGCTCCTGGCGTCCTCTCACCCTGCCGCTTTTTGGATCCTGTCTTGAGTCAAGGCACAGCTTTTGTTTTCTTCTCGGTCTATGTCTCTGCCCCTCTTCCACAGCAAGTAAACCACCTCTCCCCCTGCTGCTGGTCACTCATGCATACCCTGCCCTACTGCCTGGCCCTCGGCCGGCGCACACTCCACAAGTCGGTTTTGCCGAGGCTCTTGGGTGACCCATGCAGTCCCCGGGGCTGTCTCCCAACACATCTGTCCCATGCTTCTCTGCTCGAGCAGGGACACAGCGAAGGGAAGAGGCTGGAGAGACAGTGAGCAGAGTTTCTCAGTCGTGCTTTGTCAGGGCAAGGAGAGGGAGTGCACTCCCCATTTGTTTAATGTTTTCCTTATGTTTCTCGCGGAGCGTTTATTTTTTGACGTGCTTTCTCTGCCCACTGGTGCTAATGCTGCTCGAGTGAGTTGGCTGGCTAGCTGCAGGTTGGCTCACATGCATGTCCCATCCCTTCTCCACTGCCTTGTTTATTTATGCCACTTGCCTGACTTGCTTAGATATTTATACACACACACTAGCACACAAGAAGTTTCAATCTCAAAATCTTTGTTTCTTGAAACGAAACAAAACATCGAGACAAATGCACTTTCTACATGTCAGGGTAGCCCCTAGTTTTGTCTGCTGAATGATTTTTATTTTATGCCTTTCTGGCAATCCCACCCCATCCGGCTCAAGTATCTTGGATTAGAAAGACTTTCCCCAGAGTCCTTTTCAAAGGGAGCCTCCCACAGACCTTTAAATCCCCCACATTTTATGGTGCCGATATTTAACAGCTCTGAGAGGGACAGAGGGGGGAGAGAGCGGGGAAAACAGTTACAAATAAGAGTGGCCGCTCCTCACACCATTGAGGTTCTTGATGCGATCAGCGCCGGTTTACACGGCTCACTCTCTCATCCCAGAGATAGGCACCGAGATAAGAAGGCAAGCGAGAGACGGCTCAATGAAGTCGCCAGTTTCACCTTGAACCAACCTCACCACCCCCTTTGTAGCCTTCCCATTCACCCCAAAAGGAAACCCTTGCCGGGGAAAAGGAACGCGATACCCTTCTGTCAAACAGGCGGCCTCGCTTCGCCGATGTGCAGCTGAGCTGTGCCCTTGCTGCCTGCGCTCTGCTGAGGGTCCCGGCGGCACGGGCGAGAGGTTGCCGTGCTCACCCCCGGGCTCACGGCTCCTCTCGACCCCAGCCCGGGGCCAGCCCCGCGTCTCGCCTACCGCCAGCCGGCGGTGGGGACGGTCCCCGGCCCCGGCGGGACACGCCGGTTTGCTCTGTTCCTTTCCACCGGAGAAGCCACTCCGGAAAACCCCTGCCCAGTGGGGAAAGGCCACAACGGAGAAAATCCCGAGAGGCTGGAGACCCCTCAGCGCCTCACTCCCATCTCCCCACCTCCACTGCGAGCCGGGATGTAAGGGGCAAATTCGGGGAAGAGAGGGTGCCGCGCCGTGTTCCCCTCCGCAGGGAAGGGGCTGAGCACCCCGCCCCGTCCCCCCGGCGAGTGGGGGCGCCCCTCCCCACGGAGGGGCCGGGGCGCGGGGGGCAGCGGCATCTCCGCGGTGACCCCAGGAAGGCCGGCGGCGGAGGAGAGGCGAGCGGAGACCTGCGGGCGGGGGCTGCCAGCGAGGCTGCAGAACCCTACCACCCGCGGGCGCCGCTGTCGGAGGATGCTCGGGCGCCAATGCTCCGAGGGGCTCGGCCGAGAGCGGGGAGCCTCCTCCCGCCGTGCCGGGGCGCTGGGGCTCGCCTCCTCCCGGCCCGCCCCGCCCCGGGGCCTCTCCCCCGGGGCCCCGCTCAGGAGCAGCTCCCGCATGAAGCCCGGGGGCTCCTGGTCGGCGGGCGGGAGAGCCGGGGGGGCCCGGCCCACCTGCGCCCGGCGGCGGGCGGTGCCCGCGGCGCAGAGCGCGGCTGCTCCGGATCGGCGGCGGCGGGGCTGGGTCCTCCCTCTGCCCCCCCGCCGCTCCCGCCCTCGCACACTCCTCTCCCACCGCCATCCATCCATCCGTCCTGTCGGCACCTCGCCCGCCCGGCGCACACACGGGCGCGCACAGCCGCACGCACCCCGGCACCCTCACAACATGCTGCCGGCCACCGGCCCGGCATGGACCCCGGCGGCGGCTGCTCGGCTCCTCTGCGCTGCTGACTGCCCTCTGAGGTTTGCGGCAGGTAGCGGGGCAGACTGCTGGAAAGTGCAATAGGAAAAGCGAAGGGGAAGGGAAAGAAAAAAAAAAAAAAAAAAAA